>VZQC01005068.1:631607-712998 GCA_009823505.1 Rhizomys pruinosus | reverse complement strand
TTTTTTTATTAATTTTATTTATTTCTGTATGTGTATGAATGTACTGCCTGCATGCAAGTCTGTGCACCCGTGTCGTGCAATGCCGCGGAGGTCAGAAGAGGGTTTCGGATTCCCCTGGAACTGGAGTTCTCCTGGAATTGGAGTTTCAGACGGTTCTCAGCCGCCATGTGGGTGCTGGGGATCGAACCCGGGTCCTCTGTAAGAGCAGTCGGCGCTCTTAACCATTCTTTTTTTTAAATTTTATTTATTCATTTATTTGTGTGTATGAATGTACTGTGTGTATGTAGGTTTGTGCACCCATGTCGTGCAATGCCGCGGAGGTCAGAAGAGGGCGTCGAATTCCCCTGGAACTGGAGTTAAAGACGGTTCTCAGCCACCATGTGGGTGCTGGGGATTGAACCCAGGTCCTCTGCAAGAGCAGTCGACGCTCTTAACTGCTAGGCCATCTCTCCAGCCCCAAATATTCTTAACAAGCATTAACAACCTAATCCAACAAACACATCAGATTATGTACCAGAATCATTTGAGATTTAAGATTTATCTCAAATATAATTCATATTCAAGTTAATAATCATGAAGAAAAACATCATTATGATACTAGGTACAGAAAAGACAGGTGATAAAATTTAACACCTCTTAATGATTAAAATCTTCTGAGTATAGAAGAAACAGATCCACACACCATATATGCCAAACTCACAGCTGACACTGTACTGCTTGAGGAGACATTAAAAGAGCTTGTCTGAGATCTGAAGCAAGACAGAGATGCCAACCCTCATCAGTTTAACATGGTACTGGAGCAATCAGTCAAGAGAAAAAAGTAAAGGTCACCCAATTGAAAGGTCAAAGTCAAACTGTCTCTGCAGATAAAGGATAAAATTGAAACAAATCTAGTAAAGTTGCAGGATATAATAAGATCAACATAGAAAGGTAGGTAGTGTTTCTGTATGCTAATAATGAATTTGCCTGAAAAAGAAATCAAAAGGCTAGGGAGATGTTGCCACCAGTTAATACCACTTGCTGTTCTTGTAGAAGACTAGTTTGGTTCCTAAAACTAAGGTCCGGGAGCTTAAAACTGCCTGTAACTCCAGATCCAGGGGATGGAACACCCCCTTCTGGCCTCCAAGGCCACCAACACACCTGTTCAAAAAGATACACACAGACAGGCAAATAATAAATATTTTTTAAAGAATCAAAAAAGCTATCTTAAATTATTGTGCCTACAACAAAAACTAAAACACATGGTAATAAGTTTAACCAAGGAAATGAGGAAAATGAAAACTATCAAGCAGTGATTAACTTGAAGAGGACACTGACACATAAAGGAATGATATCCCATGTTCATGGCTTGGAAGTATTAGTATTATTAAATATCCAAGAGTAAGCAAAATGATCTACAGAGTCAGTACAGTCCCTATCAAATGACATTCTTGATAGAAATAGAAAAAGCATTCCTAACATTCATATAGAACCACAGAATATCTGAAATAGTCAAAGCAATCTGGAACAAAAAGTAGAATGAGATAATCATCTCCTATTACAATGGCTGTTACCACAGGTATAAACTATAACATGCTGGTAAAGGTAAAACTCATACACCATTGATGGGAATGTAAATTAGTTTAGTCATTTATGGAGAACAGTATGAGTTAACTCTAAATAGAATAGAACTACCATGTAATTCAGCAATTCCACTACTGGATTTATGACCAAAGAAAAGGAAATCAGTATGCCATTGAGACATTTGTCTACCAGGTTTATTGTAGCTCTAGTCACAGATAGGATTAACAGAATTGCTAATTGATGGGAGAATAGATAAAGAAAATATGGTACACATATACAAGGAACCATTAGCATTCAACCATTAGCAATTGGTATTCTAACAACACAATCCGGAAGACATAGTGTTAAGTTAAAGAAAATTATACAGTGCCCGGCGTGGTGGAGCACGCCTTTAATCCCAGCACTCGGGAGGCAGTGGCAGGCAGATCTCTGTGAGTTCAAGGCCAGATTGGTCTACATAGCGAGCTCCAGAAAGCTGGGACTAAAGGAAGACCCTGTCTCAACACCCCCCCTCCCCCCCCCCAAAAAAAGAAGAAAATACACAGTGCTTTCCACTCAGGTTCCAAGGTGGCTCCTCTAACCGGCTTTTGGAAGCCAGGGAGGGCACCGTAAATGGCCGGGATGGCGCTACACGGGCTGGGCGCCTTAGGAGGCCGGTAGCCCACCCTGTCTGGGAGCTACCTGGGCATCGCCTGCGTGGACTTGGGCTACCAGGATGCCCTGCCCAACCCGAAGACCAGCAGTGGCGGCTGCAAAAACAAGCGCACCAACAGCACCAGGGATGAGCAGGAAAATGGAGCCTGGGCCTTGGCTTCTGCGGGGACCAGCAGCAGGAGGGGCCCGGAAGATGCCAAGAACGAAGCCCCCTGTGCCACACCCCTGATCTGCAGCTTTTGGAGGCCAATGGACCTGGACAAGGATGACTACGAGAAGGTGGTCTGCAATAACGAGCACTGTCCCTATAGCACATGGATGCACCTGCAGTGTTGTTACTAGTGGGAGAGCAGCATCTTGGTGCAGTTCAACTGCATCGGCCTGGCCTGTAGCTGGAAAGAGAAGCAGTGTCTCCGGAACATGTCGACCAAGAAGGGCCTTCCATTTTTGCGCCCACCACTGTGGGCAGGGCCACTTAAAGAGGGACACGGACTGGTACCAAGTGAAGCGGGTGCAAGATGAGAAAAGTCCGAATCAGACAAGAGCACGGGGAGGAGGCCAAAAAGTGCAGCCCCCCACCCCCAGCAAGCCCCAGAAGGTCTGAAACATGACCTCCCTGGAGGGCAGTCCATGGACAGACAGAACTCTGAGGAAAGGCCCTTGGTGCTGAGGCCTAAGGGGCCGCTCCCCTTGTGGCTCTCTGGCC
The DNA here is from genome assembly GCA_009823505.1 of Rhizomys pruinosus. Classification (NCBI taxonomy): domain Eukaryota; kingdom Metazoa; phylum Chordata; class Mammalia; order Rodentia; family Spalacidae; genus Rhizomys; species Rhizomys pruinosus. The sequence goes on along the minus strand of VZQC01005068.1, from coordinate 710,075 downwards.
AGTCCCCACGAACTGGCCACTCCAGCTTCTCCCCGGCCCATTTCAGTGGTCCCTGTTCCTCCAGATATCTTGGGGAATTCTTGAAGAATGCCATTCATGTTGAGCCTCACAAGAAGGCCATGGCTGGGGCTCAGGTGTTCAGAAATGCCCACTTTGATTATCGTTCAGCTGGGTTATCTGTGCAGGGGATGGGTTTGGCTGGGCACTTTGACGCTCCTGTATAGTTCTCTCGTGGTTAGACCTCCCTGAGCTCCTCACTCACATCTCCAGGCATAAGCTGAACACTTAGCACGTGAGGATGGAAGATTATGCCCAAGAGGACCAGGGCAAGGATCTTTAGAAGTTTATTCTTGGAGCCCTCAGTGGCAGCCACAGAAATGTTGTAAACTGTACTCAATGGCACCCGGGACTCCCTGTATTTGAACAGTTCCCACTGGTGGATGAAACTCTGTTCTTAAGCCCTTCAAGACACAATGAGATTGAATGTGATGTTCCTTTGTCACCTTCAAGGTATAGGTGGTGTTGACCCACCTTGCCTGCTTTCTGTTTGTTAGACCCCCAAAGCAAAAAAAGGTGGAATTACACTGTTTTGACTTTATTTTCATTGCTCTGTTTGTCGTAGTCAGGAGCTAGGTAATGAGTGCTTCAACTTCACCCAGTAGGGAATATGTTTTTGATCTGCTCTAACTGGAAGAAAGGATTACTGGTGTTTAGTTTTTTCATAATTAAGATTAATTTAGAGAAGGAGTTACATATTCTTCTTGCAGTAAAGCACTTGCATTTGAATCCTATTTTATTTTATTATTTAATTTAATTTTTATTTTATTTTATTAATTTTATTTTTTGGTTTTTTGAGACAGGGTTTCCCTGTAGCCCCAGCTGTCCTGGAACTCACTCTGTAGACCAGGCTGGCCTTGAACTCACAAAGATCCACCAGCCTCTGCCTCCCGAGTTCTGGGATTAAAGGCGTGCGCCACCACGCCTGGCTCCAGAATCCTGTTTTAATGTGCTCAGAAAGCTGTGTGTTTTGCATACAGGAAAGAAAGGAAACCAGAAGGGCCACGGTTTCAGATTAGTTGAATTCATTTTTTTTTAATTTTTTTTATTTAATTTTATTTATTTTGTATGTGTATGAATGTACTGTCTGCATGCAGGTTTGTGCACCCGTGTCGTGCAATGCCACGGAGGTCAGAAGAGGGTCTCGGATTCCCCTGGAACTGGAGTTCTCCTGGAATTGGAGTTAAATTATGAAAGATGAAACTGTTGATAGAAGCAAAAGGAAAATGGGGGACAATTGATAACCCAGACATGATTGTTAGGTTCATTTTGAGGGGGACTGGTGCAGGGAGGAGAGAGAGAGTCAGGAAGTCAGGTTTATTTTAGGCATGGTGGCAGGCCTGCCAGTGTCGGGATTAGGATGACCAGCAGAAGACTGACCCCCAAATGACAGTTTTATACCCAGGCACACAAGGAAGTGAGTTTTCAAGGAAGTGGGGGGCAAGGAGATGGGGGAATGGGTGTAGGTGGGTCTGTGGCTGGGATCAGTAGAAGCGTCTCAAGAGAAACTGGTTCCTGTGACTGGTATCAATAGGAGCATCTCCAGAGAGACTGAGGACTGGTTCTGGTCTCCAGTGAGGTATGATTCCAGGATGTTGCTGCAACTTTTCTTGGGTTGCAGGAATGCAGTCCAGGATAATTATTTCTTGGAATTTCTGCCTCAATTGTCCTCCTGAAGTCCCTGACTTAGGTGGGCTACAACCTTATAGTGATCTTGGTGGGGGACTGTGGTGTTCAGCTTATAGTCTGGCAAAGATTTGGACATATTTTTGTCATGACTTCAATGGCAAGGAATTGGTCAGTATAGGTGTGAAGTCTGTTAATTGTGCTGAAACTATTAAACTTCCAAAAAGAAGATACACACACACACACACACACACACACACACACACACACACAATGCACAGTAAGACAAGCACTGCATGCCCTCATTTGCAAGTGAAAAAAAAGTTTATGTTATTGGAATCATGACTAGAATAATGGTTACCAAGGGCTGGGACAGGTGGGAAAGGAGGATAGAGGATAATTAATGAGTAGAAAAATGCACTTGGGTAGGAGAAATATTTTCTAGTTTTCTAAACCATAGAAGGTTAACAAACTATGGTTTAGAACAGTTAATTGTATAGCTCAGAAGATCTAACAGGATTTCAGTTTTCCAAAAGTAAACAGTTGATAATCTTGTGTTGGGGAGGGAATAGAATGAGATGAAGAGGTGCAGACAGATCTTGCTTGTATGCCAGGGTCACCTTGAGCTCACTAAGTAGCACAGGATAACCTCAAGCTATCTTTCTGCTTTAACCTCCAGTGCTGATTATCTGATAATTACATATTATGTTCATTTACAGAAGATCATGCTGTACTTATTAACATAATTATGTGTCAATTAAAAATAAAAAGTGTGGTGCTGGAGTGATGCAGTTAAGAGCACTGGCTGCTCTTGCAGAAGACCCAAGATGCTAATTACCGTCTATAACTCCAGTTCCAGGGGAAGCTGGACACCTTCGGCCTCTGCAGGCATTGCATGACATGGTTGCATTTACACATATGCAGGTAATATACTCATACACATGAAATAAAAATTAAAATATTTTTCAAAAATCAAAATTATATATCTACAGAAAGGACATTTGGCATAAATTAAAGAATTGGGGCTGTGGAGGTGACTCAGAAGGTTAAGTATGTAACAAGCAGACTGGAATTCAGATTCCCTGCACCCATGTAAAAGCAAAGTAGTCATGGTGGGCTACCTATAATTTCAGCACATGAGAGGTGGAGATGGGGAGCAAGATGGCTAGCTACACTAGCTAAATCATCGAGCTCTAGGTTTAAGTTAGAGACCCTGCCTTAATATATAAGGTAGTGAATGAGCATTGAAGACACTTGACATCAATCTTGGACCTCCAAACATGCAAACATATATACACATGCACAAAATAGACTTTGGACTATGACTGGTCAAGAGTCTGGTTGGGAAGGATGTAGGCTTTAGGAGGAGAAAATATTACTATTTTCCTAATGGACATGTTGTCAAACTACCTTCTAGATGTTTGTTTATGCTACTCTTCATACATTTATGCTACTCTTAACCTTGATCAGAAAGGCGGTTTTTTCATATAGTCATCAGTGTAGAGATTCATAACTGGGCAAAGTGCTAAGAATAAGTGACTTGATTGCTCAGTCCTAAGTGGGACAACTATATCAACCCCCAAATCTCAAGGAACATTACAAAGGAGAGAAAGGAAAAAATGTAAGAGCTGGAGGATGGGAAGGAATGCTGAAGTGCTGTCTTCTGGACATGACATGACCCTTATACTCATGAAATTACATTAGCTACAGTTACTTACATAAGATCAAGCCAGTCAATACTTCCAGCATGGATGGGAGAAGGACTTATGAGGCTTCACCCCTAGCTAAGGAGCTATTGGCAATCGATGGCTGCTGATGGAGGGAGAATCATTCTTAAAGAGTGTGACCCCTGGTAGGTTGCCCATGCTAATGCAGGAAGCACTAATTGGATTCATTAGAAGATATATATGAAGGTGATGGGAGGGGCACATGTTAGTATGATCTAAGGGGAATAGGAAGTAGATATGAGTAAGGTACACTGTATATATGAAATTGTCAAAAAATAAAAAAAAATTGGAGTGGGAGGTGGATATTGAAATTGTGAAATAATAAAATTTTGTTGGGGCTGGAGAGATGGCCTAGCGGTTAAGAGCGCCCGCCGACTCCGCTTGCAGAGGACCCGGATTCGATCCCCAGCACCCACATGGCAGCTGAGAACCGCCTTTAACTCCAGTTCCAGGGGAATCCGGGACCCTCTTCTGACCTCTGCGGCATTGCACGACACGAGTGCACAAACCTGCATGCAGACAGTACATTCATACACATACAAAAATAAAATTAAAAAAAATAAAATTTGTCGATAGGAAATCTTTAAAACTTTTAGGGGAGGAAATTTTAGGTAAATGTCTTAGATCTTTGAATAGGCAAAGCTTGCTTAAGATACAAGCAAGTGTTATTTTTTACAACAAAAGAGGATAAATTTGGCTACATTAAAATTAAGCTTGACCGTTACCTTACATTAAAGGTGTAAGCATAAGACTTGAAAGTATAAAACTATTAGAAGAAAATATTGTAGGAAAACTTTATAACGGATGTTTACAGTGTCCTGTGTATGGCACCAAAAAGCACAGATAATTTTTTAAAAGTTTATTTTATCGCCCTAAAAAGCTACTGTCTAATAAAACTAGAGCTTAGGAAATAGAAATATTTGAAAACTGTACACCTGGTAAGTGATAACCAAGTATAAATAAGGAACTCACACTCAGTAGCAAGAGAGACATAACCTCCCTAAAGAGTAAGCAAAAGACTGGAATAGACAAATTTCTTTTTCTTTTTAAATTCATTTTTACTAGAAAAAAATTGAACTTTATACAGTGTATTTTGACTATATTCAGACCCTCTGTCCTATCTATATACCCTCTTTAATACTTGCCACTTGATTTCATATACTGTGTTATACATATTAAAGTTTATCAAGTCAAACTTGTGATCCCAAATGTCCTGTGCTGTGTGTTCATCCACTGGATCCTGGTTAACTTATCCAGCATCACACCCTTAAAGAAAACTGACTTTCTCGCTCGCAGGAGGTATTAGTTGCCAGTAGTTCCTCAGCTAGGGTTGAGGCTTTGCACCTACTTCCCACTTCTATGCTGGGATATTATCAGGCTTGAGCTTATATAGGTCTTGTGCATGCTGTCTCCATTGCTGTGAGTTTATATGAGTAACTGACCAACTGTCTGGAAAACTGTTTCCTCATGGTTATTTATTGTCTGGCTGTTACAATCTTTCTGCTCCTTGTTCCACAATGATCTATGCATATATATATGTATGTATATATATATATATATACATATATATGTACATATATATACATATATATGCATATGTATGTATGTATATATGTATGTATATACATACATATGTATATACATACATATATATATACATATATATATATATATACATACATATTAGCAGTAGAGTCCTACTGTAAAGTTCTGGTGGGTAACAAATAGCAGAGGCAGTTGCCAGTATTGTTTGAGGGTCTGTGGGACCTCTGGTCAACAGCTTTAAAAGGAGTCCATTTCTGGCATTGAGCTTTTTATTATTACTATTTTAATTTTGATTTTTAATGAAAAATTTTTTTGGTTTGTTTTCTTTTGCTAGCCTACATTGATTAGTAGGGGCAATATCTTACTGTTATAGAGTAACTCCTTTTACTCTCTATATTATATATGTATATACTTTAAGAAGCTTCTTATAGTGGTAGGTTTCCATATAGCCTTTTCTAAAGGCCTATAATATAAGTTATCTCTGCCTGTACTCCCTTCTGTACTCTGCCCTCCCATTTCCTTTATAGAGAAGCTTGTTTCAAATGAAGAATCCATAGAGGTCAGGAAACTAGTACATGGCCATGTTGGGAGGCTTCATGAGAGGGGAAATAGAATGTAGTGATATAAAGGGGGAGAGGCAAATAATGGCAGATGAACAGACATTTCTTAAGAGGAAAAAAAAAAAAACCAGAAATGTTCAGTAGGTATTTGGAAAGATTTAAGTGTTCAGTGTTCAACATTACTAATCAGAGAAATATAAATCAAAATTACAATGGGAGTTTCAGCTGGATGGGTATCAACAAGGTACTGTAGCATTCATAACTGTTCCAGGGGAGTGATAAAGTTGTATTAGTTTTTCATTGATGTGACATACTTTTTTTTTTTTTAATTTAATTTAATTTATTTTCTATGTGTATGTATGTAGGTTTGTGCACCCGTGTAGTGCGATGCCGCAGAGGTCAGAAGAGGGTGTCGGATTCCCCTGGAACTGGAGTTCTCCTGGAATTGGAGTTACAGACGGTTCTCAGCCGCCATGTGGGTGCTGGGGATCGAACCTGGGTCCTCTGCAAGAGCAGTAGGTGCTCTTAACCGCTAGGCCATCTCTCCAGCCCCTGATGTGACATACTTTAAGGGTAGGGGGTATAAGGTAGGGAGATCTCTTTTGGCAGTGGATTCAGAAGTTATAGTCCATAGCTGCCTGGCTACATTGTTTCTAGGCCCAGGAGGAAGATGAAGAGTATAGTGGAGCAGAAGGGTTCAGCTAATAATATCCAGGAATCAGAGAAGGACGAATAGAGAGCTAGATGCATATTTCCAGAGCATGGACATTAACATACTTCCCGCAACTGGTACCCACTTCTCACTTTTCACTGTCCCCCAGTAATTCAGTCATGTATGTAGCCTTCAAGGGATTAATCATTTACTGGATTAATTTACTGTGTTAGAGCCCTTGGATCGATTCTATTCTCACAAGTATCAGGTGGAATCCAAGCTTCTAAACATGAGCCTGTGGGAGATATTTCACATTCAAACAGTAAGAGTACTTAAATGGTAGCATACGTGTATTGTTTCCTTACTTAAAACAACTGTGCTTGGGAGTGGAAAAATGGCTTAGCAGTTAAGAGCACTGGCTGGTCTTACAGAATACTCAGATTTGGTTCCCAGCACCCATATGACTACTAACAATCACCCATAACTCTAGTTCCTGGGGTCTGAAACTCTTCTTGGCCTCTGCTGGCATTGCACAACACAGGTGGACTTAGATACATTCAGGTAAAACACTCATATACATACATATAAAATTTATTAAATATATAAATAAATTAAAAAAAATTTAAACCAGGCATGGTTGTGCACACCTTTAATCCCAGGCAGAGGCAGAGGCAGGTGGATCTCTGTGAGTTCAAGACCAGACTGCTCTACATAGTGAGTTCCAGTCCAGCTGGAGCTATAGGGAGACTCTGTCTCTAAATAAATAAATAAATAAATAGGAGCTATAGGGAGACCCTGTCTCTAAATAAATAAATAAATAAACAAATGAATAAAAAATTAAAAAGAACTCTGCTCACTCTTTAAAATACAACAATAAGTCTCTTAAAAAAAAAAAACAAAACACTGCTGGCAGGCGTGGAGGCAGAGGTAGATGGACTCTTGGGATCAAGGCCAGCCTGCTTGGTCTATATAATGAGTTCATCTCAAAAATTCAGTTATATACATATATGTATATGTATATATACACACATTAACAAATTAGTATTTTGTGATACTAACACATGTTCAGAATCTGGTTACCCTGAAACTTAATTTTTAAAATGTATTTAACCAGAATGCTTTTCCATATTGATTCTTTTAACATGTCTTTAATCTACAACCTTGTTTCCTATCTTACTTTGAGTTGAATTCAAGACTTAATAATTCTCCAGGTTAGAATATTAGAACTTCTACTATATAGGGGCATTTGTTACCATGTTACTCTAGTCTTTGAATTTTCTGTGAATTGAAAGATCTGAAGCTTGATGAAAGAGCTCCCCCCCCCAAGTGGTAGTGATCTCATTGTTTTTTGCTTTTTTTGTGTGTGTGTGTGTGTGATCATTTTGAGACAGGGTCTCCCTGTAGCTCCAGCTGTCCTGGAACTTGCTCTGCAGACCACCAGGCTGGCCTTGACCTCACAGTGATCCACCTGCCTCTGCTTCTCAAGTGCTAGGATTAAAGGCATACGCCACCACGCCTGGCCTGATCTAATTCTTAACACTATAAATGATAAAAAAAGTTGATGACTTGTGTTCTGGCTTTAGAGTTGTTTGTTGTTAAAGATGTTTTTGTTAATAAGAATAACAAAGCTGTTGTGAAAATGCTTTCATCATTTTAATGCTTGCATTTGTGGAGTGGTCCTTGTTAAGAGAACTGAGCATGAAGGCACAGGCCTATAATCCCAGTACTTGGGAGACTGAGACATGTAGATCATGAATTTGAGGACAGCCCGGGCTGCACAATGAGACTTCTGCTTCAAAAAAACAAAGCATATTTTGCCGGGTGTGGTGGCGCATGCCTTTAATCCTAGCACTTGGGAGGCAGAGGCAGGCGGATCTTTGTGAGTTTAAGGCCAGCCTGGTCTACAGAGTGAGTTCCAGGACAGCTGGGGCTACAGGGAGACCCTGTCTCAAAAAGACCAAAAAAAAAAAAAAACCCCACCAAAGCATATTTTAAGGAGCACTGTATAGAAAACATTAACAGAGAGTATTTATTAAAATTTTATACAGTACTTTTGACTCAATCTTTTTGTATGTGAAAAGATAAGACAATTTCCTTATTTCATTTCAGGTTTTCAACTACTGATGTTACAGTCAGTAAAACACTGGAACATAGAGTTGAGAAAAAGACTTAAACCAGGTAAGTAGATTATTAAAGAACCAGGATACCATTCATTTTTATAAAACATCATTGATGTTATGGTCAAAACTAGAATATAAACTGTGTTGCTAATTGGATTGGAGAGATGACTCAGGTTAAAAGCACTGGCTGCTCTTACAGAGGACTCAGGCTAGATTCCCAGCACTCATATGGCAGCAATCAGCCATTTTGCAACTCTAGTTCCAGGGTATCTAATGCCCTCTTTCTCTCTATCTCATACTCTCTTCTCTTTTTTTTTTTTTTTTTTGTCTTTTTGAGACATGGTCTCCCTGTAGCTCTGGCTATCCTGGAACTCTGTGGCCATTGCACAACATGGATACATTTACATACATTTAGGCAATAAACTCCTACACATAAAATAAAATGAAAATAATAAAAATTAAGGTTCTTGACTTTGCTAATTATACTGTGGTTCCATGAGCTACACTGAAGTATTAAGGGTGAAAGAACCTATAAGTCATCTCATTTTGAATAAATCAGTTATATGATGTGAGAGAGATGGGGTTTGTTGTGATGGCTAAAATAGCTCTATTTTTGAACAAAGCAGCTTGTTCTGCTTCTGTAATCTTGCTTAACTGCTGTTTGCACAAGAAACCCATGGTGTACTCACGTAGCAGGAAATTCTGCAGAAGTGAGACAGTCGTGCTCTGTGGCTCTAAATTCACCAGTCTCCCACCTCCTCCCTTGCAGCAGTTTTAGACTGGAAAGCAAGACTGCCACAGCACTGCTTCAGTAAATTTTAGCTGATTGAATTTTGAACTGTGTCTGGTGGTATTTTCCTTGTGGTCTCAAACTCCATAACATCTGTGAATTTGTGGAATGATTAGAACTGATATGCTGCTAGTGGAGGTGTACATTAGTCTTTCTGGAAAAGAAATTATATCAAAATCTGTTCTTTTTCTTTAAAAAAAAAAACTAAAAACTCTGTAGAGAACAGGCTGGCCTGGATCTCACAGAGTTCTGCCTGCCTCTGACTCCCAAGTGCTAGGATTAATGGCATGCACCACCATGTCTGGCTCAAAATCTGTTCTTGATGCATAGTCCAGAGTGGTCTTAATCCTCAGTCCTCCTCTCTCAGCTTTCTGAGATGTGTCCTTATGGGTGCTCATCACCTCACCCAGCTTTGTGTTAGGTTTTTAAATAATAAAGCCTAACTGTCTGACATTCATCTTCAAGTAAGTGAAGAAAGACTATGAAAAGATGGATGAATAGGATAGTGTATCAGGCAGGATGTTTGCCATCGAGAAACTGACAATAATCTAAGTATGAGAGGTTTTTTTTTTTTTGTCTTTTTTTTTTTTTTTTTTTGTCTATTTTTTGAGACAGGGTGTCCCTTTAGTCCCAGCTGGCCTGGAGCCCACTATGTAGACCAGGCAGGCCTTGAACTCGCAGAGCTCCGCCTGCCTCTGCCTCCCAAGTGCTAGGATTAAAGGTGTGTACCACCACATCTGGCATTGAGATGAGATTTTTTTAAACATAATTTATACGCTGGGAGAGCTTTTAAAATATTTACTAGTATAAAGCCGGGCGTGGTGGCTCATGCCTGTAATCCCAGCACTTGGGAGGTAGAGGCAGGTGGATCTTTGTGAGTTCAAGGCCAGCCTGGTCTATAGAGCGAGCTCCAGTCCAGCTGAGACTAAAGGGAGACCCTGTCTCAAAAAGACTAAAAAATAAAAATAAAAAAAAGTATTAGTATAATGTTTGTAATATATTCAAAGTAGTGTATTAAGCATAAATAGTATTACCCTTTTTTTCCGAAAAAGGAGCACGTATATGTATATATTTTTGTGTTTGAGCAATACACATGTATTTGCATACATATATGTGTATATATACCTAAAACACTTGTACAGCTTGCCCCCTTGCACGTAGTTTTTTCTTTATTTTTCTTTGTTTTTGTTTTATGTGTATGAGTGTTTTGCCTGAATGTAGGTAGGTGCGCCCATGTCATTCAAGGCCCATGGAGGTCAGAGGAGGGCGTCAGATCCTCTGAAACAGGATTTTAAAATGGTTGTTAGCTACTGTATGCATGCTGGGAATTGAACTTGGGTCCTCTGCACCTCTTAACTCCTAGGCCATCTCTCCAGCCCACCAGTAGTTATTTTTGATAGAGGGTTTATGCATGATTAATTTTATATTTTGTATTTGACTTCTTTTTTTTTTAATTTTATTTATTTCTGTATGTGTATGAATGTACTGTCTGCATGCAGGTTTGTGCACCCGTGTCATGCAATGCCGCGGAGGTCAGAAGAGGGTGTCGGATTGCCCTGGAACTGGAGTTCTCCTGGAACTGGAGTTTCAGACGGTTCTCAGCCGCCATGTGGGTGCTGGGGATCGAACCCGGGTCCTCTGTAAGAGTGGTCGGCGCTCTTAACCACTAGGCCATCTCTCCAGTCCATGACTTCTAAGAAGTAATGCATGTATTGCTTTCCTCATTAGACTTTCCAAGAAGATGTTTATTAAGGCCATGTGTTTTTATAATATATATGCAACAACTTTTGGTATTTAGTAAGAAGTGTGCTATATTGAATGATTGTGTTAGGTTAGAGAGAGTATCTCAGTTAACACTTGTCTGTAAATATATGGATTTTCTAAATTCATGTTATTTAGCCTCTTTGATTAAGTCCCTGGGTCAGTGGATTTTTTTTTTTTTTAAACTTTTAGCTGTCTTACAAATGTGATGCTACTCATATAATTTATCTATTTACTTTTGACAGTTCTGTTCTGTTCATGGTTTTGTTTTCTTCTTTTTTATTTTTTTTTTTCTTTCAGGTATTTTTGACACAGCAGAGTCTGCCACTTTGTCCCCACCGCTTGGCCTGCGATCAAGCTCTGTATGTAGCCAAGGGCTGGCCTTGAACTCACAGAGATCCACCTGCCTCTGCCTTCCAAGTGCTAAGATTAAAGGCGTGCACCACCACGCCTGGTGTTTTCTTTCATTTTTGCAGTGTTGGAAATGAAATCTAAGACTTGGGTGTGTTAGGCAAGCATTCTTGATTATTGGTTTTATAAGTTAACGTTTTGCTGTTTTGTTTTTGAGACAAGGATTATCTAGGCCTGATTGCTCTGGAACTTGCTATATAAACCAGTTTGGCCTCAAGCTTAAAGAGGTTTGCCTGCCTTTGCTTCCCAATAACTGAGATTAAAGGTATATACCACCACAGGTGGTTATGGTTTAACTTTTAAGAGTCAATTTTGAAGGCATTTGGCATTAAACTTTATATTTTGTTTTGCTTTAATAGATTTTTCCTCAATTAGTTAAAAATATGGAACCTGAAATAGAGGGCCCACCACCGACATCCAAAGTGACACCTCTTCAGCAAATGCTTGCCTCTTGTACTGGAGCTATATTGACATCACTAATGGGTAAAATTATGTTACGGGGCAGATTATATAATGTTGGATATTCCATTACAGTTTTATTATCTGTAAAGTAGTGTTATTATTTGGGTATGTGTGTGAATGTATGTGGTGTATGCGTGTATACATGTTTGTGTGTTTGTGCATTGGCAAGCATCTTCTGTTGCTCTCTTCCTTATTTGGGTGAGTCATTATGTGTTTGTATGTGCTAATATGCATGTGTTCATGTGTGACTGTGGAGACCAGAGGTCGACACTGGAGTTTTTCCTCAGTTCCTCTCCACCTTATTTTTTGAGACAGGGTTTCTTACTGAACCTGGAGGTCATTGGCTAGCAAACCCCAGGTATCTTCCTGTCTCTGCCTCCCCCTGCCCTGGGTTTATGGCCATTGGGCTTAGCTTTTTATATGGATGTTGGAGATTCAAACTCAAGTCTTCCTGCTTGCATGACAGTCACTTCACTCACCAAGTCCTTGAACTAATGCTGTTATTCATCATGTCAGTATTTCTTGATCAGCATTATAATGTGAAAAAATTGAAAATGAAGATGATTAGATTTTAGTCCTTGCTGTGTTCACTCACAGGGTTGCTATACTTGGGAAGAAATAGTTTCCTTGAAACCACTATTTTTTTTTCTTATTTGTATAAAACAGAGCATGCAATTAACAATGATTGGCCTTTGCCAATGTTATTAACAAATGGAATGGCATAATTTAATGGTAGCTTACCCCAAATTTCATTTCCTACAAGTTTTATTTGATACAGATCAATTTCACAGATTGGGAAGGTTAGTATTATTTTGTTTTTTAATTTCTTAGAACACAGAGTTCTCAAATCTTCTGACCTTAGGGAACTTTTCATTGCTTTAGAAAACACATTTTCTTATAAAATTTTAGTATTTTGTTATTAATACTAATGGAATTGTAGTTGTAGATAAGTAGAGAAGTACTTTCAGTGTATCTTTTCACTGATCCTCTTTAAATAGAATTTGGGGACAAAAATTTGGAATACAGCATTTTGCGAGTAGCAGCATATCTCAGTAGTAGAATAGACATTTATAGATAAATAGTCTTACCTGTTATATAATTATGAAGAAAAGTATAAATTGATGGAATTTGGGAGGGGTTTTTGTTTTTGTTTGGTCTTTTTGAGAGAGGGTCTCTGTAGCCCCAGCTGGCCTGGAACTTGTATGTAGACCCGGGTGGCCTTGAACTCACAGAGATCCACCTGCCTATGCTTCCCTAGTGCTAGTATTAAAGGCATACCACCACACCCAGTTAAATTTGTATTTTTTTAAAATGACCCTACTATAATTTATACATATCACTTCTTAATTAAAGCTTATATATTCCTAGTGACACCCCTGGATGTTGTTAAAATTCGCCTCCAAGCCCAGAACAACCCATTCCCCAAAGGTATGTATACTAGTTATTCTGATAGGGTTATGTTAGATTTTAAAATGTTATTGTACTTTAAAATTTTTTTATTATTTATTTATTTTTGGTCTTTTTGAGACAGGGTCTTTCTGTAGCCCCAGGCTATCCTGGAACTCACTGTGTAGACCAGGCTGGCCTTGAACTCAGAGATCCACCTGCCTCTGCCTCTGAAGGGCTAGGATTAAAGGTGTTTGCCCTACTGTATGTATTTTTGTTTGCATAATCTTTTTGCTAATTTATTAAGTGATGATTCATACAGGAACATGAAGAGTTGGTATTAGTGCCATTGTATTAAATTACAGGGCTGCTGACAGATGGCTAGACTGAGCCTGACAAGTAGTAGGAAGGAGGAAGCATTGCATTCTTTTTTTTTTTATTTTTTTATTTTTTTAAAGGTTTTTTTTTTATTAATTTTATTTATTTCTGTATGTGTGAATGTACTGTCTGCGTGCAAGTTTGTGCACCCATGTCGTGCAATGCCGTGGAGGTCAGAAGAGGGCGTCGGATTCCCCTGGAACTGGAGTTCTCCTGGAATTGGAGTTTTAGACGGTTCTTGGCCACCCGAACCCAGGTCCTCTGCAAGAGCGGTCGGCGCTCTTAACCTCTAGGCCATCCCTCCAGCCCCAGCATTGCATTCTTTACATGAGAACATTTATTCTTTTATTCACTCGAATTCCCTTGAATGTCAAGAGAAGACATGTGACCTGTGTTGTCTTTTCAAAGCTTGTCTCTCTTCTTCTCTCTTCCTTCTCTTGTCCCTTAGATAACCTTAAAAAAAAAAAAAAATTCTGCTTACATATTTTTAACCAAGGTCCTAAAAGATATAAAATCTACTTTTTTATATGGTCTTTTTGAGACAGGGTCTCCCTGTAGTCCCAGCTGTCCTGGAACTCACTCTGTAGACCAGGGGGGCCTTGAACTCACAAAGATCCACCTGCCTCTGCCTCCCCTCCCAAGTGCTAGGATTAAAGGCGTGCGCCACCACGCCCGGCATAAAATCTACTTATTCACTGTTACTTTTCAGTGTGAATTTAAAGGCCAGTGCCCTAGTGTAAGTAGTAATAAAGTTAATTACGTATGCTCCATCTTTTTTTGTAAAGTTATTTCTCTCTTTCCAATTTTTCTAGTCTCCTTGTACTTGCAGTTTGTCTCTAAAAGTAATATAATTATGTTTACTAAATAGTGATTATTGGAATCTTCTTTGTTAGGAAAGTGTTTTCTGTATAGTAATGGACTCATGGATCATATGTGTGTTTGTGAAGATGGGGGCAAGAAAGCATGGTATAAGAAGCCAGGAAATTTCCAGGGAACATTGGTAAGGAGATTGATTATATTATTTAGAATCCTTATATATTTTATAGTTGTGTATTATATATAACTTTCTAATTGTGGGGAAATTAAAACATCATACTAAATCAGGAAAAAAGGAAGGATTTCTAACACTTTAACTTCATTTGTTCATGCTATTTAGATAGGGAATAGAAGGGGTAGGTTTTTTTGTTTGTTTGTTTGTTTGTTTGTTTGTTTTGTGTGTGTGTAGCCTTGCAGAGGCTAGTAGAGGCTCTAGTTACAGGCAGTTGTGAGCCACTCAGCATGGGTGCTTGGATCCAAACTCAGATCCTTTCTCTAGCCCCTTAATAGCTTTCTGAATAGAGCAATCCAGAGGCAACTACTAGAGACTTCAGTCTATAAGGAATGTTGTTCAGAAACAGTCATCTTATGTGAAATTGTCTTTTGTCTTTTAAGAATGGATGTCTATAAGCTGAGTGTGGTGACACTTGCCTTTAATCCCAGCACCCCGGAGACCAAGGCCAAAGCAGGCAAATCTCTGAGTTCAAGGCCAGCCTGGTCTACATAGCAAGTTCCAGGACAGTTGGGGCTAGACACACACACACACACACACACACACACACACACACACACAAGAATAGATGTCTATAAATAGCAAGAAACTCATATTGTAGATATTGTAGAAATAGTTGCTTAAAAGAATAAAATTACTGATGAGTTGCCAAAAAGGCATTTGAAAAGTTTAGCATGCCTTCATAACAGTCTGGGAGAGGTTAGGAATAGGTAGAAACCCACCTGCCTCTTGCCTCTACCTCCTGAGTGCTGGGATTAAAGCCATCCACCACCACACCTAGCTTTTTTTTTTTCCTTAATTCTGTGGATTTGTGAATTCTACTTCTGGATATTTAAGTAGACAGAACCATTTTTGCATTACATAATAATCTAACATGTGCTGTCCCTTTGAAACGGCAATCGTGAAGGTTGTGCTTTCCTTTAAATTCCTCAATAGGAATCATGGCTAGCCATAAAACTTTTACCATTGATCCACTTAGAAAAGTTATTATTTTTTGATCAAATTTGTTTTGTAACCTGAAATTTTTCCCTTCTGTTTAAAACTATATCAAATAACTATATTATGGTTATAGATTTAATATGTATATATTAAATATATTAATATATAAATTTTATTGCTGTACATAAAGTGTTTTTTAAAGTACTAATCAGTTACTACTAATAATTTTTCATATCACATTTAAAGATGTATTTTGATTTTATTGTCTACTATAATTTTAGGATGCCTTTTTAAAAATTCTTCGAAATGAGGGCATTAAATCCCTATGGAGTGGCCTTCCTCCTACTCTGTAAGTTGAATTTAATATTTTCTACCAAGTGAGTTGTGTAACCGCAACTTGATGATATGTTAGGAGGACTTATAGAACCTAAGGAAGGTTATACTCATGTATATGGTTCATTATGGGTAAAGGAAACAAAGTAGAATTGGTAAGAGAAAAAGGTATAACAGAAGGTGACCAAGTTAAGTTTCTAAAGTCATTTTCATGGTATAGCACAGGATATACTTATTTTTGCTGCAGCTAACTGGAAAGTGAGCAAAATGTTTCTGCCTTGGAAAACTTACTTGAGTTTCAGAATGTACAGCTTTTATTGGACGTCGGCTATGCAGGAATGTTCTGACTTTGTGATTAATGAAGCTAGAAAGAAAGTAGTTGTATACTGAAAATCTCTTTTGCATAATTTACCTAGGCAAGTTGGCTTGGTGCTTTAGACATACCTGAAACCATACCTAAAGCATTATCCTTAGGAACTGTCCAGTGGCAAAAAGTTTCATGAGTTGGTAAGAATACAAATAGGCCCTCCCTCCTGAAGACATTATAGAAGATTTAAGCAACCAAGCTCACTGCATTAAGTCTTTGCTACCTAAGCATTTTTTCATATTTAGAAATAAAAAGTTTGATGTTTTTGTTTTACTAAAACAGTAAGATATACTAAGGGGTATATACATCTTTTCTAGAAAATTCTAGATCTCTATTAAGTACAGTTTTATGAATGAACATGATACATTAGCAAGGCTAAATATAAAAGCTCCAACTTTATTGGTTTCCTCTGCTTCATTGGTTTCTCAAAACACCCTCTATCCTTTGTAGGAAGGGAATTCGTCACTTTTAAGACTGAACATTATAAAGTTAATGAGACCTACAGGACCAACCACTATTCAGTCTTATATCACACTTTACTCTAGAATATAAGTATCCCAAGTGTATCTGTGAGTGTCTTGTGGAAAAATCATAAACAAATGGATTTCTTGTTGCATCAATATTTATGACATGATAGTGCCTGAAACTTTTATTTGAATTTAATAATTCGCTTGTGGTATTTTCATTTATGTCATCAGAATTCTCTCACAAGTGATGTATAATTATGGCAATGTTAATTATAGTTTGCTTCTACTTAAAGGCTACTGTGATATGTGATTTATACTTTAAAAATGTTTTATAGTTGCACATGAACTTTTTTATTGCAGTGATTCTCGTATTATGTTAAGTGTTAAATTATTTAGAAGGAAGATTGAGGAGACTTAGAGAACAAAGATCATAGAGGTCAAGGTGATCAAGAAGTGCCTTTCTTTGTCTTTTTCTATATGACTTGAGATTGTGCAATTTGTGTGATCTGTGTTTGCTTACATAGGATTCATTTGATGCTACATATTGTAAATTATTTTACATAATGTATAGTTGATGGTACATCTTATAACTTATCACAATCAGAATTAAATCTTGCAGAATAGCCGGGCATGGTGGTGCACGCCTTTAATCCTAGCACTTGGGAGGCAGAGGCAGGCGGATCTTTGTGAGTTCAAGGCCTGCCTGGTCTACAGAGCGAGTTCCAGGACAGCTGGGGCTACAGGGAGACCCTGTCTCGAAAAGACCAAAAAAAAAAAAAAAAAAAAAAAAAAAAAAAAATCTTACAGAATAGGTGTATGTTCTATATATTTTTATGCTTATTAAATTAAGCACTATTTTTTTAAATAAAAGAAAAATTGGGGTTTAAGAGATGACTCAGTAAATGTCTGAGGACCTTAGTTCCAGTCCCTAGCACCTATATAAAAATGGGCACATTGGTGCCTGTCTGTAATTCTGGCACTGGATAGGTACAGATTGTATGAGTCCCTGTAGCTTGCTGGCCAGCCAGTCTAACTGAATCAGTGAACTCCATGTGAATTCAGTAAGAAATCCTATTTCACAAAAAATAAGGTGGAAAGCCCCTGAGCAAGACACCCATCCTTGACCTTTTGTCTCCACAAGCCTGTGCATACACACATATATACATATATACATGTGCGTATACACACACACACACACACACACACAAACACACCCTCATAAATTTATCTCTGTGATAATTAGATATAATTTTTAGTTATCAAATATAAAAGCATATAATATTTAACAGTATATTTGAGCCTTTTAAAAATTCTGAATATATCTTTTTTGTGTGTTTCTAACAGAGTGATGGCAATTCCTGCCACCGTTATTTATTTTACGTGCTATGAGCAGTTGTCTGCTCTTCTAAAAGCGAAATTAGGAGAAAACGAAACCCGAATCCCAATTGTTGCTGGAATAGTGGCCAGGTGTAAGTAATTATTTTCATTTTCATTTCTACTTAGAACATTAGACCATTTATTTAATTTGGCATTCACAGAGACTTTGAGTAGTATACCGAATATTAGTTTGTATTTGTTGTTAGTATCTGTACTCCAGAAGTCTTAAAGTAGATGATTGACATAGGAATGCATAAAGATCTCATCTTCATTGGATTTTAGACAATTTTTAGAATGATATTGAATTCTTATTCACCTAGTTTTCCAGTGTATCTGGGTCTATATATGACTGAGGCCAAAATTTTGAATCATTCCTTATAAACACCAGGATTCAGAGCTTAATCAGAAGGAAATTTGCGTATATGCAGAGCAACATTTTTCTGTTAAGTAGGAGAATTGTGCTGGGCATGGTAGCACATGCATGTCTTTAATCCTAGTGTTCTGGAGGCCATCTCTGAGTTCTGCTATACATAGTGAGGAACCGGTCTCCCCCCCCACCAAAAAAAAAGGAAGTTTAGGATTTGGGAACACTAACTGGAGTAGATTTGTGATAGAAATATTATAGTCAATTTCTGATTGACTATAATATTTCCAGTATTGCCCTTGAAAGAGTTGAAGCCAGGAAAAGTATATGTAAGTAGACACATTTATCAAAAGAAAACAATCTTTGGACATCTTTAGATATTTAATTTTAAGCTTTATAGACATTTCAGAATAAGTGAGGATAAGAACAGACATATGATATATCGAGAAGGGGGAATTCTGGGAGCAAAAGATTATGGGAAAAGGGAACAGGACCTGGAGAGACAAGTGCCAAGAAATAAACCAAACAATATATGTATGTAAATGCAAGGGACCTTTTACTGTTGTAAGCTAATTAAAAAATTTTAAAAATACATAAAGCATTACTTTTTACATGCGTATTCCTATTATACATGGCTGTTTTCTCCCCCTCCCCCTTTTTTTGTATTAGTTGGTGCAGTAACTGTGATAAGTCCATTAGAACTGATTAGAACTAAGATGCAGTCTAAGAAGTTTTCTTACAAGGAACTACATCGATTTGTCAGCATGAAAATATCTGAGGATGGTTGGATTTCTCTTTGGAAGGGCTGGGCTCCTACTCTTCTCAGAGATGTACCTTTTTCAGGTGGGATTTGCATTATCAATATTTATTATATTTATTAGCATTTTAATTTTACTAGGTTTTAAACCCCTTAAGGTTAATACTTTTCTATAGTGACCAAAAATTCAGAATACATTCTTTTTTTTTTTTTTTTTGGTCTTTTTGAGACAGGGTCTCCCTGCTGTGGCTCCGGCTGTCCTGGAACTCGCTATGTAGACCAGGCTGGCATTGAACTCACAAAGATTGGCCCCTGCCTCTGCCTCCCAAGTGCTAGGATTAAAGGCGTGCACCACCATGCCAAGCCATAATACATTCTTAAGATTTCAGCTTCTGGGGCTGGAGAGATGGCTTGGGGGTTAAAGGTGCCGACTGCTCTTGCGAAGGACCTGGGTTCGATTCCCAGCACCCACATGGCAGCTAAGAACGGTCTTTAACTCCAGTTCTGGGGAAATCCGACACCCTCTTCTGACCTCCACGGCATTGCATCACATGGATGCGCCAACCTACATGCAGACAGTACACTCATACACTTAAAAAAATAAAAAATAAATTAAAAAAAAGATTTCAGCTTCACAAACCTTTACTGAAAAAGTTTCTAATTCAGTTGCATGTGCTTTCTCCTTGTGTTTAGTTGCTGTTAAACATTCATTGGAGGTAGATATTTATATTCATATATTATAGTCTACCTCTAACATTTTCATAAATAATTCATAATCAATAATGTAAAATAAACTACAAATTAAGATAACATAAAACATATCTGAGATCATTAGATTATCTGAACTACTGATTTTTTCAGTTATTAAAAATGTACATATTAGATTAGGCATGCTGGCACACACCCCTCAAATCTCAGGAATTCGGAAGCAGAGGGAGGTGAATCTCTGTGAGATTGAGGCCAGCCTGGTCTATATAGGAAGTTCTAGGCCAGCTGTAGCTACAGTGAGATGCTATCTTAAAACAACAATAAAAACAAACAAACAAAAACTATTAAGTGTTCTTTAAAATACTATTATGAACCAAATAGGTGATGTTGTTTAGAAACAAAATATGTAAATAATCATAGGTTCCTTTGCTAATTGTTTACTTGTTAAAATGCATACTGATACATAAGAAGTAACATAGATATAAGTTGTATAAAACAAACACCTGTGAACTTGCCACATTGGTATATGAGCTTGAACAGTGCAATGTTAAAACCATGAAGCTGGGGGCTGGAGAGATGGCCTAGCGGTTGAGAGCACCGACTGCTCTTGCAGAGGACCCGGGTTCGATCCCCAGCACCCACATGGCGGCCAAGAACCGTCTGAAACTCCAATTCCAGGAGAACTCCAGTTCCAGGGGAATCCGAGACCCTCTTCTGCCTCTCCGCGGCATTGCACGACACGGGTGCACAGACCTGCATGCAGACAGTACATTCATACACATACAGAAATAAATTAAAAAAAAAAAAATTAAAAAAACCATGAAGCTGTATATAAGCCCTTTTACTGTCACATTCTCAGTGGTAAGCATGACACTGGCTTTTTTAAAATTTTTTATTATTTTTTATATGTATGAGTATACTGTCTGCATGTAGGTTGGTGCACCCATGTCATCCAATGCCTCAGAGGTCAGAAGAGGGCATCAGATTCCCCTGGAACTGGAGTTAAAGATGGTTCTTAGCCGCTATGTGGGTGCTAGGAATCGAATCCCAGTCCTCTGCCAGAGCAGTCGGCTCTCTTAACCACTGAGCCATCTCTCCAGCCCCCACACTGGCTTTTTTAGAAAAACATTTATTCAAGAGAGGTACACACATGTCACTTGTTGGGGTCACAGGACAATCTAAAGACTTTTTTCTACCATGTGGGTTCTGTATTTCAGACTCAAGTCCTCAAGCATAATGACAAGTGCCCCTAATACTGAGCTGTCCCACTAGCTCCATACTGGCTTTTTGTCATGTGTTTGATCACAAAATATTTTCTAATACATTATGCTTGAACAATACAATATTTAGTTTTTTAATCTTAAAAACGTCCTCAAAATTTTCATGACATATTCTAGTTTTTATGGATATCGCTTTTCTTTAATTTTTAACATTGCTTTTGTATGAATAAATAAGGAAATGTACTGCTATGAGAAATTTTAAGCAGTTTCTTAGTGCACCTACACAGCAGTTTTCCCGTATTCGGTTTGCTGATTCATGTAAATATCTTATGTACATTTCTAATTTTACTAGGTAAAACAAGCATTTTGTTGTTGTTTTATTTTGATTTTAAGAAATTGGGGGCTGGAGAGATGCTCAGTGATTAAGAACACTGGCTGTGCCTGGTGTGGCGGCACACACCTTTAATTCCAGTGCTTGGAAGGCAGAGGCAGGCAGATCTCTGTAAGTTCAAGGCCAGCCTGGTCTACATTGTGAGCTCCTGGCCAGCTGGGACTACAGGGAGAAAAAAAAGAACACTGGCTATTCGTACAGAGTACCCATGTGGCAGCTAAGAGCTGTCCATAACTCTGATGCCTGCTCTAGCCTCCAGGAGCATTGTACAAATGTAGTAACCCACATGCATGCAGGCAAAATGGTCATACACATAAAAAAATTTTTTTTAAGTGATTGTAGCCAGGTGTGGCAGTTCATGTCTATAATCCAACACCTGAGAGACTGAGCATAAAGATTATAGATCACAAATTTGAGGCCAGCGTGGAATACACCGTAAGACCCTGTCTCAAACCAAAACGGCAATGGAGATGACTCAGTGGATAAAGGTACCTGCTGCTAAGCCTGATGACCTGAATTCAATCCCTGGGACCCACATAGTAAAAGAAGAGAATAGACTCCTACAAATTGTTTTCTGACTGTTTCCACATTCAGGCACCATTGCACTCGCCCTGCCCCTCCCCCCACGTTTACAGACACACAGAATAAATAAATGTGATTTTTAAAAAATTTTAAGTGATTGTATAAATATATACACTTACACCAAGTATCAGATATTCTGCTGCTTCACACTTTTATGTGCTCTTTTATTGTTCTTAATTCTTTTTCATTTGATAATTTAAAGTCATGTAACACTTTGATCTGTATTTCTCTATGAATGTTGGGACTGTTTAGCCATTCCTTTAGAGATCATTGATTTGAAGATTGGAACCAAAATATAACCCATTGTCTCAACGTCATTTATTGAGTAACTTTAGCTGGTAAAAAGATGACCTTGGGACTGGAGAGATGGCTCAGCAGTTAAGAGCGCCGACTCCTCTTGGAGAGGAACCAGGTTTGATTCCCAGTACCCACATGGTGGCTAAGAACTGTCTTTAACTCCAGTTCCTGGGGAATCTGATGCCCCCTTCTGATCTCCGCGGCATTGCACAACACGGTGCACCAACCTACATGCAGACAGTACTCTCATACACATAAAAAATAAGTAAAAAGATGTAAAAAAAAAAAAGATGACCTTATTTTTCATAGATTTGTTCATTTGTCTGATATTAATTTGCTGCCACCACTGTCCAGATTACTAGTGCTTTATAAAATATCTTGATGTTGCCTTTTTTCCCCAAAATGATATGTTTGTGTTAATGAGTCTTCATAAAGAGTTTTAGTAGAGATTTAAAATTTTCTTCATAAAGGTTATATACCTTTTTTTGGTCTTTTTTGAGACTGAGTCTCCCTTTAGTCACAGCTAGCCTGGAGCTCGCTGCGTAGACCAGGCTGGCCTTGAACTCATACAGATCTACCAGCCTCTGCCTATCAAGTGCTGGGAATAAAGCATGTGCCACCATGCCTGGCTATATACCATTTTTTTTTTAAGTTTTATTTATTTTTGTATGTGTATGAATGTACTGTCTGCATGAAGGTTTGTGCACCTGTGTCGTGCAACGCCGCAGAGGTCAGAAGAGGGTGTCGGATTCCCCTGGAACTGGAGTTCTCCTGGAATTGGAGTTACAGACGGTTCTTAGCCGCCATGTGGGCGCTGGGGATTGAACCCGGGTCCTCTGCAAGAGCAGTCAGCGCTCCTAACCGCTAGGCCATCTCTCCAGCCCGCTATATACCATTTTTTAATGTTTTATGGGTATACTTCACCCTCCAAGCTTTGGCAGCATTTATTTATTTGTTTATTTATTCATCTATTTTTGTGGTGTTGGGGTTGGAACCTAGGACATTGTATGTGGTAGGCCAGTGCCATCCTTTTGTGATACTTCACCAACTGTGGTAGATATTTTAAAGTTTGGTGTTTTTTTTTTTTAAAGATGGGCCTGGTGTTGCAGGCCTTTTCTAATCTTAGCACACAGGAAGCAGACAAATCTTTATAAGAGTGTGGCCAGTGTAGTCTGTACAGAGTTCCAGGCTAGCTGGGGCCACAGGGAGACCCTGGCTCAGAACAAACAAAAAAGTTGTGAGGGTTTCGGGTTTTGCACCTTTTTTTTTTTTTTTTTTTTGGTCTTTTTGAGACAGGTCTCCCTATAGCCCCAGCCATCCTGGAACTTGCTATGTAGACCACGCTGCCTTGAACTCACAGAGATCTGCCTGCCTCTGCCTCCCAAGTGCTGGGATTACAGAAGTACGCCAAAACACTTGACCCCAGTTGTATGCTTTTTTTTTAATGTTATGCTTTGTAAAGCTTTGTAGCGGGTATAGTTACAATTGATTTTTGCCTATCAGCTAGAAATAGATAGTTCTTGTTCCAGCATTACTAGTTACTTTTGGTGCAAGTTTTTGGTGCATGTCAAGTTGAAGACAGTACCCTTTTTCTCTAGATTTCCAAGAAATTTGTTTGCTTCAAATGGAAATGCTAATTTTTGTCAAATGCTTTTCATCGTAAATTAGGTCATCCCAGAGTTTTGTTAATGTGGTATACTACACTTTATTATATTAACTACCCTAGCATTTATGGAATACTACAACCTAGTCCTAGTGTCTGTTCTTTTATGAAACAGTTTTTGTTTTAGCTTGTTTTATGTTTTAGTTTTGACTTTTGCATTTATGTTCATCAGTAGATTAGCTTTGGGTCTTTAAATTAATTATAGTAAAACTGTATTTATTTATTTAATCACCCCTTTTAATCCCAACCAGTTTAAATATAAAGAAGGTACGTCAGGGTTAGAGTTTCTGTTTTACTTTGATTTATAACTTCATAAATCTCTTTAAAGTCCACATTTTGTTTCTAAATTTGTGCTTATTTCATTCTCTGTTTTATAGCAATGTACTGGTATAACTATGAAATGTTAAAGAAGTTGTTGTGTGAGAAATCTGGTTTATATGAACCAACATTTATGATCAACTTTACTTCAGGGGCATTGTCTGGTTCTGTAAGTTTTTCTTTTGTTGTTAGTATTCCAGCAAATTGTTGATTAATGTATTAAAACAGAACAATGTACTATATAGAATTTCATTATATATTTAGAGGACATTTTTTGAGCTGCATTGCTTTAAAACTTCAGTATTTTATCCTATTTTAAGGAAGTAAATTACTAGCCATTAAAATTATTTAAAATGCACTTAATATTTATGTCTTTAGGTACATTATTTTTATGAAAAACTTTTGTATTCATTAAATAATGACATTTATGATCATGATTATTTGTGATAGTTTAATTTTTACAAAGAATTTTACAGTATATTAGTTTAGTAAATGCTAGTAGGTATTATTAGGTAATATTTTTTTTCCATCTTTTTGAGACAGGGTCTCTTGCTGGCTTGGAACTCGCTGTGTAGACCAGGCTGGCCTTGAACTCAGAGATCCTCCTGTCTCTGCCTCCAGAGTGCTGGGGTTAAAGGCGTGTACCCCACGCCCTGCTTAGAGTTCTGTCTTATTTGTATGATTTAACTAAGGAGAAGGTGTTCTGTCCTGCTTAATTCCTATTGCTTTGTTTCCTTGGAAACCATTTGGCTTAAAAATTACTTCCTAAAAGAATTGAGAAAACTTGAGACAAGAAGGGAACATTCTCAAGTGACCATTTTTGAGTAACAGAAAACTCATCTTTCTTTGCTGCTCCATATGATGGAAAGTAATACAGATTCATATCACCACAACCTTGGCCATCAAGAGTTTTTATATATACACATACTTCCACAATTAATTTTTGATAAGCTATAGCATAACACAGACACACTCTAATTATGTAAAAACAAGACTTCAACTGTGTTTTCTCAACACTCTTAGAGCTCAGTAAGTGGAAGCAGGAGGGTCTTGAATTCAGGGTCAACTTGCACTACATACGATGCTTTGGGTTTACTTAAAGGAAAACAAACAAGCTTCAAAGGGCAAAGTAAGCTGATAGAGAAAGTTGCAGAAAGTGTGGAATAAAATGCCAGAAAACCTAATGCCAGACCTTCAAAACTTAGGAAAGATCATTCTCAGACCTAATGTCTGTCAAGTTCAGTCTAATGGATCATAAGCACACTGAGGTTAAAAAACAATTAGTATGGGTGAATGACAGATTCAAGATTTGTCTCTACAGTGGAAAAAGCACATGAATTTGGCAGTGCCATAAACAGAACTGTCTAAAGGTTATTATTTAGAAAACACAGTGGTAGCTGTAGTCTATCAGTTGTAGAAATGATCGAGTAGTAAGCACTTGATTTACTATTAGCGGGCATTTCGGAAGACTTTCACATTTTTGAGACCTAATAAAATACAATTTTAAGAGATATTTTATGAATGAATTTGTTCAAATGTAAGTTTGGAAGCAAAAAACAGAAAGCAAGATTTTATTTAATATGGTTATTGCTATCGGGTATTATAAGAACATTTTTAAGGGGGATTAATTATTTTTTAAATCTCACCTAAGGAAATAGGGAAATACATTGCATCATTTTGAGAATTTTTTTTAGAAAATGTGAGTTTTGAACTATTGCAGCTATATTTGATAAATATATTGAAATCCATTAAGAAAGTGTGTATAGAAATTAAAAGTTTGGGGGCTGGAGAGATGGCTCAGCAGTTAAGACCGCCAACTGCTCTTGCAGAAGACCAGGGTTCGATTCCCAGCACCCACGGCTTAAAGATGGCTAAGAACCATCTTTAAGCTGGGTGTGGTGGTGCATGCCTTTAAAAAAATTATATTAAAAAAAGGAAATTGAAAGTTTGAAGTCTATTTTCATTACTTAAAAATTTTTCAGATTGTTTAAAGTTTGCTGGAAATTTTCACATGCTTACTATGTACTGGAAAATCTGTGCACTCAGGTGTGGTAGCTCATTCATGTTATCCCAGAACTTGGGAAGTGAAGGCAGGGGGGTCAGGAGTTCAAGGTAATCATTTGCTACACAGTTGAGTTCAAGCCCAGCCTGAGCTATGTGAGATGACTGGCCTGCCCCTCACACACTCACTATGCTTTCACCTGAAGTAAGAGTTATTAATCACGGGGTTAGAGACATGCCTTAGTGGTTAAGAGCACTGACTGCTCTTGCAGAGGAACTGGATTCAGTTCCCAAAACCCATAAAACCCATATGGGGTATACACATAAAAATAAATAATTTTTAAATGAAAAAAATGTACTGAATCGTACAGGAGCATCAGCAGTTGTGAATACTGGTAATTTGAAGTCGGTAGCTTTGTGATCACAGGGAAGCAAGGACACTTCTCTGACACTACTTGACTTTTATGAGGAATACTGAGGACATAATTTATTTTCATTTATAAAAACTACCTTTTCTTTAAACATGTTTTATTTTCTATAAGATTTATTTTCTGTGTATGTTTGCCTGTATGCATGTATATGTATTATGTGTATGCAGTGCCTTTAAAGGGTAGAAGAGGGTGTTGGATCCCTTGGAACTGGAGTTACAGGTGGTTAAGCTTCCATATAGGTGCTGAGAGCTGAACCCTGATCCTCTGCAAAAGAGGGAAGTACTCTTATGTTGAGCCATCTTTTCAGCCCCTACCTGGTTTATTTATTCTTTTTTTGTTGTTGTTGTTTTTGAGACAGGATCACACTGTGCATCCCTGGGTGGCCTGGAGCTCACTATGTAGACCAGACTGGCCTTGAACTCATAGAGATCCACCAGTCTGTGTCTCCCAAGTGCTGGGATTAAAGGACTGTGCCACCACAGCTAGCTATCTCCTTCATTTTAAACTTCAGGTTAATTTCTTGTGGTTTTTATTGTTATGCTTATTAAATGTATTATTTAAAATTTTAAAAATTAAGAAAAAATTAAAGGTTTAAATTAATTTTACTTTTTGGTAGTTTGCAGCTGTTGCAACTTTACCATTTGATGTGGTAAAAACTCAAAAACAGACACAACTTTGGACATATGAAAGTCATAAAAGTAAGTTTAAATTAAAGCATTTTACAGATGCTATTTTTGTTTTCCCTTCTGTGATACTAAGTTAGAAAAACATAAAGTAAGGAAACAATACTTCTTTTTTATACCTTACCCCTCTTTCAATGAAACCTAGAAAATTACTTTAAAAGTAATTACTTTAAAAGTCTCAGAAATCTTAAAGCCTGTTTCTTGACTAGCATCATTTAAGACTACTGCTATAAAGAAAAAAAATGGAAAAGCTGTGATTTTTTTTTCCTGTAGTTTGTTTTCAAATATATTTCAAATTGACATTTTATTCATCATGTAAATATTCTTTGAAATAAAGCAATAAATCTAGACAAATTTGTATAAAAGATAGGAAATTACTGAACATTTTTATTATTTTGTTTTTTTTCTGTGTGTTTCAACATATGTAAAATTCTTTTGTGTTCAGTTGGTTTTTAGCTTTCTTCTTTTACTATTTTTCTGTTTTCTTTTTACTTTGTTGTAATCTATAATTTCTTTTAGAATAAATGTCTATGCTTTTTTGCTCCAACCAGATCCCCCTTCCATTATAATATATTTTGTTTAAAAAATATAGCAAACTGGGCATGGTTGAGCATGCCTGTAATCCCAGCATTTGGGGGGCAGAGGCAGGAGGAGAATGAATTCAAGACCAGCCTGGTGTATTTGGTGAGACTTACCTCAAAAAGATAAAAGGATTAGGGGTAGGGATGGGGGGGAGACAAAGAAAGAGGGGCAGAAAAGGGAAAATAGTATAGCAAACCCATAGGAAATTGTAAAAATGAGTTATACATTTTATAGGTTATTATAATATATTTTTTCTAACCTGTGGTGACTGTTTTTATAAAATAAAGTTGGCATTATAATTTTGAAAGAAACATCAATTATAGATAGACCTATAAATGAATATGATTGATATTAATCACAGCTTTATCTTTGACTACTGTCGCTTCTAATATTATGAGAGGTAATTACAGTTTTGTTCTATCAGCTTTCTTATTTTTCTGTATGAGCCTACTAGCTGCCTAAGCATTGTCTATCTTCCTTTGATAGTTCAAAATTATTTTCTTTCATTCTTCTTTCTTATCAAAATTTGTTTCCTTTGTTAAGTATTTAATGTGGTAAGAATTAAACACTGTGATTATGGCATTAACTGGTTATGGTCAAGAAATCATCTTGTGCATGATCCATCTTGTGCATTTTGAAAACATTCCCTTGGTGGTTGTGTTGGGCATTCTCACTGACTGGTACAAAGGAGCCATCTTCTTTATTGGGTTTAAGTCTTATCTATTATTATTTTTTTTAATCAGTGTCTATCCATTTAAATTTAAAATGAGAACTTTAAGAAGTGGATTTTAATTTTCTTTGTTTTCATTGTTCAATTTTATCTGTTACTCTGCTTGAGTTGCTAATTGTTTATAGCAACTTACCTGTTTATTACAAATTGTACTTCTGATTTGAATAATAAAATATATAATTATTTGTATCATACATTCCCAGCCTGTCCTAGTTAGCTTTCTATTGCTGTGATGGGCACAATCGAAAAAGTAACTTGGGAGGAAAGGGTTTATTTTATCTTACAGTTCCAAGTCACAGTCCATCATTGAGGGAAGCCAGAACAAGAATTTGAGGCTAGAATATGGAGTAGAAACTGAAGCGGAGACTATGGAGGAGCACTGCCTCTGGGCTTGCTTCCTTTGGGTTGCTCAGTTACCCCCCTTTGTATCCCAGGTCCACCTGCCCAGGGATGGCATGGCCCCAATGGGCTGAGCCCTCCTCCTGCATCAATTGCCAGTTACAACATGCCTCAGAGATGGGGCCATAGAACAGTATGATGGAAGAAATTCCTCAGCTGAGTTTCTCTGTTCCCAGATGTCTCCACTTTGTGTCAAGTTGGTTAAAAACTTGGACATAACCAAAGAAATAACTCAGTTTCTTTTTGAAATGATTTCATCCATTCCACAGCTCAGGTATACCAAATCCTTTATCTCTAAATAAGAAAATGAGAAGTTCTGCATATAGAGTGACCAAGTACATTCTTCATCCATTACTTAGGTACTGATTGAGTGCCTACTCTGGGTTAGGCACCATGGAGAAATATACCAATAAATAAAGGAAATGTCCAAGTCATAAAAGAACTCAAAATTTATCAAAAGAGAGGAGGCATTTTGAAGCATGTAGAGGGTAGTAAGTGCTGGATCCTGTACTGTTTACTTCATTTATAAATGCATTGTTTTATTTATTTTTACAAATTTGGACCAGCAAGATGGCTCAGCAGATGGGGTGTTTGCCACCAAGCCTGAAAACCTGAGTTCATTTACCAGGACCCACATAGTCCTGGCACCCTTGTAGCCCTACCCCACTGGAATTCACACACTCTGTCATTTGTGCCAAGGCCTATTGTGTCAAGTTGGCATGTTCCTCAGTGCAAGTTCATCCACTGAGCTCTAGTCAGCCCATTCAGAGTCCCTCACTTTAAGATCAGCTCTTCCTCATCCAACAGTAATCAGCTGCCAATATTTCTTCTGCTGAGAATGGGTTCTGCTGCCCATTTCCACATTTCTATTCCGGGTTTTGTCTCTTTGAGTTTGCTTGGGTCTTGTGTGTGTTGACACCATTGCTGTAGGTTCATATGAATAGGGTCCCAGGAGCTTGTATGATTCTATTTCCATATAGCTGTACATTTCCTCCCTGGCTCTTATATCTTTCTGTCCTGCTCTTCTGCAATGGTCCCTGATTCCTGAGTTAGTTTAGGAGTCCTGTCTAAGGACCCACACTTTGCAGACTCCTAATCTCCGTACTTTGGTCATTTGTGACCTTTAATGCCTGTTTCATGAGGGAACTTCATTAGTGAGAGTTGAGAGATTCATTAGTGAGAGTTGAGAGATTCATTAGTGTCCTCTTTGCCTCTTGTTCTATGTTGCATGAGCTTTAGGTTTAGAGGTTGCACTGTAGATGTGTCAGTTTGTGACCAGTTATGGTGTACTGGTCACAGTATGGTGCAAAAGAAGCTTCTTTGATGTGTGGTGACTGGGATACTTGACTGTAAGTATAAGGATATATATTTTGACTGTAAGTATAAGGATATAATTTATTGATAAATAAATATATATATATATTTATTTAGCAATAAATTACATTATTTTAGGGATGAGCCAGTCTTGGGGTTTACTCTAAGACCTGGGATCTCTCCATCTGTGTATTTGGCTATGTTTAGTACCACACACGAGCTTCCTCCCATTCAGTGGGCTTTAAGTCCAATTAGGAAATCATATATTGCCCCCAAGATAAATGTGCCACTATTGCACCAATGTCGAATGCTATGCTGGTCATTGATATTTGGTCTTAAAGCTGATGTTGGACAATTGATTGATATTTTCCATTAGTAGCTTGTGTAGTGCTCTCCAAAGCTATGAGAGCTATTCAGTTTCAGCTCCATAGCTCCTAATCTATCTGGTCTCTGAATTATAAAGGTTTTTTTTTTTTCTTTTGGAGACAGGGTTTCCCTTTAGTCCCAGGTGGCCTGGATCTCACTATGTAGACCAGGCTGGCCTTGAACTCAGAAATCTGCCTGCCTCTGCCTCCCGAGTTCTGGGATTAAAGGAGTGCGCCACCATGCATGGCTAAAAGACATTTTTTAAATACTTTTATTGGGGCTGGAGAGATGACCTAGCTGTTAAGAGCACCGACTGCTTTTGCAGAGGACCCAGGTTCGATCCCCAGAACCCACATGGCGGCTGAAAACCATCTTTGACTCCAGTTCCAGGGGAATCTGACACCCTCTTCTGACCTCCGCGGTATTGCCTGACACTGGTGCACAAACCTACATGCAGACAGTATGTTCATACACATACAAAATAAAAAAATTTAAATACTTTTATTGATGATTTCTGTATTTCATACATTATCTTTCAGCCCAATTTAGACACATTCCTCTCTCCCTGCCCTCCCACCCCACCCTGGTTCATGCCTTCTGCCATACATACAATATGCCATGGCATATTTCTCTCAGTCTTTCCAAATTTTTCATTGCAGAGGCTTGTTTTTTTTTTTTTTTTTTAAGTAGTGTGTTGATGGATGATTTGGGAATTCATAAATTTTTTCCAATTCGGTTCTGGCTTATTTCCCTTTCCCTCCCCCCCCCCCACACCCCCACCCCATCCCAGATATGCATTCTGCCATTACCTGTCTTGCATCTTTCTCTCAAGTTTTTTTGTTTTTTTTTCATTTTTAGCTATAAGTGATAATCCATGAGTACAAGCATCCTTCATGCAAAACCTATCTGCAGGCTGTTGTGCCCAAACACCTACAGCCCCACCATCCAGTGGGGGGTGACAGGTTGTTTGTTCAATCAAGTTGATCAAATGAGTGTCCAGACTACATTGCTGTAGTTTCACCATTCACCCCAATCGCAGCCCTTACATTCTACCACGCCCCCTCTTCCGCAGGTTGTTCCCTAGGCTTAGAAAAGGGGCACAGGTGGATGAGAGGTAAAACAGTCCACTCTCTCTGGAGCTGTTGACTTGGACTCTGGTCAATTCTGGTTGTTTCCTTTCATGGGCTGACAGTTTGTCCAGGAATAACCTTTCGATCCTACTGGCCTGGCGCGTTATGGCGTCTCCGAGGCTTGTTGTTTTTAAAGAATATTTTTCTGGGGCTGGAAAGATGGCTCAGTGGTTGAGAGCACCAACTGCTCTTGCAGAGGACCTGGATTCGATTCCCAACACCCACATGGTGGCTAAGAACTGTCTTTAATTAACTCCAGTTCCAGGGGAATCTGACACCCTCTTCTGACCTCTGCAGCATTGCTCGACATAGGTGCACAAACCTACATGCAGGCAGTACACTCATACACATAAAATTAAAAAATAAAAAATAAAAAAAATTTTCTATCTCTCTTTTTGCCCAGGCTTGCTTAGGAGCATGTGGCTAAGGGTTGTCATCAACATAAACATTGGTAAAGAAAGTTTATTCTGTACTTCTCAAAGGGCAATGCAGATGTTTGCTCCTTAATCAGCTGGTCTCAAACCAAGACTGGTATCTTCAGCCTGTCAGCAGTCACACTGTTCACATGACAGTATGCCTGCTTCTAAGACTTCTTTTTAAATATTTTTCCTCTTCTATTCTGTGTTAAGGGACAGTTGTTGGCCACCATGTATGTGCTGGGAATCAAACTCAGATCCTTTGCAGGAGCAGCCAGTACTCTAATTGCTGAGCCATCTCTGTAGCCTTATGAAAGAATTTTAAGACATGAAAAAAAAAAACAAAAAAAAACCAATAATACTACCTATTCTAAGCAACAACCCCTGTCAACTTGTATATATTCCTCAGTGGCATCCAGATCATGTACATGTTTACTTACAGTCTTCTTTTTAATGATGCTAAGTTGTAAAAGATTGAACTTGAGTATGGTGGCTCACACCTATAATCCTAACAGTTGGGAGGCTGAGGCAGGAGGATTGTGAGTTTGAGGCTAACTTGAGCGATATAGCAACTTGCAAGCCAGGCTGGGCTGTATATTGAGACCATATTTCAATATAACAACAAAAAGATAGAAAATAGTTCTTTAGGTAAACATCTATTCTTCTTTTTAACAAAATGATAAATTTCCAAAGGCAATAATAGCACCAATATTTATGTGTGATCTACAATTAGAAATTGTCAAATTGTGATTTATAATTTTATCATTTCTTTTTCTTTTAACATTTAGTTTCTGTGCCTTTGCGTATGTCAACCTGGGTTATAATGAAGAACATTGTTGCCAAAAATGGACTTTCTGGATTATTTGCAGGTAAAATTACAGAATTATTGGTTTAAATTTTTGTATATAAAATTAACTTTTCGGAAGAAGCTATAGGTATCATTAATTTCTCCTAAATATCATTCATATATGTTGAATTAAATGTTAATGTCTTTATTATCACTAAAATTTGAAGTTGATTTTGCAAGTGAGCAGTTTGATCTGTTCTTTGCCACCTATTTATGATGTAGAATTTATATCATCTAATTTGGTCATTATTAATGAAGCCAAATAAGTTACTTAAAAAAAATGTAAGAATTTGTTCTTTTTCCTATTCTCCTTTCAGGCCTAATTCCTCGCTTAGTTAAAATTGCTCCAGCTTGTGCTATTATGATTAGTACGTACGAATTTGGAAAGACGTTTTTCCAGAAACAGAATATTGAAAGGCAGTAATTCCAGTGATGATGTTTTAACTTGGAGTAACGACATAGCCAATAAGATGAAGATTCTTATTCTTAGGCAAGATTTTTTTTTCACCATTATTCTCTTGTGGTAGTTGTATGTGTCTTCTCTATCATTTAAATGAATAATAATTTTTAGTCTACCTCTAAATCATCCTAGTTTAAATTTTGTCATATTTTTTGGAGGCTTTAAACATAATCCAGAAACTGTACTCTTGTAAAGAAAATAACTCCAAGCCAGGCATGGTGGTACATGCCTTTAATCCCAGCACTTGGGAGGCAGAGGCAGGTGGATCTCTGAGTTCAAGGCCAGCCTGGTCTATAGAATGAGTTCCAGGCCAGCTGGTGCTACAAGGAGACCCTATCTCAAAAAAGAAATGCACACGCACACCCCCCCACACACACACGCACGCACGCACACACACACAACCCCCTCCCCACAAAACCAAAACCCTCCTGAGCATTAAAAGCAGTTTTTCTGAGAGCATATTATATATTTCAGTGAACCTAATACTGTGAGTGAGCTTGGCACATCAGAACTTTTTGATTTGTGTGCTGAATGAAGTATTCTAAAAGAATAATTTTCAGTCCTAGGCACATTCAATTCATGCATTTCAGCAGAAAATGGAAGTTAGTGGGCACATAGTACTATTCACATTGGTGAGATAGAACCTCTTAAATTCTTTAATTTAAATGCACTGTGTTCCCTCCCTCATGTTACTGTTTTAAGACCTCATGTAGATTAGATTTCTCTGTTGAAAAGTGTGGCCATTTTATCTATATAAACCAAAATATAATCATTTGCTCACATGATGTGGATCTTGACTAGCAACTCTTATGTAATTTTTATGTTTTTAAAAAGCCCAGTAGGAGTTGTTTACTGATGATAGTAACTATGCGTTTACTCAAATTGGATCTGTAGTAGAAGACCATATTGTATTTACAGTAGTAAAAATAAATAGGCTGGGCTTCAGACTGGCCTCTGTGTTTTAACTAGCTGTATTCCATATGTCTTGCTCAGAGGTTTTTAGGTTGTTTCTATGACTTTTTCTAATTAGATAGATAACCATTCTCTAATCCAGAAGACCAAAGTCTTCAACTTTTGATATGATGCCCCCAATGTGATGCTAAAGTAGAAAATTCTACCCTTTACTTGGGTGCTAGCATACAAAATGCCAGCACATACAGAGACTGCATAAATTGCCTTCAGGATACTTGTATAAGATATATGAAACTTGGGCTGGAGAGATGGCCTAGTGGTTAAGAGCGCTGACTGCTCTTGCAGAGGACCTGGGTTCGATCCCCAGCATGGCGGCTGAGAACCATCTTTAACTCCAGTTCCAGGGGAATCTGACGCCCTCTTCTGACCTCCACGGCATTGCACGACACAGGTGCACAAACCTACATGCAGACAGTACATTCATACACATACAAGAATGAATAAAAATTAAAAAAAAGATATATATGAAACTTAAGTGAGTATGTTTATAATTCAGTTCTTTCCCTAAAGTATTTAATCATGTATATGCAGATATTTAAATATCTTGAAGAAGAAATCTCAGTAAACAAATTCTGCTGGTCTTAACCATTTTTGATAAAAGATACTTAAGTTAGAGCATGATCAAATTTACAAAATATTCTCTTTTTTTGTTGTTGTTTTTTTTTGGTCTTTTCGAGATAGGGTCTCCCTGTAGCCCCAGCTATCCTGGAACTCACTCTGTAGACCAAGCTGGCCTTGAACTCACAAAGATCCGCCTGCCTCTGCCTCCCAAGTGCTAGGATTAAAGGCGTGCGCCACCACGCCTAGCTACAAAATATTCTCAAAAATGTCCCTTGATGCAGTACTGTTTCACATTATATGATAAATCAAGACACTAAACAAGATATTTCCTTCAAGAAATTGTGTGTGAGCAAGTGATTTATTTTGTCATTTTAGGTAGAAATGAGGTTTTAAAATTATATTTATGTATATACTTTTATTTGTGCATGGATGTATGTGTGCTGCAGCACACAGGTGAAGCTCAGAGCATACTTTGCAAGAGGGAGTTGTTCTCTCTTTCTACTATACCATATGGGTCCTGGGATTGGACCTCAGGCCATGAGCCTGAGAGACAAGAATCTTCACCCACTGAGAGAATGAGATTTTTAAATATGGTTGAAGTATAGCTCAGTGGTAGAACTCTTGCCTTCAGTATTGGAAACCTTGAGTTTGGTTTCACATTATAAACAAACTAAATAAGATGGCAGGGCAAGGATTTTTTTTTTTTTTTTGGCTTTTCCCAAGATCAGTTATCTATTTTTACATATATATAGATA
Organism: Rhizomys pruinosus; assembly: GCA_009823505.1. Classification (NCBI taxonomy): domain Eukaryota; kingdom Metazoa; phylum Chordata; class Mammalia; order Rodentia; family Spalacidae; genus Rhizomys; species Rhizomys pruinosus. The sequence goes on along the minus strand of VZQC01005068.1, from coordinate 674,122 downwards.
TATGTAAATATATTATAATATATATAACATATATATATGTAATATAATATATCTATACATATATATAATATAGGTACTTTATGCACTCTGCATGTTTTATTTGTTGGTATCGGGCTGGAGAGTGGCCTAGCGTTAAGAGCGCCAGACTGCTTCTTACAGAGGACCCGGATTCGCTCCCCAGCCCACACATGGTGGCTGGAGAACCATCTGAAACTCCAATTCTAGGAGAACTCCAGTTCCAGGGGAATCCGACACCCTCTTCTGACCTCTGTGGCATTGCACGACACAGGTGCACAAACCTTCATGCAGACAGTACATTCATACACATAAAGAAATTAAAAAAAAAAAAAAAGAAAATATGAAGTATCCTTCCCCAACATCATAATTTATTTTTGTCACTAATTTCCTCTATTTGATATTGGTGGAATGAAGTCATTGTATTATAGTACAAAGTGTTCATATGTTTCATCAGAAATAAATGATAAAGAGTTTATTGTAACTGTATTTATTTTATCCTGTGTTACATTAAATTTTTAATATATATGTCTATATAAATATTAATGATTTTTTTCTTATATTTTCATTAAATTACTTTATGTCTACTTAAAATTGTTCTCTGCAAACAGTTTTCATATAAGATCATTATATAATGCTATATAACTTAGAGATGAATATCTTGAACACTATTGTTTAAGATTATTAAACTTCACTTTACCTTTTGTTGTTTCTTTTTATTGTTAAGAAAAGGCAGGAACCTTAGTATTGAGCTTTCAAAAACTAGAAATATTTAAATGTATCACTTATTACTATGAAAGAGGTTTGGCAGTAATTCCTAGTACTGCACTTGAGGAAAATGGTTATTTATGAACAAAATAAGTTATATAAATTCCCAGTAGTCTTTCTAACACATATTATATGTGGTGTGTCTGGATGAAAACAAGAGTAAATAAGTTGTTCCTAAGGTGGTAAAGAAGCAATAACACTTTGAAAGTCACATTTTTTAATTGTAGGACTACTTGGACAACCTCAGTGTTATACTTTAATTTTCTCCAAAAGTTTTGTCATATTAAACAGTGGAACTGTTGTTGGCCTAGGTGAGTATTCGCAGACTTCACATCACAGAATCAGACAACTTCAGCTTTCCGCCATGTGTGTTTCTTAATAATAGTGGAACAACTGAATAACAGTGCTGTAAAACTGTAAATACTAATTGAAAGGGTTTCACCATAAAGGAATGATAAATGTTTAAGTCAATAAATGTTTAAACAGATTACAGATTTAAGCATCAAAATGTGTACAGAATTGAAACATGCAGTTCCCCATTATATGTGAGCATATTATCTTTTTAAATATCAGTTAATTTTTATTATTTAATATAATGTGTTTTGAGCAAATCCACCCCTTGTTCCCTCCCCTCCAACTCCTTCCCCTTCCAACTTCATGTGCTCTGTTTTAAAACCAATGAGTCTACTTAGTTCTGACTATATATGCATAGTGGGACCATGCATAAGAGCACGGTATCCTCTGCAAGGCCACATCCCTGAAGAAAACTGACTCTCTCCCTGAGGACTGGTCAATTGCCAATAGTTGTTCGGCTAGTGTTAGGACTCCATGACCTCCCCCATCTGTGCTGGGATTTTGGCTGGCTTGATCTTGTGTGGGTTTTGTGTATGCAATCAACAAACACTATTCACTGCAGACATCCACTACCCCTGGCTCTTCCTATCTTTCTCCTTCCAGTATGATCCCTGAGCCATGCCGAAATAGGAATAAACAAAACAAAACAAAAAACCCCTGCTAGCCTCACCTCTTGAATACACTTTGGTTTCCTATAGCATACATATTCATATTATAATGAAGTTTCCAAATAAACATCATTCTTTACATAATTTCATTAGGTTGACAAACTTGTGAATGATTTAAATGTTTTTTATTTTCTATGTAAATGTGTGTGTGTGTGTGTGTGTGTGTGTGTGTGTGTGCACGTGCATACATGTGGAGGTCAAAGGACAGCTTTTTGAAGTTGGTTCTCTCCTACCTTTATGTGAGTTCCAGGATTTGAACTCAGGTCACTATGTTTGCAAAGCAGGTGATTTACCCTAAGCCATCTTGCTGAATACATAGTTAATTTGATGATCACGACATCCTGTACTTACTGTGTAGGTGCCAAAACAGCAATATTTGTGTTTTGCAGAAGGGAAAGCAAACATAACTATATAATTAAACAGTGTCACTATCAGGACCACTTCAGTAGAAGCTTCATGCTGTAAAGCCTGCCATGTTGGAGTTGTCATTCACCACTGGGATAATATTCTGAGCAGTGTACCAGGCTAAAGGAATGGACATGCCAATCATGTACTGAAAGCTCGAGCCCAAATAATTCTTCCTTTCAAATTGTTCTTTTCAGGTATTTATCTCAGAGATGGAAAGCTAATAGAGGTTAAATCAGCATCAGCACAAACATTGTGCCATGTTATATAGGGGGTGGCAGCTCTGGTGTTCAGCTGGGATTTAAGTCATGATTTCACTATACATTCAGATATAGCAAACAATCTTCTGTTGGTTTTGCCTACAAGGTTTTAACTGATTAACTTCCTTTATCTTTGTTTCCTTCCATACTCTAGACCACATATTTAAATTTAGGATACCTCAGAATTTTTTTCTTTTAACCATTTCTTCTTCTTTTTGTCTTTTCGAGAGAGGCTCTCCCTTTAGTCCCAGCTGTCCTAGAACTTTCTGTGTAGACCAGGCTGGCCTTGAACTCACAGAGATCCACCTGCCTCTGCCTCCCAAGTGCTAGGATTAAAGGCCTGTGCCACCATGCCCTCTTTAGATCTTTGGGGAAAAAAAAATCTTGAATAATGCTTGCTTTAAAAATTATATCCAGCTGGTTGTGGTGGTACATGCCTTTAATCCCAGCACTCAGGAGGTAGAGGCAGGCAGATCTCTGTGAGTTCAAGGCCAGCCTGATCTACATAGTAAGTTCCAGGATGGCTGGAGCTACAGGGAGACCCTGTCTCAAAAAGACAAAAAGAAAAAAAAAAAAAAATATATATATATATATGTGTGTGTGTGTGTGTGTGTGTGTGTGTGTGTTNTAAAATATATATGTAATATATTTTAAAATATAAAAAAATATACATATATATCCAATTAGTCCTTTTTTGCTCAGCGTACCCCCCCATCCTTTGTTAGGAAGACTTATTCCTAGATTATCATATGCGAAAAGTAAAAACACAGTGATGGTGGTGAAGTGTCCTTTATCTCAGTTAGAGGCACTAAGAGGATTGTTAAAGAAGGTTGAGATGGGTATGGTGGCACAGGCCTTTAATCCTAGCACTTGGGTGGCAGAGGCAGGTGGATCTCTGTGAGTTCAAGGCCAGCCTGGTCTACATAGTGCATTCCAGGACAGCTGGGGCTGCAAGGAGACCCTGTCTCAAAAAGACCAAAAAAGAAAAAGAAAAAGGTTGAAAGAAAGAAAGCACTAAGCTAATCACCATAAGACATCTTTAGTTTGCCTGGGAAGTGGTTTCCAGAGAGTTATAAATAATTGAACTCAATCCTCTGAGCAGACACTGCTGTCTGGAGAGAGGCCTGCTGATTTACATAGTTGGACTTTTTTTTTTAGTAGCAATTAAAACTGGGCAGCATCTTCTGCTGTTGGACCAGTGGTGGCAGAAATGTTTATGATGCTACTTAAAATTCCCAGCATTATGAATGGATGAGCAGTTGGATTCTTTTTTTTAAATTTTTTTTTTATTAATTTTATTTATTTCTGTATGTGTACGAATGTACTGTCTGCATGCAAGTCTGTGCACCCGTGTCGTGCAATGCCGCGGAGGTCAGAAGAGGGTGTCGGATTCCCCTGGAGCTGGAGTTCTCCTGGAATTGGAGTTTCAGACGGTTCTCAGCCGCCATGTGGGTGCTGGGGATCGAACCCGGGTCCTCTGCAAGAGCGGTCGGCGCTCTTAACCGCTAGGCCATCTCTCCAGCCGTTGGATTCTAACTGGGATTACATCATCTTGGTAATTTACCAGTGTGGTCCTCTTGTTCATTTGATTTAGTCATTTTGTTATTGATATTTAAAGAGGGATAGAAGTAATTTAATTTTCTAAGAAGCATTCTCTTATTTGCTGGGTATCTAAAATACTGATTAGCTCACTTTTCCTGAGTTGGGTTACCACCTATTCCATAATTATAAGCCTTGAATAGACAGAAACATAGGAAACTGACCAGCTTGGATAAGCACAGCAACTTTTCCTAGTCAGATGATGCTTGAGGTTGTTAATAGGGGTACTGAGGGATTCAAGTATATTAGGGTTTTGTAGGTGGGCCAAGTCATCTCATGAGTCAATTCCCATCCATCTGGCTGCACAAGGATTGATAAGAATACCTAGAGAGGATCCTTCCCATGGGTTGTAAGAGTTTTTAGATACAGTGTTGTTTGAAACTCTTCCTGCAGAGATCTTGATAGGGCACCAATGACAGACCAAAGAATTGATAACATTAGAGTTCAGCCTGGAGAACCAGCGAGTTTACTAGAGTTACATACAGGAGTGTGGGTGAGGGGTTATTTGCAGAAGCATGTATCACTCAACCCCAGATGCATTGCTGGCAAGCCCACCCCAGCATGATGATCTAGGAAGGCTGCTCCCTGGAGCTATCAGGAAGACCCTAGGCAGGGGAACAGGTGGGAGAAGCGCTTGCCTCAACAGTCCTTTCTGCTGACATAACCTTGGAGAGGGAGACACCTAGTGGATCTGGTAAGTTGTAGGGACTCCTTGAGACCTGAGTTGTTTACTTCTTGAGACCCGAGGAGTCTCCCTCTGGGATAGAATGTTTGAGCTCTGATGAAATTGCTCCACAATATGTTCAACACAGTTGCCAGTTAGGATTCTATGAGCTGAAAGGAAATTTTCCATATCAATGTAAAAAAGATTAGTTGCCAAAGGATATGTTTACTAGCAGATCTTGAGGATAGGTAAGAATGTCGTCTCTTATAGGACTCTAGGCCTACTGGAGAAAGATACGTAGTCCTTTTTATTATGACCTTAAAGGAGTGAGGGAACCTGTTTCTCAAGAGGAATGTCACTGTGAATTCTTCTAACATCCTAAATTGGATACTTTAGATAAATTTTGAAGCAGAATAAATGTCATTTCCTTCACCGTGTTCCAATTACTCTTGTCTGAGGAAATATAATCCAAGGTTAAAGATATTTCTACTACTGCAGTCTTAAGCCTTTGTTGGTCTTGAGGATCAGGCCAAGGTTACAGGTTTGTAAGGAGACTGAGAGGTATTTTTCTGGATCTGTGTAGGGTTTCTAGTATCTAGTATTCTAGAGGAACAGAAGAAAAAGATTAAAATAAGATGTGATTTATTGGATTGACTTTCATCGCAGCAGGCTGGGTCATCCAACAATGGATGTTTACATGCTGGAGAAACAGGGAATCCAGTTACTACTCAGTTGAAGAAGCTGGATGCCTCCACAGTCCCAGTTCAGTGCCAGAGGTCTGGAAGCTCCCTGCAGAGTCACTAGCTGGAGGCCACATGGAAAGGCTGAAGAAGCTGGAGTGGTGTGTGTAGGTGTGACAGCAGGGACAGATGCAACTCGGCAAGGAAACCGGATGCACAAATTCTGGCTCCCTCCTGCTCCACATTCCTTCCATCTGGATTCAAGTGCTGAATGGGGCTGCCCATGTTCAGTGTAGTTGTCCCTGTCACTGTCCCACGTGTCAAAGCTCTCTGGAAATCCCCATAGATACACTCTTGCCACTCTTAGATACCTTTTAATCCAATCAGGTTGCCAATAGGACCACCCATCGCAGGGTTCAGGGTAAAGTCAAGTCTGAAGAGGACTCAAGGTTAGAAATCATGTGGTCATTTTGAAAGATGCAGGAAAACCTTTAAAAAAGATTATTTTTATTCATGTGTATGAATATTTTTATTCATGTGTATGTGGCTGTGTGAGTACATGGCACATGTGTGAAAGTGCCTGTGGAGGCCAGAAGACGGTATCCAATCCCTTGGAGCTGGAGTTATTGATGCAGGTGCTGGGAACTGAACTAGTTCCTTTCACAAAGCAGCAAGTGCTCTCAATCACTAAGCCACCTCTTTAATCCTTAAAAAGGCTTTTGACAAAATTCAGCAGTCCTACATGATAAATATCCTGATGAAACTCAGAATATAAGGATCACTCCTTGGGCCGGGGGGGGGGGGGGGCTCAGTGGATAAAGGCACTTGCAACCAACCCTGTCAAACTGAGTTTTATCCTCAGAATCCATATGGTGTAAGAGAACTGACTCCTGCAAGTTGTCCTCTGACCTCCACACATATATCACAGTACATGTACTCATATATACACAAAATAAACCTCCAAAGAAACTCCTTAGAACTTACATTAGAGTATCAGGCTATAAAACTAATATACAATAATTTGCATATATAAAAATCTACATCAAAAAACATGCTGAGGAGCAAATAAGGAAAACAATACCTTTCACAAATGCCTCAAAAAAATGGAATAAACCTAAGAAATGAATGACCCCTATAACGAAAACCTTAAAATACTCCAGAGGGAATATGAAGACACTGGAAGATGTGAAGATCTCCCAGCCTCTTTCTTGTATTGAATCAATATTATGAAAATGGCTACCTTACCCAAATAATCTGTGAAATCCCCATCAAACTACCAACCCCATTCTTCACAGACATAGAAAAAATAATGTTAAAATTCATCTGGAAGCACCACAGACCCAAGATAGCCAAAGCAACCCTGAGCACAAAGAGTAATGTTGGATACCATTCATTATATCTTACTTTAAGTTATACTACAGAGCCATAGTAATAAAGACTGTCCAAGCCTGTATGGTGGCACACGCCTTTAATCCCAGCACTCAGGAGGCAGAGGGAGGCAGATCTCTGTGAGTTCAAGGCCAGCCTGGTCTAAATAGAAAGCTCCAGGTCAGCTGGGACTAAAGGGAGACTGTGTCTCAAAAATATCAAAACAAATAAATATAATTCAAGAAACTGATTTATAGGAAATCTTTGGTAGGAATCTGTATGAGTCCATTATAAATCATGGACAGTTTCCTGATACTTCTGGAACGTTTTAAGAAAATTCCTTCATAAGAATAAAGAGGAAATTTGCTACATAAGCTGTGAATTTTAAGTTTACTTCTAGACCAATACAATGAAAAGAGTTTGGTTAAAGGACAGCAGACAAATCAAAATTGTAATTACACCATATGACCACAAGATGTCCTTATGAGCTCAAATTATTTTACACAAAAAAATGAAGAGGGGCTGGAGAGATGGCACAGTGGTTAAGAGCACTGACTGCTCTTGCAGAGGGCCCGGGTTTGATTCCCAGCACCCACATGGCGGCTAAGAACCGTTTTTAACTAAAGTTTCAGGGGAATCTGACGCCCTCTTCTGACCTCTGCAGCATTGCATGACACAGGTGCACCAACCTACATAAGTACACTCATAAGCAAAAAAACCCAAAAACATTCTGATACAAAAATAAGACAGTAAGTACCTTCACAGATAAAATACCATGCTCGAGGGCATCTCTGAACAATTCACTTGTTTTCCATACTGGCAATTGTGCCACACATGTGCCACAGAACCACTTATGAATTAATCCAAAGGAAGGCTTGGCAAAGTGTGATGCCACAGTGTGTGAGTACTGATTCCCTGGCTTGAAGGTTCAACAGGAGAACTTGGCTTGATGAATCTCTGCTATCCTGCCAGTACTGGGCTGGAGGCCATGAACCTTCTCCCCCTGTGGGGGAGAGCACCCTGTTGCTGTCATCAAAAAACATCAAACCGAAACTCTTGAGCCTAGAGGCTCTTTGGAATAAAAGGTTTATTGAGCTGTTAGAGATGCTAGCTAGCAAAGGATCAGTCCTTAAGGACAAGTTTCCAAGGCTACCAGAGACAAGGGTAGAAAGGTGGGGAAAATATCCACAAGACTCAGAACTAAGAATGTTTTTATAACAAATTGGTGGCAGGAAAGAATAAATTGAACCTAACTCCTGGTTACACAGAAGAGTGGCAGAACGAATCATAACGGAGAGCTTGGGACAGGAGAGCAGTCTATAAGAAGTAATGTTTGCTTCTGAACTGAGTGGGGTTAACAGGCCAGAAAGTCTAAACCTAAACTGGGTGTGTGAGTCCTGGTGGTCAGGTGTGCTGGACTGACTTCAGCCTGTCAACATATTTTCAGGAATGTGATAGGCTTTTGTTGAAGGTTTCTCTATAAACTATTAACTGATTTCCCCTATCTTTTCCTTTATCCTTTAGCATTTGCAATTAAAATATAGTAAGGATATGCCAGAATTTCTGTCAGCATGATACTAGAAAAGCTGTGATGTCACTAAGGGACAGAAAATTTTCAACTCTTATAATTTTATGGGACTAGATGTAGTCAATAATTCACAAAAATGTTATATGGTATATAAGAGTATTCTTTTTTCAGTATAGTAGCATGTAATCTGAATTGAAATAAGGATTTCTTCAAATCACTTTTATTAGTATTTTGGGTAATTAATTACTACTATTTATCATATTTGCTAAAATAAAAGTTCAATGAAAAACTTGAATCCGCTAACTTTTTGTCGAGGAAAAAGACCATTAATGCATTGTACAAAAACTTTAATATACATGCAACAAATAAAGTACATCAAGGCAACAAAATACACATGGAAAGATCGGCATGTAAGTCAGCATTCTTCTGGGGGGTTCTGAAAAATAAATACTAACAAATAAAATTAAAGATTGAGACACACATTGCTCATGCAAACATTTAAAAATTACTTCTAGTTTGAAATGAAGTGTTTAGAAATCTGGTTTTCACAGTAGCGGATGAAGGTTACACCAAGAGCTCTAAGAAAGGGGGCAAAGCTACGACCCTCGGCGCCATGTCAGTCTGCGGTTAGCAGCATGTTCACATGCACGGATTAGTGTTTTTAATAGACAAATCTGAAAAAGTATTCCAATTATGGAATCTTGTATTTCCTTCTACTTTACAAAAATGGAAAAACTGTAACAAGATATTAATGCTAAGAACAATAAATGTCAGGTGAGTGTGGATAGTGATGAGAAAGCATTTAACATCCTGACCTTCTTAGGGAAGCAGCAGAGGTGCTCGCGACCAGACTCATCTATTTCCTCACTTCATCCTCCCAGAGTTCCCACTGTCTTCATACTAATTAAAAGCAGCTTTGGATACCTGATTCTTAATAAAGTATACATAATTAAGAACAGATTAAAGTACCACTGTTCAAGAATATGTGCATTTCTACAAGTATTAAAGCCTTAAGCTAAAAGAATAAAAGCTGTGAGTGTGGTCTGATGCTTCCAATGCAACTTTTCAAAGGGGTTCCAGGCTCCCTTTTCCCTGAAATGACCATTTGTACTGTCTCACATTTAAGACTGGCCATGATACTATTGATTATTTCATATTCCAAGTTCTGAGACTAAGCACTAAATATTTCAGAAAACCACCACAATCGTACATTTCTAACACAAGGAATGAGTATGTAAGTTCAGTACTTTTTAAAAGGTTGTTTTAGGAGAAAACTCTTCCACTATGTCAAAGCAAACAAAATAATACAAGAATTCCCCAGTAAGCAGTGTAGTCTCATCATGTAAATAATATATAAAACTCCTTTGGCACACATGTTTAACTCATATTACTCACTATAGAAAATATACTGCATATATTTTCATTTTTCAACATGGTGGAATTTTTAGGGACAAATGTAGCTGTTTCAAAAACTGCAAAAAGATCTGAAACACACAGCTTATTGAAAAAAAATTCTGGGGCTTGAGAGGGCTCAATGATTAAGAGCACTAGCTGCTCATACAGAGAACTGGGGTTTAGTTCCCAGCACCCACATGGCAGCTAACAACCATCTTACTCCAGTTCTAGGGGATCTAATGTCCTCTTCTGGTCTCCACGGGTACAAATTTGGGGTATTGCACAAATTTGGTCCACTTACATACACTCAGTAAAAAAATTATAAAATAAAAAATAAACAATAAAAAGAACAAATTTTCCTACAGCAGTATATGGATTTTTTAAAAACTAAAATCAGTTTAAAAATGAGATTGTGGCATGATAAGGCTGTAAAACACAATGATATAATTTATTATTGCACACAAGGGAAAACAGCACTGTATATCAGACTTGTATTTACTGTTAAATATGATGGTCATTCTAGTGATTTTATTTAAAAACTTTTCAAATCCTTCATTGAACTTGAAACATCCTGGTATTCAAATATTTGTTCTGTATTTTGAAATGTTTCACATTTTTCAGGCATACCCAATCACATTTTAAATTTAACAACTTTTAAAGAAAATCTAGGGAAAACAAATCTAAGAAACCAATTCATTTTCTTATGTATAAACTAGTTTTCTATATACCTTACAAATTAAGTCAGTAGCTGCCTAAAAAGGCATATTACTACAAAATTTGTGAAATGTTGACACCAAATGATAAATGTTAAAAGAAAAACTAAAAAAGCCCCTGTAAAGCTGTGCATCTTTCCCTGTATTAACATGTCATGTAGACATCTGAACTTAGGAAAAACTTAGTGAAAGTAACAAGCTGTCTTTTTTTGGTGAAAATTTAACTCCTAAATAAAGGAATGAAAGAAAACATCAAGCTTAAGTCTCTAGAATAAAACCTTGAGTCTAGTCTCTGGCCATTAAGACATATGTAAACAAATATATAAAAATTAGTTGAATAATAACTATGTACAGTTTGAATTCAGACAATCTTTGAATGCTTTTTAAAAGTCTATTCAATTTTAAACTTCCTCAGTGATAAATGTAAGATTTTTAAAAGAAAAATAGCAGGACTACTGTGTTCTTTCCTCAGAATTTTACACGGGACTGACCTCTCCAAACAACAGAATTCCAGGCATGTACCAGAATAATATATAAAATTTCAAAGATCTTCCCAGCAGTCAAACATATGTAAAGTGAATATTTACAATATAGAAACTTTTGGCTTTTATGTAAAGTTTTTCAGGATGGAGTCAGGCCTGGGCTTGTCATCTCTGTTGTAGGACTTGCAAGGTAGTCATTAGATTTTAGGCTTGTTAGAGACTTGTAGCTCGCCACTGATGTTAGTGACCCACACAGACCAAGTAATGAGGGGGTATCTTCTTTACCTGAAAATTAAGATAAAGTAACACATAATTAATAACCTTCAAGAATCATAGTAAGACCCTAAAACATCTAAAGATGTTTCAGCAATTTCACTATCACCTTTAAAAACAGACAAGATTATTTGTGCTCTTTCTTTTTTCTTTTTTTTTTTTTGGTCTTTTTGAGACAGGGTCTCCCTGTAGCTCCAACTGTCCTGGAACTCACTCTGTAGACCAGGCTGGCCTTGAACTCCCAAAGATTCACCTGCCTCTGCCTCCCAAGTGCTAGGATTAAAGGCATGCGCCACCACGCCCAGCGAGTATTTGTGCTCTTAAAACTAAACAAATTAGAAGCTGGAAAGATAGTTTAGCAGTTAAGAGCACTGGCTGCTCTTGCAGAGGATCTGGGTTTGGTTCTTAACATCTGCGCTGTGGCTTATAACCATCTGTGATTCCAGTTCCAAAGCATCCAATGCCCTTTTTTGACATCCATGGGTACTGTTTGTACATGGTATACTTATATATCTCCAGGAAAAACACTCATACATAGAAAGATACAAATGCAAGTTTAAATTTAGGAACTACACAAAGTAAACTTGCTAGGCCTTAAAAACTAATAGGACATGAAGTGTGTGTGTGGGGGTGCTTGAGCAGTGGGGTAGATCTGGAAGGAGGTGGGGATGAGGTCCAAATAGGAACAAAATGGATTTTGTGAAATTCTCAAGGAATCAGTAAAACAAATTATTTAAAAATAATGTCCGGGCATGGTGGCGCACACCTTTAAACCTAGCACTTGGAAGGCAGAGGCAGGCGGATCTTTGTGGGTTCAAGGCCAGCCTGGTCTACAGAGTGAATTCCAGGACAGCTGGGGCTACAGGGAGATCCTGTCTTGAAAAGACCAAAAAAAAAAAAAAAAAAAAAAAAAAAAAAAAAAAAAAAAAAAAAAAAAAAAAAAAAAAAAAAAAAAAAAGTCTCTTGGTATGAGATTGAGACAACATGTTTTAGAGCAAAAATTGTTTACCTTTAAAAAATAAAAATATTTTTTTAAGCTGGCCATGGTGGTGCATACTTATAATCCTTGTACTCAGGAGGCAGAGGCAGGATGAGCTCTGTGAAATCAAGGCCAGCCTGGTCTACATAGTAAGTTCCTAACCAGCTGTGGCTACAGGAAGACCCTGTCTCAAAAATACCAACAACATTTTTTAAATTAATTAATTTGTATTTTATGTGTATGAGTGTTTTGTTTGCATGTATGTAAATGTATCATATGTGTGCAATGCCTGCAGAGGCCAAAAGAGGGTGTGGATCCCCTGGAACTAGAGTTGCAGACAGTTGCTAGCCACCACATGGGTGTTAGGAACCAAGCCCAGGTACTTGCAAAACCAACAGCTGAGCCATCTCTGTAGCCTCAAACTTAATGTTTGTTTTTTTTTTTGAGAAAATGTTCATGTTTAATCAATCAGTAAAGAATACTTAACTAAATAACAATAGTGCTCAAGCCAGAGAGAATATGGGAACTTTATACTTAGATTAATGCACTAGAAATACATTGATTCTGATCGGATTTGAGGATCAGTAGGAAGTCTTGATTTTAGGAGCATTCATTCAGTTGCCGAACATTTATTCAGTATCTCCTAGGCATCAGAATCTCATTTTTTAAGTTAAATTTCAATGTAGTGTGTGGGGGTGGGCACAAAGTATTTTGAGAGTTGGTTCTCTCCTTCTTCTATGTGGGATCTAGGAAGTGAACTCACATGGTAAGGCATGGGGTAAGTACCTTTACCCACTGAGCCACCTCACTGGAATGAAGATTTTTCTGAAATGCTAGATTTCCATTGAACCAATAAAGAGGAATGACAGAGGTCTGCTTCTATGGCAAAGGTAAAACAAGTTTTTTTTTTGTTTCCAGAGCTAGTTTCTACACACATGGTACAAGTGCTAGATACAAGACACTGCTTGAGGCTAAGCAAGGCTAAGGTCACGTTTTCAAAAAGATGGAAAACTTAGGTTTACCCTTATATGCAAAAGTTATAGAAGTATAGAAGTATAAACTGAGCTAGAATCAGGTGTTACTATTTCAACACACCCTCTGAAGTGTCTCAAAGCTCTCTGTACTTATCCTATCTTGTCACACTGTGTGGTGATTCTTTTATTAGACTATCAATTCCAAGAATGGGCAGGGAATTAGTTGTGTTCATCATTGAATTCCTGTTGCCTAGTTCACAGTAGATATTCACTGAATAACTGTATAATCACTGAAAGATGATTAGTAAAACTGCACCAGAATACAAGGTAGCACCTATGTCTTTTTTAGCTGTATGTCCCTGGCTTGCTCTTCTATGAGCCTATTCTTTCCTTTGTAAAGTGGGAAGAGATACCAAAAAATGACCAAAAAAGTTCTTGGGAACTCCTTTCCTTTCTTGGGCTTGAAGATGTGAGCTTTCAGCTTTCTGTTCCCAATGCTCCTCCTGATGCCAGGCCTCCCCACAGTGATGGACTCTTACACCTCTGAAACCAAAAGCCAAATAAACACTTCCTTCTACAAGCTGCCTTGGTCACGGTGTCTTAGTAAGGCAATGGAAAGTGACTAATAAAAAAGTTTATCACTTGTGATCAATGACTATGGAAAATGTAATTATTCTATGTATTAAAATTTCAATTTTGGGGGCTGGAGAGATGGCCTAGAGGTTAAGAGCGCCGACTGCTCTTATAGAGGACCCGGGTTTGACCCCAGCACCCACATGGTGGCCGAGAACCATCTGAAACTCCAATTCCAGGAGAACTCCAGTTCCAGGGGAATCCGACACCCTCTTCTGACCTCTGCAGCATTGCACGACATGGGTGCACAAACTTGCATGCAGACAGTACATTGATACACATACAGAAATAAATAAAATTTAAAAAAATTAAAAAATAAAATTTCAATTTTCTGAAGCAATGTGTTGTATTTGGTCAAAAAAAGGGTCATGACAAGGCTGATTTTTTGCATGTGCATGCATGAACTTGATCACAGTTGGATATTTAAATGAATTACTTTTGTGATTACAACTACAGACATCAATTTTAAATGGTACTTCAAATGTCTTAAAATTTAAGCCAGGCATGGTGGCACATGCCTTTAATCCTAGCACTTGGGAGGCAGAGGCAGGTGGATCTCTGTGAGTTCAAGGTCAGCCTGGTCTACAGAGTGAGTTCCAGGACAGCTGGGGCTACAGGGAGACCCTGTCTCAAAAAGACCAAAAAAATAAATAATTTGAGCATAAAATGAAATTTTGTTGCAGAAAAGCATGAAAGAAGACAGCTAGAAGTAAACTTCATGTTAGTAAAAAGTAGATACCACTGAAATAGCTGAAATTCATTATTTCCTTACAAAATGACACAGTATTGGGGCTGGAGAGATGGCCTAGCAGTTAAGAGCACCGACTGCTCTTACAGAGGACCCGGGTTCGATCCCTAGCACCCATATGGCAGCCGAGAACCGTCTGAAACTCCAATTCCAGGAGAACTCCAGTTCCAGGGGAATCCGACACCCTCTTCTGACCTCCGCAGCATTGCACGACACAGGTGCACACACCTGCATGCAGACAGTACATTCATACACATACCGAAATAAATAGAATTAAAAAAAAAGTTCTCCTTGAAAAAAACAAAACAAAATGACACAGTATTAATAAAAAAGTCCCTTAAAAGAAAACATATTCAGAAAGATGACATCATGAAATTTGCAGGTAAATGGATGGAAGTAGAAGCTGTTATGCTAAGTGAAGTAATACAGCCCCAGAAAAACAAATGACGAGTGATGTCCCTCATTTGTGGATCCTAGCACCAAATCCTTATATGTAGGTCAAACCTGATGCTATTATAGACATAACTTGAAGTTTATGTCTCTATATTTATGAGAAAGAATCAATCCCTTCTTTTAAAGTACATTAAAACATATATTAACTTGCTATCTAAACAAAATAAAATATACTACTGATTAAAAAAAATACATTAAAAAAGATGAAGTTTTGTGGCATATACGAAGTATATAGTGAGACAGGAGAAATCCTGCAGAATAGGTAACAATTTTTTAGTTAAAAGTGTTTTTTATGTGTATGAGCATTTTGCCTGCTTGAATGTAAGTGCACCCATGCTATGTAATGTCCTTGGAAGCCAGAAGATGGAGTTGGATTCCCTAGCACTGAAGTTACAGATAGTTGTTAGCCTCCATGTGGGAGCTAGGAACTGAATCCCGGTCCTCTGCAACAGCAGTCAGTGCTCTTAACCACTGAACCATCTCTCCATCCCAGATAACAACACTTTTGAAGCAACAAGACAGATTCTTGTATTATGCAAGGCTTCTGTTAAGATATCAATTATCTGCGGCTGGAGAGATGGCTCAGTGGTTAAGAGTGCAGACTACTCTAGCAGAGGACCCGGGTTCAATTCCCAGCACCTACATGGCAGCTAAGAACCATTTTCGAGACAGGGTCTCCTTTAATTCCAGCTGGCTTGGAGCTCACTCTGAAGACCAGGCTGGCCTTAAACTCACAGAGATACACCTGCCTCTGCCTCCCGAGTGCTGGGATTAAAGGCATGCACCACCGCACCCAGCAAAAGCTTCCATACAGCAAAGAAACAATAAAGGAAGTGAAGAGAAAACCCACAGAGTGGGACAAAACCTTCACAACAGATACATCTGACAGAGCATTAACTTCCAGAATGTATAAACTACTCAAAAAACAAAGAAGAAAACAAATGACTTACTCAAAAGATGGAGTAAAGAGCTGAACAGAGACTTCACAAGTGAGGAATTAGAGATGGCTGAGAAACATCTTAAAAAGTGTTCAACATTGCTAATAATTAAGGAAATGCAAATTAAAACCACTTTAAGATATCATCTCACACCTAAGACTGGCTAGGATCAAGAAAACAAATGATATCAAATGCTAGAGAGGTTGTTGGGAAAGGGGAACACTCATCCACTGCTGATGGGAATATAAACTCATACAACCACCAAGGAAAGCAGTGTGGAGAACCCTTCAGAGACTCAAAATGAGCCTACCACCTGACCCAGTCATACTGCTCTTGGTTATATACACACAAAACTCATCCTATCACAGAGATACAGCCATGTTTATTGCAGCTCTCTTCACAACAGCGAAGAGCTGGAACCAACCCAAGTGCCCCTCAACTGACGAATGGATAGAGAAAATGTGGTACATCTACACAATGGATTTCTACGCAGGGGTAAAGATGACATCATGAACTTTGCAGATAAATGGATGGAACTCAAAAATATTATGTTAAGTGAAGTAATATAAACATGAATGGTATCCCTCAGCTGTGGAAAACAGAAAAACAAACATGAATGGTATCCCTCATCTGTGGATGCTAGCACCAAGTGACCAAGGCAAACTGAGCAACATTATATTCCTTGTGATCTGAAAAAAAAAAGTTTCACGGTTACAGCCACAAAATTTCTGACAAGTAGTCAAGAACATATGGGAGCATAAAGGACAGTCTCTTAATGAAAGTTTTGGGGAAGCTGGATTAACTTAAGTAAAATGAAACTAAATCCATATCTGTCATTCTGTACAAAAAAAAAAAAAAAAAAAGAAAACAATTCCAAATAGATCAATGGATCAAAATGTTCATGTGAGGCCTGAAATTTTAAAACTCCTAGGGAAGGACATTTCAAGACACAGTTATAAGGCAAAAGTTTTCTGAAAAAGGTTCAAACATCAGAGGGAATAGTATCAAGAAAGGATAAATGGAATTAACTGAAATCAAAACTTTCTGTACAGCAAAAATGGTAACCACTAAAATTAAGAGACCGCTTATAGAATGTGACAGACATCTTTACTAACTACACAACAGACAGGAGATTACTACTCAGGATATTTAAAAACTGACATAAGCATTAAAAGTTCCAGTCAGTCAATCAATAAATGGATTGACGAACTGAACAGACAGTTCTCAAAAAAATTATATAAATCCAATAAATATTTGAAAATATTACAAAATGTTTAATATTCTTAGTCCCAAGGAAATAGAAATTAAAACTGCCTTTAGATTCTATTTTGAGAAAGTCAGAAAGGATATTATCAAGAAATCAAATAAGAATGAATGTTTACAGCATGAATAGAAAGAATTATCAATTTCCTGCTGCCAGGAATGTAAATTATGTGAGAATCCACATATATAATCCTCAAATAACTGAATATATAACCACCATATGAAAGAGACATCACTCCTAGATATATGCCTGACAGACTCAACATATTACATAGATAATTGAATATCCATATTTATTGTTGTACTGTTCAAAACAATCAGGAAATGGAGTCAGCCTAGATGAATATCAACAGATGAATGAGTAACATGTGGTATATATTCAAATGAAATTTTATGCAAACATAAAGAAAAATGAAGTGATATTTGCAGCAAAATGGATACAACTGGAAGTTACTGTGTTAAGCAAAATAAATAGGGCTTAGATTAAAAAAGAAATAAAGTTAACCAAAATAGTGCAAGAATTATATATTTAAAAAACTTTTTTAAAACCCATGCAGCCTAGTCAGGTATGGAACAGCCAGGAGCTACTTTTAGCTTTAATCATACAAACCTGTCCAATGAGCTGAGGTAAATTCAGACTTAACGGCACAAAGTGCTGAGAATGAAGGACAGCTGAGGGCTAAGCCCTAATCAAGACATTCCTAACAAGCCCTTAGGGTCCAGGTAGTTACTACACAGGACAGAGCAGAAAGAATGTAAGAGCAGGAAGACAGAAAGAATGTAAGAGCAGGAAGACAGAGAGAAGGGTTATGGAATGCCATCTTTTTTTTTTTTTTTTTGGTCTTTTTCGAGACAGGGTCTCCCTGGTAGCCCCAGCTGTCCTGGAACTCACACTCTGTAGACCAGGCTGGGCCTTGAAACTCACAAAGATCCACCTGCCTCTGCCTCCCAAGTGCTAGGATTAAAGGCGTGCGCCACCACGCTCGGCGGAATGCCATCTTCTAAGAACAACAACTCCCAGCATCTGTGCCCACTCACGCTGGGCCCACGCAAGTCAGGTGCTCCTAACAGCTATGAATGAAGAAGGAGCTCACTTCGTGCTATCTCTTACTACAGGTCTATTGACAACTAACAGATTCTGGGACAGGGAGAGACATAGTATCCAGTTGTGTTGCCACTGGTGAGTTCATCAGCTCTAATGGACAGTTCCAAACTTAGGGTCATACAGACAGCCCTAGCTAAACTCCATAGGGTACAAAACAAAACATAATGAACATGGGAAAAAGATTTGCAAGGAAGAAGAGATGCCAGGAGATGTGGGAGGGAAATAAGAGAGGCTGAGGGGAGGGGAACCAGAATGAATTATCAAAGAACAAAACTTATTAACTAAAAATAAACAAATTATATTAATAAAAATTGTGTGTGTGTGCGTATGTGTATGTGTGATGTCTTTAATCCCAGCATTCCAAGGGCTGAGTCAAGAGGATCAGATAAAACCGGGTAAGAGGAGACAAGACAAACTATGCATAAAAATCCAAAGCAATTTTCTCACCTTCACTGATTAAATTTAATGTGTCTTGCTTTCCATCTCCTTCTTGTGAGTGGCTTGGATCCAAGGACGTCTGAGAAAGGCTAACTTCTGCTGATAACTGGTCAAGGCTTTGGTAACTTTTGCTGAAGAAAAGAATTAAGAAACGACTGAAATTTCTTTTCCCAAAAGAGAATTTCTCATATAGTCATCAATGGTTTTCAATTTACTAAATTTGTGAATAATCTTCTCCTAATATGTCCCTAAATTTTGACTTTACCATAGGTTCAATATGATTTCCATTATGCTTTTCTCCTGTCCCCTTTGGAGGTATTACCGTGGTAATGACTTTTATTTTTTATTTTTTATTTATTTTTATTTATTTATTTATTTATGTATTTATGGTGTTTTTGAGACAAGGCTCACTCCTGTAGACCCGCGAGCTGGCCCCTGGACTCACTATGTAGACCCGGCTTGACTTGAACTACACTGAGATCCCACCTGCCTCTCTCCTGATGGCTGGAATTTAAAGGGCGTGCATACCTGTGTCACCACACATCCTGGTGACTTTTATTATTTAAAATTTCATTGTGTATGAGTGTATCGCCTGCTGTAGGTAGGTACTTCATGTCTGCAATGCCCAGGGAGGTCAGAAGAGGGCGTCAGATCCACTGGAACTGGACCAGGATCCTCTGCAAGAGCAGACAATGCTCTTAACTGCTGAGCCATCTTTCCAGCCCCTTCAAAAAAAAATTTTTTTTAGTACTTTTTGTGGTAATGACTTTTATTAATGGACATAATCTAGACTAATGACTTTTTTTTTTTTTTTTTGTCTTTTTGTGACAGGGTCTCTCTGTAGCCCCAGCTGGCTTGAAACTCACTACATAGACCAGGCTGGCCATAATTTCACAGAGATCTAACTGCCTGCCTCTGTCTCCCAAGTGCTAGGATTAAGGGAGTGCACCACCATGCCCAGCCTGCACTAATCACTTATAATTAACCCCAGAAAAACCTTGGCAACTTCAGTTTGGTACTTTACCAAAAATTTAATGAATGAATGAATGCATGAATGAATGAATGTGGGAAGTCCTGATAATTAACATATCAAAGCAGTGAAAGGCAGTGTTTCATCTCCCTTGAACACAGTGGAGGTGGGGAAGGACTAGTAACTTTTTTTTTTGGACTAGTAACTTTGGATGAATGAGATATCCAGGAAGAAAAGGTCTGTTAAGGTTAAGGGTGGAACCAAACTTCAACTTTGAATAAATTGTGCATGTTATCTGACCTAGGGCACCCAGTGTGAGAAAAAGCGTTCCAAAGGCAGATTCATTGGCACAGGGTGAAGGCACAGATAACTCATCTGTACAGACAGGTTAAGGGGACAAGATAGATCCATCTGCTCAGCTCTGGGAGACAGATGATTCCAATAAATAGCTAGGAAAACTAGTGTCTTAAAAAATTAAGAATCGGGGTTGGAGAGATGGCCTAGCTTGCAGAGGACCTGTGTTCAATCCCCAGCACCCACATGGAGGCTGAGAACCGTCTTTGACTCCACTTCCAGGGGAATCCGACGCCCTCTTCTGACCTGTGCGGCATTGCACGACTCGGGTGCACAAACCTGCATGCAGACAGTACATTCATACACATAAAATATAAATAAAATAAATAAATAAATAAATAAATAAATAAATAAAATTAAAATAAAAAAAGAAAACCCATCTTTAAAAACAAAAACAAACAAAAAAACCCCTTAAGAGTCAGCCAGGCGTGGTGGCACACGCCTTTAATCCTAGCACTCAGGAGGCAGAGGCAGGCAGATCTTTGTAGTTCAAGGCCAGCCTGGTCTACAGAGCAAGTTCCAGAACAGCCGGAGCTACAGGGAGACCCTGTCTGAAAAAGACACACACACACCACCACACACACAACACACAACACCACACACAAAAAAAAAAAAAAAACCCAAAAAACTTTAAGAGTCTAATTGTTCAGGTGATTATGATGTTGGCGTAATTGTAATAAATGCCACAATTACCTGTTCATTGAAAAACAGAGAGAAAACTAACTTGTGAAGCCACTCAAAATCATCAAATTGATTTTCTATTATCAGACAATTAAAAACAGAAGTTCTAATTGAGTTATAATTTTGGAAAATAGGGCAGAAAACTTAAACATCATTCCAAATGAAGAAATAGAATGAGTTCTCCAGTACCTTGATATCATCACTGACAGCCACTAAACATAAACAGATTATTATACCTTCCTATAATTTAAAAATTTAAAAATGTTGACTACCAAATACCTGTTGTATTAATATATAATAAATGTATTAATATACCATAATATGGCTCCTTCCCTGTCTATTTGCTTTTTAAGGCCACCTTTGTATTATGCTAATTAGAAATTAGTTATAGTAGATGATAAATTCAGTTATAAGTGAAAGGTAGGGGCAGCTTATTATTAATCTTTCTGCATATTTGGTTTACAGGATAAAGCCAATAAAAAGATATATGCAGGTTTGATGTTATTTGCAGTTAATACAAAAAATAGAATTATCATTCACAAATGTTTTCCTAGCTGAATGTCTATTTCACATGGTATTCAAATCCCACCTAATATCCTAAAATATATTTTTATGATAATATAATATAGGAAAGCACATAAAATTTAAATTATCTATTTAATAGTTATCATTATTTATATAATATAAATAGACCTGATTACAGATCTAAAAAAAGGTACACATATTAAAGATGACTTGGATACTTATGCCAAGATGCTATCTTATGCTACTAACTAGTCTATGTAAAATGAGGAAGAAATGGATACATATTCCTTTACTAAAAGTAGAGTATACATTAATAACAACCAAAACAAGACAACAAGGCAACACCTAGTGAGTTTACTAAAATAGTAATTACTTTATATTGCTTTTTTATTTATTCTCTGTACTGGATAGCTTTAGTGTCAACTTGACACACCTGGGTTGAGGGAGCCTCAATTGGGGAATTGCTCCATTGGACTGGCCTGTGGCCACATCTGTGGATATTGCTTGATGGTCGAGCAGTGTGGGAGGGCCCAGCCCACAATGAGTGGTGCTACCCTGGGCAGATTGTTGTGTACTGTATAAGAAGGCAGGCTGGGCATGAGCGAGGGGAGCAAGCCAGTGAACAGCACTCCTCCATGGCCTGTGCTTCAGCTCCTGCCTCCAGGTTCCTGCCCTGAGTTCCTGCCTTGGGCTCCCTGAGTGATGAACTGTGACCCAGGAGATGTAAGCTGAATAAACCGTTTCCTCCCCAAGTTGGTGTCGGTCAGAGTGTTTTGTCACAGCAATGGAAGACAAACTAGAAATTCTCCATTATTAAGATAAAAATCTACAGGCTATGATGGTTAGAGGAGATATATGTGTATCTGTTTTTTCCTTTAAAGAAATGAAGAAGCCAGGCACACACTTTTAATCCTAGCACTTGGGAGGCTGAGGCAGGTAGATCTCTGTGAGTTCAAGGCCAGCCTGGTCTACAAAGCGAGATCCAGGACAACTGGGACTAAAGAAAGACCTTGTCTCAAAAAAAAAAAAAAAAAAAAAAAAAAGAAAAAAAAAGAAAAGAAATGAAAAAAGAAATTGTAGAAGGACTTTACTAGCTCAATACAAGCAGTGTTCACAATTTATAATATGATGACTTTCCAAATGATGAATATAAAAAAGTCCTTACTCATAATTTTAAACCAGGAAAGTTCTGATATCCAGTTAGTGCTTTCATAAGCTTCACGATATACAATAAAAATGAAACCTAATATGTATAAAGTACTTCATACATGCTAAAAACACAGTTCTACATTAACTATAAATATATGTAACATATTTGTGAATATATGTACACTTGTAGATTTATTTCCTTTTTTTTTTTCCCTCTTCTTTCCTCCGAGGCATTGCACAGCACGGGTGAACCAACCCACATGCAGACAGTACATTCATACACATAAAAAATTAAAAAAAGAGGTAGATCCAAAGTGTAGCTACAGGGACAGTGGACTGGTACAATGAAGGGGGAGAGATGAGGGGAGTTCTGTTTGTTTCTAATTTTCCAGACTTGTATGTATTAGAAAGTCACATGGGTGTGGTCTTAAGAGGGACAACATGGGTGGGCCACGGGAAATGATGACAGAGAGGTTAAGATGGAGGTCAGAGTTGGTGGGCACCTACATACAGATTTTGATATCACTGGGTTGGAGTTTTTTGTTCTTTTTGAGACAGGGTCTCCCTGTAGCCCCAGCTGTCCCAGAACTCACTCTGTAGACCAGGCTGGCCTTGAACTCGCAAAGATCCACCTGCCTCTGCCTCCCAAGTGCTAGGATTAAAGGCCTGTGCCACCATGGCCGGCTTTATTTACTTAGAAGTTGGAATTATTACTAACTGTCTTTTGTTGAAGAGGAAGCTAGGGCACATAAAGATTAGACTTAGTCCTGGTAGCTTGGCCTTGCCCCTAAGTGTGTTCCCCTCACTACTATCTTTTCTCCAATCTAATAACAGAAGGGAAGGTTTGCTTTCCTATTTTATCAGAAGCTCTTTTCAAAGAATAGCCTCATTTGCTGAACCAGACCATGGAAACTACATCTAATAGTTGTCAGTGTAAATTTCTCTTAGTTCTCATTAAGATCTTATTTCCTTAGCTATAGAAGAACACGGAAATCTCTCCTGCTTTGTGTGTGTGTGTGTGTGTGTGTGTGTGTGTGTGCGTGTGTGTGTGTGTACCCCACCCATGCACATTCATGTGCAATGGAGCAGGACTTCAAATATATTCCTCTGCAGCTCTCTACCTTATTGCCTTGAGACAGGGTCTCTTCCTGAATAAGAAGCTGGCCATTTCAGCTAAGCTGGCTTTTAGGATCTATGCCCAGTCCACAGTGCTGAGTTTACAGACATGAGGTGCCATGGCCAGCTTTATTACATGGTTTCTGGGGATTCAAACTCAGGTTCTCATATGCTTGCAGAGAGAGCACTTCTATCCATTGAGTGATCTCCCCACCCTTGAAACACAAAAATTTAGTGAATAATTATAAATATTTCCTTCTGAATGATTTCTGCTATGCCCAATAGGTAGAATTCTTACTTTTAAACTGGTGGCATAACAGTGCTAGAAATGGGTAATCTTTGGAGTTGCTGGCCGCTGGGGTCCCATAGGCCCCCAAACATTATTGACTATGGCCATTGCTTTCAGTTATTCTCCAGAACCTGATGGTAACAACCTATTCCTGAAGACACCACATGTTTGAATCATAGGGGATGGAGAAATCAAGCTGATACTGATCTGGAAACTTCATCCCTACTGGCTAGCTTTGAAGGTGCTAGAAAGTTCTACACATGCTACCATAAGAGAAAATAGCTCTTAAAAATAATTTTTGGGGGCTGGAGAGATGGCTCAGGGGTTGGGAGTGCTGACTGCTCTTGCAGAGGACCAAAGTTTGATTCCCAGCACCCACATGGTGGCTAAGAACCGTCTTTAAGCAGGAGCAGGGCGTGGTGGTGCATGACTTTGGTCCTAGCACCTGAGAGGCAGAGGCAGGTGGATCTTTGTGAGTTCAAGACCAGTCTGGTCTACAAAGTGAGTTCCAGGCCAGTTGGGGCTATAGTGAAACCCTGTCTCAAAAAAAAAAAAAAAAGTAATCTTATCAGCCAGGTGTGGTGGTGCATACTTTTAATCCCAGCACTCAGGAGGAAGAGGCAGGTGGACTCTGTGAGACTAAGGCCAACCTGGACTACATAATGAGTTCCAGGCCAGGCAAGCTGTGACTACAGGGAGACTCCATCTTAGAAAAAGACCCCCCAAATCTAATCTTGTCAATATTATTCAGGTGTGAACCCTGCAAGTTACATTTATGACTGGCCAGCAAGATATGTCTAATGATGCAATAGTGGGACAGATGCTATGGGAGAAACCAAATCGTTTATAATATTGAATTTAAGACTGGCTTTACAAGATGGAACCCATACCTGGCATTATTTGGGGGCAAATAACTTGTGCCATAGGTCACAGACCCTATGGGAGAGCCTACTACTATTATTCTGCCAAGCGGACACAATATTAAACTGACTCCTAATGACTTATCATTATACCCATACATTACTGCATCTCTCTACCCTCATCATAGAAGCTTCTACTTGGAGTAGATTAACACCGAAACCCATAACTAGTCAACATGCAGAAAATAAGAGACTTTGGAGTGCTCAGTCCTAAATGGGACATCTATCATACCTCTCTCCCCAAGGCTCAGAGATATCTAGGAAGAAGGGGTAGAAAGATTGTAAGAGCCAGAGGCAGTGGATGAGTGCAGTGAAACTGTTTTCTGGACACAAAGTGGTAGATGCACATATAAACTCACAGCGGTTGTGATACCATACACAAAAACCTGCTCAAGCCAGAAAAAATTCCCAGCCTGGGGGTGCGGGGGGGGGGTGGTCATAAAGTTCTACTTCTAACTGAGGAACTACTGGCAATTGACAGCTGCTTGGAGAGAGAATCAGTTTGTTATTTTTTAAGGGTGTGACCCCTGATAGGTGGACTGGGCTCCTGGAGCTGGGCCCATAGCAAGGGAATTTGGGTAACACAAACTGAACTTGATGGAGTTAAAGAAAAAGAGGACACTGGAGAGATGGCTCAGAGGTTGGGAGTGCCGACTGCTCTTGCAGAGGACCCAGGTTTGGTTCCTGGCATCCACATGGTGGCTAAGGTGTGAGTGGATTTTGGGGGATGTAGGAAGGTGTGAGTGAATTTTCGAGGAAATGGGAGACAGCAGGTGAATGTGATAAAAATACATTGTATGAAATTCTCAAGGAATTAAAAAATATTATCTTACAATGCATTGGTAATGAAAAGAAACACAAGACATATACTTTGATGAGTAAACTGGTGGTGTAAGATGAGTTTCTAACAGTTTTTCATCATAAGGGATGTGTTAATTTTTTAATTTAAAAATTATATGTAGAAATATTTATAATCAAAATACCCATAAGCTTAAAGACATGAATTTAATGAATACTTTAAACACAAAATTAGATAGCAGATACTTACTATAGTCTCTAGGACTGCCATGTACTGGAGGAGGAAGCTATGAAAGAGCCTTTGAGAATGACAATGCAAATGAGCTTTCCACGGATTGAACTTTAGGGTAGCACCAGCAAATCCAAACTGATATTGAACCATTTTCTTTTTTTAAATTTTTTATTTATTTTTTATGTGTATGAATGTACTAGGTTTGTGCACCCATGTCGTGCAATGTGTCGGAGGTCAGAAGAGGGCGTCGGATTCCCCTGGAACTGGTGTTAAAGACGGTTCTCAGCCGCCATGTGGGTGCTGGGGATCGAACCCTGGTCCTCTGCAAGAGCAGTCGGCGCTCTTAACTGCTAGGCCATCTCTCTGGCCCTGAACCATTTTCTTTTTAATTTGAAATAGGGAACAATCCTTTAGTTTATGGTTGTTACTTAACCAAATGCAATGAATGGGGAAACAGAATTTGTTAGAAATAATGCTTTAAACCAACAAATATTTCAACTCAAAATTAAACATTTTATTCATAAGACATTAAAAGTAGTACCATACTCTCTCTCTCTTTTTCAATGATGACTATAACCACACCAGCCAGAAGGTCTTTCAGATGGCAAAGAATGGAGTTTGGATTCCACATTCTGACCTGATTTCCAATGAGACTCATTCTCACAAATATTTGTTGGCTTATAGTAAACTATCCATTTATAGGAGGCATCATTAAAAGGACACAACTAGGTCCTATCTTAGAGTTCTAGACTCATTAATATCACAATAAAATCTAGATGTACTCAACTAGACACATAAGTTAATAGCTATTACTGTTTCTCAGAACTGAATTTTAAAAATGTAAGTAGTTTATGGCTGGAGAGATGGCTCAGTGTTTAAAAGCACTGGTTGCTCTTCAAGAGGACCTGCATTTGGTTCCCAGCACCCACATGGCTATTAACAACAGTCCATAACTCCAGTTCCAGGAGATGTGACCCCCTCTTCTCACCTCCATAGGCATTGCATGTACAGGTGCACCTACATGCAGGCAAAACATCCATATATATTAAATAAAAATAAATAAACCCAAAATCAAAGTAGTTAAACTTAATAAAAACAAGAACCCAAAGCAGTAAGAATCATGTATTCTAACTATACAGAAACTTATAGTTTAATATATGTCACTACATTCTTACATATAATTTAAACTTGTTAAGGATGGTGTCATATGTCATGGGCATTTGGGATATATAAATGTATATTCAATAACAACATTGGATACACAATATCAATACTATTTAAGCATTTTATTGTTTTAACATATATCATTTTTATTTTACATGTATGAGTGCATGTACTTGCCTGCATGTATGCAAGTATACCTGTGTCATCCAATGCCAATGGAGGTAAGAAGATGGTTTGAGAACCAAACCTGGATCCTCTTAAGAGCAGTCAGTGCTATTAATTGACAAGCCATCACTCCAGCCCCATATTTAAACTTTTTAAAAACCACTTAACACCTTTATAAATTAAACTGAATATCCAAAAAGGACAAATTAAAAGAAAACCAAGCAATGACCTTAAATTCGCCTATTTAATTTTCTGCAATTTTACTTTTGTCTATTTTTTGTTTTGTTTTGTTTTGAGACAGGGCCTTGATATGTAGATTGGTGCCCTTGAACATCTCATGTAGCCAAAGCTGAACTTGTGATCTTCCTGCCTTAGTCTCCTAGGAGCCAGGGCTATAGGTGCCTACAACCAACCAGGGTCAGCTGTTCAGTCTTATTTCATGTCAATAATCAGAAACAATGACACAAAAGATATATCTTACAAACTTGCTCAAAAGATGTGCTTAAGTAATAATAATTTATATTATCTAGTCATGCCTGAGCAAAACGCACTGTGTGATGCATAGAAGGAGACGGGTATTACCTGTAAGAAAATAAAAGTGTATGTGCACTATATATCCAGGTTCATGTATGCACACAGAGACAAATTTGTTATTTTTAATTCTTGTTTTTCATAGAAATATATTTAAATAATAAAGCAATTATGTGCTATAGCAGTGTATCTACTAAAATTAACATAAGGCTACAAGAAAAACCTAATGGGGAACAATATTTATGAGTCATATCCATTTACAAATTGTGAAATATTTTTGCAGTTTCTTTATTTAAAGACACTATTTGAAAGACACATATGGGAAGGAGAATTCCAAAAACATCAAAAATTAAAGTTCTTAAGAAAAGCTAAGGAGCTGGAGAGATGGCTCAGCAGTTAAGAGTGCCGACTGCTCTTGCAGAGGACCTGGGTTCAATTCCCAGCACCCACATGGTGGCTAAGAACTGTCTTTAAGCCGGGCGTGGTGGCGCATGCCTTTGGTCCTAGCACTCAGGAGGCAGAGGCAGGTGGATCTCTGTGAGTTCAAGGCCAGCCTGGTCTACAGAGTGAGTTCCAGGATAGCTGGAGCTACAGGAAGACCATTTCTCAAAAAGATTAAAAAAAAAAAAAAGCTAAAAGCCTAAATCATATCTTATGAACAGCATACAAAAGGTCAAAATTCTCAAAATTTTGGAATCTGTGTGACAACCAAATTGACAGCCAAGAATAAATTGAAAGGATTAAAACAAACAAAAAAAAAGCTTAAAAGGTGTCCACTGAAATGGCTTGATGGGTAAAGGTTTTTGCCACCAAGCCCGACAACCTGAGTTTGACCCAAGGACCCACATGGCAGGAGACATTTGACTCTCGCAAGTTATCTTCTGACCTCCACTCATGTTCCTAGCATGCTTCGACCCATACATATGCACCCACTTGCCCCACAAAATAAATATAAAAAATGTTTAAGAAGAAAATGTAAACATGACATTGAATCTGATCTTTTGGAATAGGATTAAGCGGGTTAGGCCATAATCTAAGAACATAAATAACAGATAATCGAAGAAGCTCAGATGACCTAGACTTCATGCATAAAAAAGGATATTAAAGAAACTTACTGGGAACAAAAGAGTAAACAATTATTCTTTTTTTTTCTTTTTTTTTCATAGTAAACAATTATTCTATGTTGTGTTAAGGAAACATGTATGCTTAGTTGTGCTTTATCATGAACTTAATGTTTTTATCAACTTTTAGCATGATACTGCCATGCTTGAAATAATGAAAAAGATAAAATGCCTTATATTGCTAGGTATAATTAGTGAAGTAATAAATTAGAAATAACATTTTTAAAGTTTTAGAAACAGAGATTGTAGAAATAAATTTCAGATCTTCATGTGTTAGAGGGGTCCTTCTGTTGTATAGGTGATAACAACCAAGTTATACAGCAGCTTATTTAAAAATAAAGGCAACACTAATAAACTCATTAAATCAGAACTATATATGCACTTATTAAATAATAATCAGGTACCATTAATCCAAGACAATATCACTACATTCTGTTTTAATTACAAGTGAACTTAAGTTAGTCTCATAAACAAACTGAAACCCAAATTAGGCCTATACCTTCTTAACAGCTGAGTCATCTTTCCAGCTCCATGTTTGATTAATTTTAAATGATTTATATATAGCTCCCTATTCTGAAAATACAAACCTCTCTCTTTAAATGAAATAGTTGGAATTACATATTCAGCACTAAGGATTAGCTGGTCACTTAAACTATAAGGTTCAGAAAGTAGATCTTGAAATGCTAGGTGGGTCTACACTTCTATATGGAAGATACAAGGTTATATTAACAAACAATTATATTGATTACATTCACTGAGAGGCTATTAAGTGCAAAACACATTGCCTTATTTTGATATGTAATTCTTTTAGGCATTATTCTTGGTATAAGATAAACTGAATGAGGAGGTTAAGGAAAGAAAGTATTGCTCAAGTGTTACACAGCAGGTAAGTAGTAGAGATTATTGACAATTACTGACTCTGGACCTCAAGTCTAATGATCCTGTACTACACTGCAGCTGTGAACTTTTGGCTGAAGGACAGCTGTTTAAAAACAGATCCAACTAAAAACAATACAAACATCTGGGGACAAGTCAGGTTAATGGATAATGCTAGGAAGGAAACAGTGTCCCTTCCTCAGGTCTGTAGAACTAAGTCAAGAGCACAAAATCTAGACCCAGGTTGGACAGACTGGCAGCTCCCTTCTTTTCAAGACCAAACTCCCTTTGACTGCTGCTATATTACTTGGTGAAAAACAATCTATTATTACACACGCAGATGTAAACTAGAAATAAATATTCCACTTTTAGTTCTTTTCAATTAAAAAATATTTTTCATTTATTTTGGTGGAGTTGTTCATATAATTGTCATGTTTCCTTTACAGTTCTTATAGTTCTTATAGTAGATTTATATAACATGTAACCCAAGATATTTTCTCATTACTTTTCACTTCATAGAATCTAGCTTCTCCTTACTGACTTCACTCTCCAAAACATTTCCCACTCATTTTTATCTTTGTTTTGATCTGCTCTAGCCATGGAAGTAAAACAAATTATTATAGTAATCATTCTACATTACTGTCTTTTCAGTATTTTTTCTTAATATTTTGTATCAGCCTTGATTTCTAGACACTGTGTGTGGAACAGGGGCCCACTGCAATCTGCCCTTTAACTGCTGTTAATTTCATTCATATTCCTTACTGACACAATAGTCTTACTTTAAATTTTCTTTGGGAATAAGAACTATAATTTCTTCATCCTTGGCTTATATATTCCAATTCGTATTTATCATTTTGCTTTTTAAAGCTGAACAAGATGAGGCTTACAGAAAGCAGAGGTGCCTTTAAAGGAAATTAACCCAATGGAAATAACTACACTCCCAGGCAGAGGGCATGGACAACAGAGAGGTGAGAACTTAGAATACTTAGTCCAGTGTAATTCTCTCCAGAGTGATCTCTCCTGAAGTATTTCTAATTTCTATGACTTGTAATAAATGTTTGTTGCAGGTGACATTTAGAACTCTTTCTACAAAATTTCTTTAAATTAAGTCCTTCTCTTTCCTTGGGATTTAATGAGCATGTTTACTATAAGATCAACCATACTTCTCTTAAAGGATTATTTCCCCATGCAGATCTATAAATCAAGAAGTAGGAAGTCTATACTAAGCTTAACACAAATATGAGCCAATTTTATTTTATTTTATTTTTAAAATTTTTTAAAATTTATTTATTCTTGTATGTGTATGAATGTACTGTCTGCATGTAAGTTTGTGCACCTGTGTCATGCAATGCGGCAGAGGTCAGAAGAGGGTGTCGGATTCCCCTGGAACTGGAGTTAAAGACGGTTCTCAGCCGCCATGTGGGTGCTGGGGATTGAACCCGGGTCCTCTGCAAGAGCAGTCAGCACTCTTAACCGCTAGGCCATCTTTCCAGCCCAAGCCAATTGTATTTTAAAGTTATACTATTTTCCTCCAGATACTTATAGGGTAAAATGTAGATATATGCAAGTAGAAAATGGAGAAATAAGTATTCTCACTGAGATGTAGGAGATGATGGTAATGAAGATCAGGGAAGGAAACATGCTTGCTTGGGAGAGGTGGAGAACAGAATAAGATTTAGAAAGTATGATTTTTCCAACACTCAAAAGCCATAATGTTACAGAAGGGAATACAGTATATAATTCTGTTGTAACTTACTGTGATAAACAATCCATACCTACATATTTCCCAAGTGCTTTTTAATCTACAATAAATTTTGATATTTTGAAATATTAAAGGAATATAACATGAAGTTATGAAACATGCCTGTATATATGTATGTATATGATCACACCATAGTTAGCCATTTTTGTTTGTTTTGGAATACAGAACTTGACTCCTAAATAAGTACACATATTGTGTATTGGACTTCTACATTTGTTCCTCTAACACACTGGCAATCTACATTGTGCTGTTCACCCAGCATCTGCATCTCTCTATTTTTTATTTTTGGCCTCTGGAAATCTCTGTTATTCTTTATCTCTAGCTATTTGAGTCTTCATTGTTCTGGTTAGTTTCTTTCTTTAACTTACTGCATGAGGGAGCTAAGGCAGAATGTTTCATTCTGTTGCTCAGAAGTCAAGTCATAGAATGTCATTTTTACTTGGATCTAGGAGCACCCACACAGTGATGCTTTGGGCCATACAAACTTTTCATGTCTAGTTTTTATTTTAACATTTCCAGAAAACAGAGGCAATTGGATCTATACATTTCTTCTGGAACATCTCAACATTTAGTGTTGCTTAAGATACACAAGGACTGGAGAGATGGCTCAGTGTTAAGAACCTTTGCTTTTCTTGCAGAGGACTGAGTTCAGTCCTCAGCAACCATATCCGTTTACTCCCAACCACTTATAACTGCAGCTTGAAGGGGTCAAATAGCCTCTTCTGGCCTCTGCAGTCACCTTTGGACGTAGTCAAATCCATGGTGGTGCAGAGCCTATACCTGGCAGCCAGTCTGATTGGAGTCTGTCAGTCACACCAAACCTGAGGCAGCCAGAGTCTCAACCCTCAGCTGGGTTTACAGCACCAGCTGTTAGGTTCATTTTGAGGGGAGATTCAAAGAGAGGAGAATATGTCAGGACTCTGCTGAAAATGAAGTTGGGTTTATTTTAGGCATGACTGCTGGCCTGCCTATGTTGGGATTAGGATGACCAGCCTCTTTTCAATTTGTAACCTTAATTTTATTTACTTTTAGTATGTGTGGGCATATGGCACAGCACGTGGGTGGAGATTAGAGAATCAGTTTTCTCATTTCACAGTGGGCTCCAGGGTAATCAACTGATGGTATGGTAAGCGCATTTACCCACTAAGTCATCTTGCAACCCTCAACTTCTGGATCTTTTTGCCTTCTAAATAGGGGGACTTTGAGGCAGACAAAAGTATACATCTGCCTAAAATATTTTTACCTTGTATCATCTTACATGATGATGTGGATATTGCAATGAAAAACAGTCTTAATTTAGCAAGATTTAATGTTTTTACAATGTATGTGTATATATGTGTGTTCATGTTTTTGTATGTGTGGGTGCAAGTATATGTGTGTGCATGTGAGTGGTGGCCTGAGCGTAATCTTCGGTATTGTTCCACGGGAGCTGTCCACATTCTTTTCTTTTCTTCCTTTTTTCTTTAAATTTATTTATTTATTTATTTATTTATTTATTTATTTATTTATTTATTTATTTATTTATTTATTTATTTATTTATTTATTTATTTGTATGAATGTACTGTCTGCTTGTAGGTCTGTGCACCCGTGTTGTGCAATGCCGTGGAGGTCAGAAGAGGGCGTCAGATTCCCCTGGAACTGGAGTTAAAGACGGTTCTCAGCCGCAATGTGGGTGCACGGGATCAAACCTGGGTCCTCTCCAAGAGCAGTCAGTGCTCTTAACTGCTAGGCCATCTCTCCAGCCCCTCTTTTTTTTTTTTTTTCCTTATTGGTATTTTTGAGACAGGTTCTCTCTGTAGCCCTAGCTGGCCTGGAACTTGCTAGCTGGCCTTGAACTCATAGAGATCTGCGTGCCTCTGCCTCCCAGGTGCTGAGATTAAAGAAGGGCGCCACTCTGCCACGTTTACCTTGTTTTCTTTATAATGGTCTCTCATTGGGACCTAGGGCTTACCCATTAGGCTAGGATGGCTGGCCAGTGAGCTACAGGTATCTGTCTGTCTCTACCTCCCCTACAACTTCTTACAAATTGGGGCTGGGGATCAAATTCAGTTCTCATGCTAGCATTGCAAGTACTTTACTGACTGAGCTATCTCCACAGTCCTAGTCATAATACTGTGTGTGTTTATATGTGGTATATGCATATGTATGTATTCATGTGTCTGTGAACATCTATGTTTTTTTTTTAATTTTATTTATTTCTGTATGTGTATGAGTGTACTGTCTGCATGTAGGTTTGTGCACCTGTGTCGTGCAATGCCGCAGAGGTCAGAAGAGGGTGTCGGATTCCCCTGGAACTGGAGTTAAAGACGGTTCTTAGCCGCTATGTGGGTGCTGGGGATTGAACCCGGGTCCTCTGTAAGAGCGGTCGGTGCTCTTAACTGCTAGGCCATCTCTCCAGCCCCGAACATCTATGTTTATGTGCATATTTTTGAGACAGTTTCTCACTGAACCTAGAGCTCACGGATTCAGCTACACTAGCAGACCAGCAGACTCCAGAGATCTTCCTGTCTATGTCTTCCCCATGCTAGGATTACAGACATGTACTGTCACTCCTGACTTTATATATGGGTTCTGGGATCCAAACTCAGGTCCTCATGCTTGTGTGGCAAGCACTTTGCCATTGAGCCATCTCTTCAGGCCTTCTCTGTGACAAAATTTGGAAGTAAAAAAATGTAAGAGTATCTAATGTGTTACATATAAAGTAAGTAGTCCAAATACTTCTATAAATTATGTTTTTCAATCAGAAATTTGAAATACAAATATTATACTGTAGACGAGCCTCCAGGCCTACTGGGGAATTTCAGGGTCCAACTGTGAAGGAACAGGGGTGAGAGGCGCAGAGTCAAGACACAGACCCTGGGAGTCGGGTGAATGCAGACAGAGGGTGAGCTGTCGCAGACTCATTTATTGGGGGCGGGGTTAGGGGTTATGTACTGTTCGCATTCCCGCTCTCCTCTTGTCTCCTTCTTATTGGCCCAGGTTTGCAACGCTGCTAGTATGCTCTCACCTGCCTGGGGCGGGTTAGGTTGATGAGGGACAAGCTCTGCTCAAGCGTAATTCTCAGCATACAGGCTATTACATTTCCACCATTTGTATTTAATTTTGAGTGAGGAGTGGTCCAGTGGGAGCTCGGGTGCTATGCCCAAACCTTTTTGACCCCACCTCTGGCATTCTGACATTTGACTGCGTCTGGCTTAGGCTGCCCTGGTTTTGCAGAGTCTTACTCATCTTTGACTGGCAGCCACCAAGGGAAGGAAGGGGCCAGGAGTGGCACCTCGTAGGGGAGAGACAAGCTCATTCCTGTGAATTGTGGATGGATGGCTACTATATTATACTATTAATTCAGTATGACACAGAAGAGTAAACTTATATTTAGCATAGATTACTAAAAGCTTTTAAAGAGTATATAAAGGAACTATATTCTAATCCTTATAATATCCAACACCTTGATTCATACATGATTTAATAGATGAAGAAAGTTCTACTGCTTTATTCCACAAAGAATCTACTCACCTCTATTTCTCTAATAATCAATGAAACATAAAAAACATTAATAGCAACAAAAGGCCAATTTTAGTTTGAATTGTATCTTTGAATTCAACAACAACAACAACAAATATAAAGAAGTTGGAAGCTATGTCTGTGCTAGAACATGTCTGTTGGAGTAACTGAGTCAAAAAGCACACAGTCTAGATCTGTGCTCCACACAGAAACCCACAGCAGCTCACTACCTAGCAGGTACCTTAAGAAGCACATGTGTGTGGCTCTACCAGTGACATCTAAACACAGGGACTGTAAAGAAGAGTAGAGAAAGAAATGGGGGAGGGGCAGAAAGGGTGGGAAGAATGGAAAAGGGAAAAGGAGCATTGGAAGAAGAAAAAGAGCAAGCAAGGGGGGTATGTAAGGAAAGAATATTGGGGAAAACAGAACACTAACTGAACAGAGAAATAAAGTGAAAATAAATGACTAAGAAAGTGGCTAAAAGTGAACAGATGCTGATACAACTTTTTGATTTTCAGAACGAAAATTATTAAGATTTGTAGCTCATTCAATACTAAGATACCCTGACCAAATGAAAATCTGAACATTAGGATAAAGAAACAGGAAAAGAGTCTGTGGCCCATAGGTGAAGCAATTAAGATTTTTTTTTTTTGGTCTTTTTGAGACAGGGTCTCCCTGTAAAGATCTTTTATAGCTTCTAAAAATAAGAGTTATTGAAATGAACAAATTATTTCAGACCCAGTGAGAACTGTATACTTTTATTTAGGTTTGGAATTTGGTGTTTTCTGACAACTGGGAAAATTAATTCCAGGCTAGTAAAATGCTGAAGCTAAAACTCAAAAACAAATGTCTCAAGAAAACAAGCTCATAGATATAATTGAAGGGCTGGCTGAAAACTGAACAGAAGAAGCAAATAGCTGGTAAGATACTATTACATAGGAATTCCTCAGATATTTTACTTCCCCAGGGTGCCTTGGCTTCAAAATGTTTAGACATCTACTCTGTAAGGAAACCTCACCGAAGGAGTTCTAAGAGCCAGTCTGTGCTAAAAAGTTCAGAAAAATAACTGAGATGTCAAAGTGGATAACCACATGTTTTGGTATAACTAAATTTGTAATTAGTTGGAAAAAAAAGTATTACACTTACTTATACCACTGTTTATTGTGTTTTCGGTAAAGCAACGTATCCAAGGCAACAGCATTGACATCCAGAGCTCCTGGGGAAGGCCACTGGTTGGTGAGGTGGGCAGTTAACTCTTGTCTTGATCTTAAATCATTATTCTTTAGCACAGTCCTGTGAATATTAAGATGGTGAGTGCTTTTGTCTTCACTGTTCTACAATGGCAGAGGAACCTAATGGTATCAATTTAGGGCCCCAAAATTTATCATTCAAAAATGTAATGTTAATAGACTGTGAGCAGAACTACAGCAAGACTGGCTGGGACTGGGACTGTTTTGTCTCCTGCAATATGTGCTTTTCAGAATTTCTCTATTGGCTTGAATAAGTCATTACTACTAAAATTTAGACTTATTGTCTTTTCCTCTGAGCTTATTACTAAGAACTAAAGGATCCAATGGCACTTTACACCTGAACTAAAAAGCAATTTATTCTAGATAGAGCCTATCTGATGCTAGCTAAAATACAGATTCCATGTGTATGATCTTCTGACTTCTAAACTCAGAAATAACCATGAAAGTAATTTAACTCAAGTAAACAAAGATTAGTTAAATGAACTTAAAAAAAAAAGAGTACAGAAATATATGAAATTAAAATCCATGAGATTCACATAACTGTTTTGGATACAAATCAATTCATTTTCATGAAAATGACTAAATAATGTCAATTACACCTACTGATACAACCAAGTGGCCATGTTTTAATGACAGAATGAAGCCATTATAAAAATTCATGGTTTTCTTTAATTTTACTTGTTAATCACTATTTCTTAATAACAACTACCTGCAGAATAATTTGAGTTTTGTCAAAATTTCAAATACAAGACAGTTCATCATTATCATGAACTAATTCAACTTTTGGATGATTTAAAAACTTAAAAGTTCTTTTTTCTTAATTTTTTTTTTAATTTTATTTATTTCTGTATGTGTATGAATGTACTGTCTGCATGCAGGTTTGTGCACCCGTGTCGTGCAATGCCGCGGAGGTCAGAAGAGGGTGTCAGATTCCCCTGGAACTGAAGTTCTCCTGGAATTGGAGTTTCGGATGGTTCTCGGCCGCCATGTGGGTGCTGGGGATCGAACCCGGGTCTTCTGTAAGAGCGGTCGGTGCTCTTAACCGCTAGGCCATCTCTCCAGCCCCCCCCCCAAAAAACTTAAAAGTTCTTACTATATATCTAAAAAGCCTTACCGAACATTTTTAGAGGCATACATTATCAAATAGGAGGCCATGACCTTTGTGTACCAAAGTTCTGAGTCATCATGTCAAAAGCAAGAATATGATGGTTGCCTGTCATTAATCTCCACAATCCATAGTCAAAGGGAGGGGAGATAGCACAATCCTGCACTAAAAGAAAATCAGCCAGCACATGGTTCTAACTGCTAACAGTGGGTTTATGGCATAACCATGTTTACATGACTCTAATGAGCTACAGAATATTTGAGATTTTAGATAGTATATAAAAACTAAAATTATTTTTTCTATGATGTCCACAAAGAAACAAAGTTTTTGAAATAGAGTCTCACTATATAGCTCTGGATGACCTGGAATTTGCTCTGTGGACCAGGTTGGCCTCTGAGAGACACTGGCCTCTGCTTCCTGAATGCTAATCTAAAATTTTAAGTCTACAAAATATCTCATAGCATTTTCACAACTGAAAGGAATATATTCAGAACTAATGTCAAGTAAACATATTAGTGATGGATATGCTTAATATTTAATAATATTAATAAAAATTTACTAATATTAATAATATGTACTAAAAGTATCTATAATTGTCATTGTTTTCATAAGGAATATCTTCATAGAAGAGGAAATATAGAAAGTACAATTTAAATTTCCTTTCTTATTACATCCTAGCACTTTCAATAGTTATTTTCTAGACTGTTGAGGAATCATTGTCTAGCATTTATAGAAAAGTCTGGGGCTGGAGAGATGGCCTGGCGGTTAAGAGCGCCGACCACTCTTGCAGAGGACCCGGGTTCGGTCCCCAGCACCCACATGATGGCCGAGAGCCGTCTGGAACTCCAATTCCGGGAGAACTCCAGTTCCAGGGGAATCCGAGACCCTCTTCTGACCTTTGCGGCATTGCATGACACGGGTGCACGGACCTGCATGCGGACAGTGTATTCATACACATACAGAAATAAACAGAATTAAAAAAAATAAAAAAAAAAAGAAAAGTCTTTTAAGCCAGGTGTGGTGGCGCATGCCTTTAATCCTAGCACTTGGGAGGCAGAGTCAGGTGGATCTTTCTGAGTTCAAGGCCAGCCTGGTCTACATAGCGAGTTTCAGTACAGCCGGAGCTACAGGGAGACCCTGTCTCAAAAAGACAAAAAAAAAAAAGGATAGGTCTTACTTAGCAGGTAAAAAATATATAATTTAAAGTAAAGTTAGAATTTTATATATAATTAGGTTGAATTATATGTTAGTATTAAGTGGCTATTTTATGAGTTCTTTGAATATATCCTTAATTTTCTGGCCTGAACATGTCTTTGATGGATATACATTATTTCAAAATACTATGGGTTTACAAACACAAAACACCTTCAGTGAAAGATGAAGAACATCTTTTACACACATACACACACAACTGAAAGAAAACTAGGAAGTTTTCAGTTAATTTTTTAAAATTTTGTTTTCTAAAGGAAAATTGGCTTAGTATCATAAGCAAATCATTCTTGGTGTCTAATATTGACTGATTGATTAATTGATCGATTTTGGAGACAGGGTTTCTCTGTAGCCCCAGCTGGTCTGGAATTTGCAGTGTAAATGAGGCTGACCTCAATCTCACTAGACCCACCTGGCTCTGCCTCTCTCATGCTGAGATTAAAGGCATATGCCACTGCACCCAGTTAATAAGTGTAATTTATTTAAGTGGAGCTTAGTTAAACCCTAAAAAGTATTAATCACTTCTAAACATATAATTTAACTATATATAAGTATGTAATTTACTATCCACACTATATACTTAGATTTATAATTTTTCTTCATATGATTGCTAGCATATCTTAACTAAATACAACACTAAGACTGTGGATTGCTTATAAACAGTAATAACTTTTCACTGTGAATTCTTTATATATTTCCAGGAAGATGTTAATTTCTCATTTTAAAAATAAATTTGGTTATTTGCTACCTCTTTAAAATAGCATTCCACGGGGCTGGAGAATTAGCCTAGCAGTTAAGAGCACTGACTGCTCTTGCAGAGGACCGGGGTTTGATCCCCAGCACCCACATGGTGGCTGAGAACCATCTGTAACTCCAATTCCAGGAGAACTCCAGTTCCAGGGGAATCCGAGACCTTCTTCTGACCTCCGCGGCATTGAATGACACGGGTGCACAAACCTACATGCAGACAGTACACTCATACACCTACAAAAATAAATAATAAATAAAAAAAATAAAATAGCTTTCCACAGTCAAGCTATCCATTAGTAATATTCTAAAATTCAGTTTTAAATTTTGTCACAGGCATACAAGCTACCAATGATGCTATATTTATCATTTTCTTTTAATATACAATATTTTATAGGAATTTTAGTTTTCTCGAGAGGCTCATCTGAGGTAAAAATAAACAGCCCCTGTAAAAGATATATGAATATTCTCAGAACATTAATTTTAACAATACTTTAAATTTTGTATTACCATCATTTTCTCAACATGGGGTATTGCACCCCTCTTTATTTCTGTGCTCTTCTCTTTACCTGGAGTATGCTTTCTGCCTTTCTCTCCCTTGGCTATCTGGAGACTTCCTGAAAACCCTTATTTCAATATCAATTTTCTAGTGATCTTTCTTGGGACCACCATTCCCCTTATATCTCCCTAACTATTTATGCTGTGCATGTGCATATGCTGTTATTACATCACTATGTCACTTAGCTGCCAACTGTTCATGGGACAGGGATATATTCTTTTGTATTTGTCTTTAATTTAACAGTATCCAGGGAGCTGGAGAGATAGTTCAGTAGTTAAGAGCACTGGCTGCTTTTGCAGAAGACCTGGGTTTGATTCCCAGCACCCACACAGTGGCTCACAACCATCTGTAACTCCAGTTCCAGGGGATCAGATACCCTCTTCTTGACTCCTCACACACACATCACATGGTGCATTTACATACATGTAGGTAAAACACTCATACAAATAAAGATAAATAAGTAAATAAAAATTTCAGTATCCAGTGCATCAAATGGAAATCTAATCTGATACTGGTAACTTCACAGAGCTCTGTATGAGATGGATAGTCTTTCTTATTTGGCTGCTGTATATGTATCTAGCTCCCAAGCTACAAATATATATGCCCTCTATGTTTTGAGTGATGAGAAGCTACCATAAAGTTTTTTGTATCTATTCTACTCATCAAAATCTCAGTGTTTTGGCCTATCTGATTCCTCTGCCTTCAAGACATTATATTATTATTATTATTATTATTATTATTATTATTATTATTGGTCTTTTTGAGACAGGGTTTCCCTGTAGACCCAGCTGTCCTGGAACTCACTTTGTAGACCAGGCTGGCCTTTAACTTACAGAGATCTGCCTGCCTCTGCCTCCCCAATTCTGGTATTAAAGGTGTGAGCCACTACTTCTGGCTTCCTGGCCTCAAGAGATTATTAAGGAATGAAACACTAAGCTTCATTATCTCTTAGAACACTTCTGAGTTTATTTCACAACAAGAGTTGTTGTTTTCCACTGTGTCTCATATATACCTCTATCATACCACTTGCAACATATAGCTCCTATTGTTTCCATTCTGTATCCTCCGTAAGCACTGAGAGCAAAAAAGTACAACCAAGCCAGGTGTGGTAGTGCACGTTTTTAATCCTAGCACCTATCACTAGATCCACCTGCCTCTGCCTCCCAAGTGCTAGGATTAAAGGCATGCGCCACTACACCCAGCATAATGTCTTAATCATAGTCTACCATCAAATATTTTAGGAGTATCTTTAATGTTTAGATAGTATATTAGCAGCATGCAATAATTACATCATAGGTTCTCAAGCAGAGGCAGTCTATTGCAAGGACCTTCTTTACTGCCAGTTATCATAGGCTGTTTAAAGTTAGAAAACTGAATAGCAACACTGAATACTATAGAAATGCACTTTGCTCAGTAATACTTGAGTTGTTGCAATATTAGATTATCCATTTGGTTGTTACCAAAAATCCTTAACTGTAATTAATGGATGTTGCCATAATAGTATATTGCCTGTATTTCTACCTCTAGTAATGGGCTTTATGTGCTAGATTTCAATATCCTTGAGCCTGGGCAAGTGCACAAGCCTTTTTAAAAGGAAACATGGTTTACTTGTACAAAACTGATCAGATTTGAGAGATCGTTAATGCCCTTGAAGTAGTTTTTGTGGGTGTGAAACAAATGGTGAGAATTTGAATTGTTCCCTTATTATACTATTGAAATTAAGTCTACTTAATTTATCAAATCATATTCATGCCCTGGTTTTATATACTCGAATCTATCAATAAACATTGTGATACTTGAGAAAAAAATCTGCTATCTAAGTCTCAGCTCAGCTCAATGAAATGAGAGGCTATGATTGTGGGGCCTAGGCAATCATATTTTTCTGTTAAGTGTATCTAATATAAATATTTTTCTCTCTTGAATTAGTGAAAATATCTCTTGGAATTTTCCTTCTTGGTTTCTTTTTCCTTAACTTAGTCCTCAAATATTGGTGTCTCAACAATTCCTTCCACTGTTCTCAAAGTCTTTCATTTCCCTGTAGATACAGAGTACACTTGCCCTAAAATAATGACTTTATGTTCTTCTGAGTCCCAAACATTACTCTCCTTATTTCATTATCTTCTTCTGTTTAGAAATTAGGTTCAGTCAGGTCTATAATTATTTAGATGCTCTTAAAAGACCCAGACTTTGATGGTAATGCTTAGCCAATTCAAAACTATTCTGATGTTTGTTTGACTGTCTTTAAAAATATTTTACTTTTATTTTTTTAGTGTATGGGTGCAGGTATGTAAGTGCACCATGTTGGGCAATGCTGCAGGGATTAGAAGAAGGCATCAGATCCCTTGGAACCACCAGAGTTATGGATGTTTGTTAGTCGCCATGTGGGTGCTGGGAATTAAACCCTGGTCCTCTGCAAGAGCAGCAATCTGTCCAGCCCCATTTGACTCTTTAAAATTTTTTTGTCTTTTGAGACAAAGTTTGTCTGTAATCCCTAGCTGACCTAGAACTCTCTATGTAGACCAAGCTGGCCCTAAACTCAGAGAGATCCACTTGTCTCTGTGCCCCAAGCGCTGGAATTAAAGAGATGCAGTTGGCTTTGCATTGTATTTTATTAAAGGAAATATCAAACTATGTTTGAAATTGCTGGCACATTTAACTCCATTGCTTGCAATCAGGTACACAAACTGTATTTTATATCTCTGTATTATAGCATGTTCTGAATTACAATGACTTTATTGCAATTTCTTTCTTTCTTTCTTTCTTTTTTTTTTTTTTTTTTTTTTTTTT
>VZQC01005068.1:500375-621220 GCA_009823505.1 Rhizomys pruinosus | reverse complement strand
TGAATCATGAGACTACAGGAATATAGTCTGGACTCCTAACTGATCAACATGCCTGTGCATACAAGCTTCTCCAACTGGACTATGGGAACCTTGGGTTGTTCAAAATTTGGACACAGATACTTGCAAAATGCACCAATTACCTAATTGTATGACATACTGAGTAACATCAATGTTATCTGCAAACAACTGTGTCATTATATTGTAGAATCCCTTAAAAAAAAAAAAAAAACAAAAAAAACAAGCTTTTTATTCCAAAATCTGGTTCTTTCTCAGAATATCTGTGTATCTATTAATTTTTCAGGTAGGTCTTGCTATGTAGCTTAGGCTAGCCTAGAACTGAGTATGTAGCCTGGGCTGGTCCCAAACCCATGGTGATGCTCCTGCCTTAGCCTCCCAAGTACTGGCATTAAATGCATGGGCAAGCATGTTGATGCTCTTGGAAAGCATTCTTTTTGGATCATTTGGTGTTTCTTCTACTTTGATACCTTTAGAATCATTTACAGAGAACTGTGAAACTGTGAAGGAATTACATTGTCTTTTCCCGCCAATATTTCCTGTGTTTGTATGTTGAGGTTTGAGCATATACACTTGTTGAGATTGGTTTCTTCTCTACTCTTATTACGGTTTAGGTATGGAATGTCTTCCAAGGGTCATTCACTGAGGGCATGGCACCTAATATAGCTGTGTTGGGGAGGATTTGGATTATGAGGACTCTAACCTCATCAATGTGTTAATCCACTGATGGATTCATAGCTTAATGGAATATTGGGAGCCAGGGAAACTGAAGGAAGAGAGACCTAGTTGAAGAAATTATGATCACTGGGAAGATAAATATTTCCAGGTATTATATTTTGTCTTTGCCCCATCTTTCAGCTTCCTGACCATCATAAGGAAAGTAGCTTTGTGTACCATATTCTCGTGAAATAATGATATTGTGCCTCACTAAAGACCTAAAAGCAATGGACCAAGCCAAATATGGGCTGACAAATCTGAAACTGTAAAAATATTAAGATAAACATTTTATTTTTTCCTATAAGTTATTTCCCTCAATTCTGATATTTTGTCACAGTGGTGAACCAACACAACATTTATCTGAAGGCCTTCTTAGTAAGCAGTCTCTCTTGGGAATATGCTCTCCTCAGGTGTTGGTTTACTGTGTAGTGTTGAAATTTAATTCCAAACTGTACTTTATATTGCAGCTTCCCAGTAGTTTCTCTGCTCGGTTAGTGTTTTTTTTTTTTTTTTTTTAATATAATGTACATTAATTT
The DNA here is from genome assembly GCA_009823505.1 of Rhizomys pruinosus. Classification (NCBI taxonomy): domain Eukaryota; kingdom Metazoa; phylum Chordata; class Mammalia; order Rodentia; family Spalacidae; genus Rhizomys; species Rhizomys pruinosus. Next base: position 619,952 of record VZQC01005068.1, on the reverse strand, counting down.
GGAGTCTGAAGGACCTGCATTTTCAATAAACAGCAGAGGTAGTTCAGATAGGTGTGATGTAGACAATGAATATACTGAATATATTATCTGTTGTCACTCCCCCAGGCTTAGCAGAAAGATGTAGTCCTGCAGGATGTGAGGAAAAGATATGCTGAGGTAGCTTAAGTGTAGTTTCTACCACCTTTTCTCTCTGCTGTTGTGATGGAGGTGACTGTCTGTGCTGGATAGCTTTAGTGTCAACTTGACACACCTGGGTTGAGGGAGCCTCAATTGGGGAATTGGCTCCATTGGATTGGCCTGTGGCCACATCTGTGGAGTATTGTCTTGATGGTCGAGCAGTGTGGGAGGGCCCAGCCCACAATGAGTAGTGCCACCCTGGGCAGGTTGTTGTGTACGTATAAGAAGGCGGGCTGGGCATGAGCCAGAGGAGCAAGCCAGTGAACAGTATTCCTCCATGGCCTGTGCTTCAGCTCCTGCCTCCAGGTTCCTGCCCTGAGTTCTTGCCTTGGGCTCCCTGAGTGATGAACTGTGACCCAGGAGATGTAAGCTGAATAAACCCTTTCCTCCCCAAGTTGGTGTCGGTCAGAGTGTTTTGTCACAGCAATGGAAGACAAACTAGAACACTGTCAAAGAGTGGGTTCTGAGCTCCTTAGCTGTACATACATGGAGCTAGATCATCAGCTGGAGGCTTTTATATCCCATCTTTTAATGCTATATTATCTAGCAAGGCTCAAGTAACACTGGGTCATGGGTATAGTAATGGGCTAGGAATATATAGCTCACTAGCAAATGTGTTCAAAATGTTAGGAGACTTGAGCCCCAGAACCACATAGATAGGGAAAGCTAACAACAATAAAAATAATACATATAAGCAAATTAGATAAAAAGTAAAAACCAAAGCCAACAGCCATAAAAAATCACAACAGAAATGAAAAGGGAAAAGTTATATAGTATAAACTAAAAAACGTATGATAAAAATAAAATCTGGTAAGCCTGGCTATGATCAAGAAAACAAAGGATACCAAATGTTGGAGAGGCCGTGGAGAAAAGGGAACACTCATTCACTGCTGGTGGGACTGTAAACTTGTGCAACCCCTATGGTAAGCAGTGTGGAGAACTCTTAAGACTCAAAATTAACCTACCACCTGACCCAGTCATACCACTTCTGGGTATATTACCCACAAGACAAATCCTATTGCAGAGATACATGCACATCTATGTTTATTGCAGCTCTCTTCACAATAGTGAATAGCTGGAAGCAACCCAAGTGCCTCTCAACCTCAATCGAATTCTATGCAGCAGTAAAGAAAGAGGACATCATGAACTTTATAGGTGAATGGATGGAACTAGAAGCCATTATGTTAAGTGAAGTAACACAGTCCAGAAAAAGCAATGACATATGGTGTCCCTAATTTATGGATACTAGCACCAAATCTCTATCTGTAAAGCAAACTGAATAATTATTTTTTCCTTTCATCTGTAGTTAATATAATACCTGATGTTACTTGCTATGTACTATAGGATGATCAACTTGCTATGTAATGTAGGAATGTAAAGTAATATTTTTTCTTTACCTGCACATAACTCTACTGTCAAAACATGAATCCCTAAACATGTTTTGTAATCAACCTATAGTTTATTTTCAAACATCATAATCTTGCTATAAGTATGGTGTGTATATATGCATATTTTGCAGGGATACAAATTGGAAGGAACAATGACAACAACAACAACAACAACAAAGACTGGTCAAAGTTTTGACTGAAACACCAAGCTTCTGCCCCAAACAGTAAACTTCTGCATTGAAAAATTTAAAAACGACTGAGAAAAAGATGAAAGACATGTTTGGTGGAATGCATGAGCTCTGGTGGGGTGGGGGGCAAGGAAGGGGAATGGGTCTAGATTTGATTAAGAAATGTTGTAGGAAATATACAAAACTTCAATAAAAAACTGCTAGAAAAAAGCTGAATAAATACAATTGTTAAAAAAAATCAATAAAAAGAAAACAGAAAATGAAGGAACAAAAATTTGGAAATTAAAAAGGAAAGGAAGAAAAAAGGAGAAAGTAAATTTTTTAGATTTATTTTCTATTTTTACGTGTGTGTGTGTGTGTGTGTGTGTGTATGTGTGTGTGTGTTAAAATGTACATATGGAGGGCAGAAGAAGAGGGCATCTGATCCCCTGAAGCTGGAATTTTACAGGTAGGTATGACCGCCATATGGGTACTGGAAACTGAACTCAGGCCATCTGCAAAATCAGCAAGTACCCTTAACCACTGAGATATCCCTACAGCCCAAGAAAGTAAAATAAAGGGGAAAAATGAATCAAATATTAAAAGTAGAGGGAAAAGAGAAAAGAAAAGAAACACAAACCAAACAACAATAAATAAAATGTCCTAAAAATAAAAAAAAATTTAGGCTTACAAAATGGCTGCAAGCATAAACCTGATGATTTAAGCTCAATCCCTGGAAACCACGGTAGGACAGAAGGCATTCCCATGGTTGTTCTCTCACTCTACACATGTGCTGTGGCAGTTGTGTGCCTGCATGCACACACAAACACATCATGTACAATAAAAAATCCTTTAAAAATAAAAATGAAAATTTCCTCTCTACCAAAATGATCAGCTGTGTGGGTAACAGTGACTGTCCCAAGTTTCTACAATCAGATTGTAGTTGCACACTGCTTAGTCACGTGCCCCTTGGAGAGACCAAAAGCTGGACCCTTTCACTCCTTTCCTCCTTCCTTTCTGTTGCTGGCCAGATGACCAGAGGCATTTGGAATACCTCTTAGATGCTGTGCTCTCAAGAGCTAGGGAAAAACCACAAGGCTTCCCTAGCAGATTTATTCTAGAGATACTCTGCACACTCTCAGGGTGGCAGATGGACGCCCACGAAGTGCATCGGGTTCTCTGGCATCATCTGTGATGTCCATTTAGGGAGTTGTGTAAGGATATGGAGCTATAACTGTTAGGTTTCCCGACACAGAGAGGAAGGCTGTCTGTCCGAATTAACAGCGGGCAGGTTTTATTAAGGGAAAAGAAAGGAAATGGCAAAGGAAGGAAATGTGCCCTTGGGCGAAACCCAGCTGCCCACAGGGGGTGAAAAAAATGAAGAGTGAAGGAAGTGAAAGGGTATGCAGAGTGAAAGTGGAAGGGAGCAGAAGGAAAACGCAGGGAGTGAAAGGCCAAGGTGGAATCACGGAGAGTGAAAGGGGGAGGGGAGACGCGCTTCCGTGGTAACTAGGAGTCTTCTTATAGGGCAAGAGAGGAGAGATGGTGAAGTGCTAGAATCTGGGCAATTAAGCCAGGTGAAAGCCCTAAAGGTGAAAGCTGGATCCAGTGACCCCGGAATCAGGTGTTAGTGCTCTTCTCGCACTTTCACAAATGTTGGGTCCTAGCTGGAAGAGAAGGGCAGGGGACCTCTCACTGTCCACGCCATCTTAATTCCCATCTAGGGCTCTCCAAGCTAACAATAACTACTGTAACAGGGGTAGGGGCTGCAGCATGCCAATGCCCAGGCTCTGATGTTCCAAGACTAGAACAGAATCAACTCACAATCCTAAAGGGGAAATGTCCACAGTACCAGGGCATGTCACAAACTAGTTTCCCTTTGAATAGAATTCTCCATGGGTTTCTTTCATAGAATCTCCCAGAGGACATACTAGGTCTTGAAGCAAGTTCTAACTGAGTCAGTGTAATAATGTTTATTGCCAGTTCCTGGAAACAAAGTGCATGCATCAGACTTGGTTCCCAGAGCGGCAAGATCAGACAAGACTTTCTCAAGATAGCTCCTCAAATATACACTAGAAAGTATAGCGATTGTGCAGTGCCAAGTTACCTTGCTCAGTGTATCCTACTGCACTTCTCCACAGTGATGGACCCTGTTCCAGTTGTGCTCACTGGGTTACTTACTCTTCCACTTCTAAGTGCTGGTGACTTCTTACATTCTGGTTCAATATCAAGTTTGTATGTATGCGACTGAGCTCCAGTGTTTCCCATAGTCACATTTAGAAGTGGCTGTTCCCTAAGGGCTCTTGTTTTGGTTGATTGTTGTTTTGCTGTACTGGGAATTTAAGCCAGTGCTTTGCTCATGCAATGCAAGTGTTCTACCACTAAACCATAACTACTGAGCTTTCAGTTTTATTTGAGGTAAGGTCTTGCTAGTAGCCTCTAATTCTCTATCCTCTTGTCTCCTGAGTACTCAGACTACAGGCTTATGTCACTGTGCCTGGCTTCCACGTATTTTTTAATCTTTTGTGTGGTTTCTGCTGAGTACCTCTAACCTGCTGTTTTGTATCTCTCAATTTTTTTTTTAATTTGTTTTGTTTTTGAGACATGCCTCCCTGTAACCCCAGCTGCCTTGGAACTCAGTATGTGGACCTGGCTGGCCTGGATCTCAAAGAGATCCACGTGCTTCTGCCTCCCAAGTACTGGGATTAAAGGCTTGCTCCATCACACCTAACTCTCTTGATTTTTAATCAAGAATCTAATTTAGAGGGGCTGGAGAGATGGCCCAGCGGTTAAGAGCACCGACTGCTCTTGCAGAGGACCCGGGTTCGATCCCCAGCACCCACATGGCGGCTGAGAACCGTCTGCAATTCCAATTCCAGAACTCCAGTTCCAGGGGAATCTGACGCCCTCTTCTCACCTCCGCAGCATTGCACGACACGGGTGCACAGACCTGCATGCAGACAGTACATTCATACACACAGAGAAAAATAAAATAAAAAATTAAAAAAAAGAATCTAATTTAGAAACAGAGGGGAAGTATTGAGTAAAAGATCTTTGGATAGTGACAAAGGTAGTAAGTAGAGTGAAATTGATAAATACCTTCTGTTCAAGAGTAAGTTGGTACTTTTGTCTTACTCTCTTGTACTTGTTAAACCAGCTGTTCTCATTCGTGATGAGAGGCGGTCCCACAGTCTCCGGAGTGCTGCTTTCACTGTCACTGCTTCCAAAGGTCCTCAGCTCCTCTTCGTCACTGCTGATACTATCCGTACTGGGAAGATCAAAGGCAAAGAAGAAATGAAGTAAAATGGTACTTTCCAATCGGATTATTAAAATTAACATTTTTTGGGGGGGGGGTTGAGACAGGGTGTCTCTAGAGTCCCAGCTGGCCTGAACTCACTCTGTAGACCAGGCTGGCCTTGAACTCACAGAGATCCATCTGCCTCTGCCTCCCGAGGGCTGGGACTAAAGGCGGGTGCCACCATGCCCGACTAAAATGAACACTTTTGTAAATTACTAATATCAGTGAAGATAGAATTGTAATAATATGCTAGAGTTGCAGTGAGATTTAGAGACTTAAAGAATTAACATAAAACACAGGAAAATGCCCACAGGAAACCAGATTCCCAAAGAAGAAAAATGAAGAACTGCAGACATGCTTCCAGGCTTTCTAAGTGGGATTCTTTCACTGGCCTAGACAACCACTGCTTATCCCTTCTGCACTACCAGGTAAAGGCTGGGACAATACTCAGCTTTGCTGAGGCTGCTGCTGGGAGAAGGCAACAAGTTCAGAAGAACCAGTCACTCATCAGCATTTCATACTAGGAGGGAGGCAGAAGTAGAGAGATTGCTAATTTCAATGTATATTTAAAATTCTGCATGACATTTGTATATTTAATATTGTACAGGAACTTGTATAACAGAGGAGTACCAAATGAAGTGAAAAAAAAAAAGAGAGAGATGAGAAAGTAAGTAAAAAGAAAAAATGCCCGGTATCTGATTCAAGGTTTGAAACAGCAAAGCTAAGAATTATGAACACAAAAGGTAATATAACTACTGGTATAAAGCATATTTAAAATATATTGAAAAGAGAGCTGGAGAGATTGCTCAATGGTTAAGGTACTGGCTGCTCTTCCAGAGGACCTGGGTTTGATTTCCAGCACCCCCATGGTAGCTAACCACTGTCTTTAACTCCAGTTCCAGAGAATTGAACAAATTCTTCTGACCTCCACAGCCTTTGCATGACATGGGTACACTTACATAAATACAGGAAAAATATTTATACACATAAAATAAAAATGAAAATAAAAAATTATAAAAAAGAAAAAGAAGCTGGGCGTAGTGGCGCAGGCCTGTAATCCCAGCACTCAGGAGGTAGAGACAGGTGGATCTCTGTGAGTTCGAGGCCAGCCTGGTCTACATAGTGAGTTCTAGGACAGCTGGGGCTACAGGGACTCTGACTAAAAAAAAAAAAAAAAAAAGAAAGAATTCTCTGAACATTATGAAAATTTGAAAATGTTAATAAAACTAATTTACCAAAATGGAATCAATTAGAAATCGAAAATTCAATGGTCATATGACTATGAAAGGAATTAAATTGTTAATTTAAAACAATTCCTACAAAATTTTGTATAAACTTTTTTTGGTCTTTTTTGAGACAGGGTCTCCCTGTAGCTCCAGCTGTCCTGGAATTCACTGTGTAGACGAGGCTGGCCTTGAACTCACAGAGATCTGCCTGCCTCTGCCTCCCAAGTGCTAGGATTAAAGGCGTGTGCCACCACGCAGGATGTATAAATGTTTTTTTATAGGCTAAGTTTTATTCAAAATGGCTTTTTTTTTGTAATTTCTAACTCCTTGAGATAACAAAAAAATTATCCCCAAATCTTTCATAGTATAACAAGGTGATATTACAAGAAAGGAAAATAGTTTCATTCATGAACTCTTAATGCATATATAAAAAATCTAAACAGGGCTGGAGAGATGGCCTAGAGGTTAAGAGCACCGACTGCTCTTGCAGAGGACCCGAGTTCAATCCCCAGCACCCACATGGTGGCTGATAACCGTCTTTAACTCCAGTTCCAAGGGAATCTGACACCCTCTTCTTACCTCCTCAGCATTGCACAACACAGGTGCACAAACCTACATGCAGACAGTACATTCATACACATACAAAAATAAACAAATAAAAAAATCTAAACAAATATGTAAAATGGAATAAATCAAGAATTTCAAAGATAATACATGTGGTGGAGATGCAACACAGTGGAAAAGCATTTGCTTGATATTCATGAAGGTTCAACTAGCACCAAAAAAATAAAAGGAAAAGAAAAGAAACAGAAAAATAACAGAACAATAAAGTGATAATGTTATTAACACTAAGAAATGTTTGCCTGCAAAATGTAAACTTGATAGATAAAAGGTAATAAATAAAAGGTAATAAAGAGGGCATTATAGTAACTGATATTCTTTTTTTTTTTTGTTTTTAATCACTTGGTTTTTATTTTTGTTTTTTACCAGTTTTATTGAAAATTAGCTTTGGTATTCTTAATTCAGTAGGAAACTCCATAATCAAAATTATTTTATGTTTACATTGGCTTATCTTTAAAAGTTTATCTGAAAGTTAAATTTATTACAATAGTAATCAGAAAAAATGAGTATAGCTCCAAAAATTATCGAACAATCAAGCTGGTGTGATTTAGTTTGAATGGAAGTAGTGTTAAATTGTGATGACCAGGCAAACAGAAGTTTACTTTACAGAAGTGCAGACTCAGGAGGGAGCACAGTAGCATGGGACCCAGCAGACTGGGCTTCTCCTTTCTGGTCAAGGAGCTTCCCTTATAACTGATATTCTTAAAAAAAAAAAAAAAACGGAAGGTAAAAAAAAATCCAGAAGCTTTACTTGCTAACAATACACATGTACTTATAGAAAATCTTGTGGTAGCAACAAGTCTAACCACACAGAAAGAAATCAAGAAGAGTACAACAAATACTCAGACACAGTGGTTCTGGGATTACATGAGTCCAGGAGTTCAATATGAGCCTGAGGAACAGAGTGAAACTCTATCCAAGCTGAGCCTGATGGTGCCTGCATGTAATCCCAACACTTAGGAGGCAAAGCCAGCCTGGACTATATACTGTGACTCTGTCAGGAAAGGGAGGAGCAGTAGGAGTGAGAGGATGAGAAAAGAAAAGAAAGGAAGGAAGTGGGGAGGGGGTAGAAGGAATCCTATCTAAGGGAAAAGAGAGGAAGAGGAAAAAGAAAAAAAAGCATAACATAAAAATATAATAGACCTAACAAAAAAGACGTTAAAAGTCATTGAGTATGAATAGGTTAAAACTATGTATTAAGGAGCTGGAGAGATGGCCCAGTGGTTAAGAACACTAGCTGTTCTTGCAGAGGACCTGGGTTTGCTTCCCCGCACCCACATGGTAGCTAACACTCATCTTTAACTCCAGTTTCAGGTGATCCAGCGCTTTCTTCTGGCCTCTGTGGGCACTGCAAACATGAATGCAGTTACAAACATGCATGCAAAGTGCTCATACATGTAAAATAATAATAACCCAACCTATTAAGAAGTTAAAAAGAACAACAAAAACCTACTACAAAGCAAACCCAACTATATGTTGTACCTATAAAACATACCTAAAACATATTGGCATTGCTGGCAGAATGGTTCACAGGGTAAAAGCACTTGCTGTGCAAACCTAATGACGTGTTAAATCCCTGGGACACATGGTGAAAGGAAAGAACTGAATCCTGGAAGTTGTCTTCTGATCTCCATATGTGTGTCATGGCACACACATGTACATACACAGACCATATACACAAAAAAGACAGACACAGACATTGCCACAATTAAAGTAAATGACAAAGTATTTTCAGGCCATTGAAATGGCTATCTTAGCTGGTAAAGTACTTGCCCAGAAGACTGACAAATTATGTTTGATTCCTGTAACTCATGTAAAGGTGGAATGAAAGACTTGAATCCATAAAGCTGTCCTCTGGCCTCTACACACACTCTGTGGCATGCATGCACTGCCACAGGCATCATGTACACAATATTAACAAATTTTTCATTAATTTTAATTAATCAATTAATTGAAAATGTGAAAAACGATTAATAAGTTGAAAATGTGAAAAACAATTAAACTATTTAGCAGAAGTCAATCTTGTTGGTTGAAACAAGACTGAAGAAATGTATTCCAGACAAACAAAGAAAATTGTGATTAAATTCTTAGCATCAGAATCAATCACTACTGGATTAAAGGCCTACATGAGTAGTAAAGTATCTGCTGCACAAGCATGAGGACTTGAGTTCAGGTCCCTAGCACCCATGTGGAAAGCTGGGTGCTTTGACACATATCTACAGCACTGAGGAGGTGTAGACAGATGAATCCCCGGAGTTTACTGGCCAGATAGCCTAGCCTAACTGGCAAGCTACTGGTCTCAGTGAGAGACTCTGACTCAAATAATAAGAGAGATGGCTCAGTACTTGTTGTTGATCATCCAAGAGGACATGAATTCAATTTGAAGCCACCATGTCAGGTATATGACAACCAACTGTAACTCTAGCTCCTAGGTGATCAGATCCCTTTGGTCTCCATAGGCACCTGCACTCACACGCACATACCCATACCCATACCCACACCCAGACCCACAACCAGACCCAGACCCAGATCCACACCCAGACCCACACCCACACGCAGACCCATACCCACACCCACACCCATACCCACACCCACACCCACACCCACACCCAGATCCAGACCCATACCCATACCCAGACCCAGACCCATACCCATACCCACCCAACCACACACATAATTAAAAATAAAACTAAAGTCATAAAAAACCCAAGATAGATGGTTCCTGAGGAATGGCACCTAAGGTTATACTCTGGTTTCCATACAAATGGGCATATACTTATGCACCTGCCACAAGCATATCCCCCCCCCTCAGCCAACATGGCCTTAATGAAGTCAGATAACAACTCTCTTTTTTTTAATCTAGTCACAGAGTATCAACATTCATAAAGAAAAGCCTACAAAAGATTTTGAAAAATATATAATTAGTTGGAAACCATCATTCAATGTGGTGATGATAAATTACATGGAGGAAAATAGAGAATTATGAGTTAAATATAGCTAACACAACTGATTTCTATGAAAAGAACAATTTTCAGGTAATTAATCTCATACAGGATTCAGAAAAACTGAACACGGAAGACTGAAAAACTACATTAAATTAGAAACTTCTACACATCAAAAGATACCATCAAACCAAGTCAGAATGGCTAAGATCAAGAGAACAAGTGATACCAAATGCTGACAAGGATACAGGGAAAGGGGAACGCTCATTCACTGCTGGTGGGATTGGAAACTGGTGCAACCACTGTGGAAAGCAGAAAGGACAAACCTTAAAAAACTGAAAATAAATCTACCATATGATCTGGTTATAACACTCCTTATATATATCTGAAGAACTCATCCTATTGCAGAGATACCTGCGCAGCCATGTTTGTGGCTACTTTTTTCACATTAGCTAAGAAATAGAAACAATCTAAGTGTCCCTCAACTGATGAATGGATAATGAAAATGTGGTATATTTGGAGTTCTACTCAGCAGTAAAGAAAAACTAAATTATAAAATTTTCAGGTAAATAGATGCAACTAGAAGCTGTTATACTAACTGAAGGAACACAGACAAACAAGCGACACATATTCTCTCTCATTTGTGGATCTTAGCTCCAAATCCCTAGATGTGAATATGTATCCTAATATAACCTGGCAAGAACCAGGAAAACAGAAAAGAACCATGGGATTAAAGGGGAAGAAGGAGCCCAAGAGAAAGGGAGAGTAGAAGACAGGTGTTATGAAAGGGGAAATGGGGAAAATGGGGGTATTTTAATTGGGGAGGGAGGAGATAAGGTTATATGGAGGGAGAGAGGGACAAGATAAATAATGCTTAGATAGTATGAAAAACCAGAGGGAAATGTATTACTTCAAAGTCTTACTGAAAAATACACATACAAAATATGTACAAGAGCATGTGCATAGCTGAAGGCTATATAACAAAGAACACTGTGCCGGGGCTGGAGGGATGGCCTAGCGGTTAAGAGCGCCGACCGCTCTTGCAGAGGAGCCAGGTTCGATCCCCAGCACCCACATGGCGGCTGAGAACCGTCTGTGACTCCAGTCCCAGGAGAACTCCAGTTCCAGGGGAATCCGAGACCCTCTTCTGACCTCCGCGGCATCGCACGACACGGGTGCGCAGACCTGCATGCAGACAATACATTCATACACATAAAAATAAATAAATATCTCTTATTTCTGACCGAGGAGCACCCTATCTGTCCCTCTCCTGTGCAGAGGGATCTTTGGGTTCTTCACTTCTGGCTTTCTTGACCTAAGGAACAGAGAGCATTTGCCTTGCCGTCTCTGATCCTGTTAGAGACCGCTTGGGTTCTTCACCTGCCAATTTCTTGGACCAAGGATCAATAGCATCTTTTGCCTTCTCTATCCTGTGCAGAGGGCCTCTGGGCATTTGCCTACTCTGCCGAATTCCTGACCTAGGATCAGAGAGCAATTACCTTCTCTGATCCTGTGCAGGGAGCCTTTCGGGTGTGCCACTCGGCCATTTCTTTTCTTTCTGCTCCTCTGGTCCCGAAGTTTATTTTTATATACCCTAAAACTAATTACATGTTATGCAAGTCTTAAGCTAATGATGAAAAAAATACCCAACTTCCCCATATAGAAATATTTCTTTCAGAACAATTCACTACCTGAATTATATCTTAACGCATGAAAACAGTAAAACATCAATAATGGTACAATCATTTGTTGAGACATCAAGAAAGTGGAACCATATGTACACAGGCCAGTCAGCTAAGCATTTAACAGTGTTGCAGCAAAGCGAAGTTACACATTATACTTTTAACCTGATGGGAAATCCTATTCTTTATGCCTTGTGGTTACAAGGTGGCAGGCACAGGTACAAAAATGAGCTTCTAAGTCTTAACAATAGAGAACTTTATTTTTCTCACTTTAGTTCCTTGTTTACTCGACCTGTAAGTCATTTATGGCTGTTGTAGCTTTGATTCATATCTTGTTTTTATTTCTGGTCTTGTTTCCCTCAGTTGTCTCTTTTAACACTTTTGTGCAAAGGTGATTGTTCTACGGCTACTAACTTTGAGTCCAGAATCACTGAGAATCCACTGCTCTTACTGGACTTAATTTCACTTTGCCCTACAATCCTCTTTTAGTTTAAATTTGACCATGAAATAAAATTCATTTTTACTTGGGCATCTGTAGCTAACAGTTTTGCTGAAGTCTTAATACTACTGCATCATACTTTTAAAGTTGTGTACCAGTACCATTATTTTCCTCCACAAAGTACTCATTTCTAGAAACAGCAAAGTGTCAGTTCCACTCCCTGAGGAGACAGCAGGTACCCTAACTACTAGGTCGAAAGTCAAGCATGCCAGAAAATAAGAATTGATATTGATAAAGGAATTTTAAAACAGAGGTCAGCTGGAGAGCAGACTTCAACCAACGAGTCAGGTCACTGGAAACTTTATCAAGCACTGAACCTTTCATGATGGCTGTGCCACATGAGTCCCTCCCATCGATCCAGCCTTAAACTTAGTCCACTTAGACAGCTGTGATTACCCCACCAGAAATACAAGTACCACGACTGCACCATTAAGAGACTCTAGTTTTTAGGCTTTACAGTAGATAAGGACCATATTATTGGTTTTCCCCTTGGCATCTTGCATAGTATCCTCGATCACGAGAGCTAGTCCCAGAAGGAGGCTGCTTCAGTCGGTTCAACGTGATTGCTTTAAGTCCTGGGTCTGAAGTATGGATTATCTTCAACCATACTCTTGAACCTTCAATATGGGAGGCAATCAAGGGCTTTGGCAATAGCTGCATTATTTTGGAGTCTCTTTGGAATCGGCTGACCAACAATGGAAGGAAGGTTTCCTCCTTGCCTGGCCACGTGTTCTTTTTTTTTTTTTTTTTTTTAATGTTTTTTTATTTATTTATTTATTTATTATTTTTTTTTTTTTTTTTTTTTTTTTTTTTTTGTCTTTTTGAGGACAAGGGTTCTCCCTGTAGCTCTCCAGCTGGCCGGGAACCCTCTGAGGACCAGCTGGCTTGAACCTCACAAAGATCCGCCTGGCCTCTGCCTCCTGGAGTGCTAGGATTTAAAGGCCGTGCGCCTACCCGCCCGCTNTTTACTGTTTTGATGTTAAGAGTAATTTCAGGTGTGAATTTTCTGAAAAATATTTATAGGGAAGTTGGGTATTTTTTTCATCATTAGCTTAGACTTGCATAACATGTATTAGTTTTAGGGCATATAAAAATAAACTTCGGGACCAGAGGAGCAGAGAAGAAAAGATATTGGCAGAGTGGCAAACCCGAAAGGCCCTCTGCACAGGATCAGAGAAGGCAAATGCTCTCTGATCCTCAGGTCAGGAATTTGGCAGAGTGGAAAATTGGCAGGGACCTCTGCACAGGATCAGAGAAGGCAAATGCTCTCTGATCCTTAGGTCAGGAAATTGGCAGAGTGAAGAACCCAAGAGGTCCTCTACACAGGATCAGAGAAGGCAAATGCTCTCTGATCCTTAGGTCAAGAAATCGGCAGAGTGAAGAACCCAAGAGGTCCTCTGCACAGGAGCAGGGAAGATAGGTGCTCCTCGGGTCATGAAAAAGAGATTCTTGTGTCTTATTTGATTAATTTCTTCACTGCCTTTGCGACCACCCACTTCAGGAACTGAACCTGCTGGAGATGGACTGTGGCACTCATATGTGGCAATGTAAACATAACCAAATACACATAGTTGGAAATTTCACAGATCTTAAAGAAAAACCCACTTTTGTCACATCTCTAGACCAGTGTAATTTCCTGCTCAAGTCTAAATATATTTCCTTATATTTACAGACAAATGTCTCTCTCACCAGTCATCAAAAATGCTTTTTGGAACAGAAAGAAACTATTACAGGGTTATACAACTGGTCAAACACAGAGAATAAATATCTATGAAATGCCTAGCCCTAAGTGACATATCAACAATGCAACCTTTACATATAAGGCTCAAGGTCCAGACAGAGGAAGCAGCATGGCACCTGGGGAATAGCTGAGCACAACAACAGGAGGGCTCATCATGGCCCTGGGCACTGGCTGTTACCTGCCAGCCAGCTACACCTGGCCCAGCATGCACAGCGGCAGGGTGGAGTCACCCAGCCAGTTGGACACCCACCAGGTCCAGAGGGTACAGGCAACCTGCCCCCCCAACCCCTTGAGCTACAGTATGGGTATCCCATTGAAAACAGGTATAGCAACACCCCAGCACAAAGCAGACCCACACTTATCAGGGAACTGACCTCATTGTTAACCTCTGGATTTCTGGAGAACCTCCAGACCAGAAAGGGAAGAGCTAGTTGAACCTCCCAATATATAACCCAAAGTGAAAACTGGAAACCTAGCAGCACAACCAGCGCTCCATAAACCTAGGAGAAGACAACAAACACGCCTGCAGGAAACAAGCAAAGTAGCCTTGAATGCAGCAAAGAAACATTTGATATTTGTACTGGAATACAAACAATAAAACAAACCCACATGCCAAAAAGACAAAGAGAAAACAACAACATGGAAAAAGTACATAATAAATCTCTATCAAACACTACCAGTCCTATAGAAGATCCCTGCAATGAGATCTCCTTGGAAGGAACCCAGGACACGGACCTTAGAAAAACAATCATAGACATAATAAAAGAAATCAAAGAATATAAAGAACAAATCAGAGAAATAGAGGGAGATAATGAAAAACTCAGGAAGGAACTAGAGGGAGGAAATGACAAACTCAGGAAGGAACTAGAGGGAGAGAATGACAAAGTCCAGAAGGAAATTGAAATACTGAAAAGATACCATGCTGGGATGAAAAAGGAACCTGACCAGTGAAGCAAGAAGCTACAAGAAGAGAATGACAAGCTCCAAAAGGAAGTGGAAATACTGAAGAAATCACAAGATGAAATGAAAAAGGAAATCTAACAAACATCCAATCAACAGGAAAGGATGGGAGAAAGCCTTAGAAGCAGATTGGATGAAGCAGAAAATAGAATATCAAACATGGCAGATACCAAGGAAAAACTAGAAAGTTCAAACAAAGATTATGAAAAATTTAATAACCACAAGAGTGGAACAATCAGGAAATGTGGGACACTATGAAAAGACCAAATCTCTGCATCATAGGGATAGAGGAAGGAGAAGAATCCCAAGACAATGGTCTTGATCAGGTCTGCAAAAGAATAATAGAAGAAAATTTCCCCCAAACTGAAAAAAGACAAACCCAAATACAAGAGGCACATAGAACTCCAAATAGACAAGATCAGAAAAGAATATCATATCATATATCATACCCACACCATATCATAGTTAAAACACTAGATGCCCCAAACAAAGACAAGATATTGAAAGCCAGAAGAGAAAAACGTTACATATAAAGGAAAACCAATTAGAATTACAGCTGACTTTTCAGTGCAAACTATGAAAGCCAGAAGAATGTGGACAAATGTATTCCCAGTACTAAATGACTATAGATGCCAAAACATTACTATATCCAGCAAAAATGTCATTATAGTTGAAAGAGAAAGAAAAATCTCTCATGACAAACAAGATGAAAGAATACATGTTTGGGGCTGGAGAGATGGCCTAGTGGTTAAGAGCACTGACTGCTTTTGCAGAGGACCCGGGTTCAATCCCCAGCACCCACATGGCGGCTGAGAACCATCTGTAACTCCAATTCCAGGAGAACTTCAGTTCCAGGGGAATCTGACGCCCTCTTCTGACCTCTGCAGCATTGCACAACACGGGTGCACAGACCCACATGCAGACAATACATCCATACATGTAAACAAATAAAAAAATTTAAAAAAAACATTAAAAAAGAATACAGTTCAAAAAACCAACCCTTCAGAAAATACTCAAAGCAATTCAAAGGACAGAGGAAAGGCGCACCTATCTCCAAGCAGATAGAGAGAGAATTAATAAAAGTATAACTGTGAAAATACAAACCTAGACCAAGATTGCAAACAGAAAACAAGGTGAAAGGAAGCAACACACATCTCTCAATAATAGCTTTAAATATTAATGGTCTAAACTACCCAATCGAAAGACATAGACTGGGAGAATGGATTAGGAAAAAAAATCCATCTATATACTGTCTACAAGAAACCCATCTCACCCTCAAGGACAGACACTGACTTAAAGTAAAAGGATAGAAAAAGAAATTCCAAGCAAAATGGTACCAAAAAGCAGGCAGGAGTTGCCATTATAATATCAGACAAAATAGACCTCAAAGTAAAACTAATCAGAAAAGACAAAGAGGGCCATTATATCCTTATCAAAGGAACAATTAACCATGAAGATTTCACAATTATAAATATATATGCACCAAACTCTGGTGTACTGAACTTTATAAACACAATCCTGCAAGACCTTAAGGCACATATTAATCCCAGCACACTAATGGTGGGGGAATTCAATACACCACTGAGCCCTTTGGATAGAGCAAATGGACAAAGAATAAACACAGTGTGCTGGATAGCTTTAGTGTCAACTTGACACACCTGGGTTGAGGGAGCCTCAGTTGGGGAATTGGCTCCATTGGATTGGCCTGTGGCCACATCTGTGGAGTATTGTCTTGATGGTCGAGCAGTGTGTGAGGGCCCAGCCCACAATGAGTAGTGCCACCTTAGGCAGGTGGTTGTGTATGGTAAAAGAAGGCAGACTGGGCATGAGCCAGAAAAGCAAGCCAGTGGAGAGCAAGCCAGTGAACAGCACTCCTCCATGGCCTATGCTTCAGCTCCTGCCTCCAGGTTCCTGCCCTGAGTTCCTGCCTTGGGCTCCCTAAGTGATGAACTGTGACCTGGGAGATGTAAGCTGAATAAACCCTTTCCTCCCCAAGTTGGTGTTGGTCAGAGTGTTTTGTCACAGCAATGGAAGACAAACTAGAACACACAGAGACATCTGAACTGAACAGTACATTACTCCAAATGGGCCTCACAGATATCTACCAAATATTCCACCCAAACACCAGAGAATATACTTTCTACTCAGCACCTCACAGAATATTCTCCAAAATCGGCCACATACTGGGACACAGAAAAAACATAAACAAACACCAAAGGATTGAAATAATTTCATGCATTCTATCAGACCACAGTGCAATAAAGCTCAATATCAACACCAGGATAAGCCCTATTATTTACAATAACACATGGAGACTAAACAAAACACTATTGAATAACAAATGGGTTAAGGAAGAAATCACAAAATAAAAGCATTCCTGGAACTAAACGAAAATGACAACACAGCACAAAAAAACCTATGGGATACTTTAAAAGTGGTCCTAAGAAGGAAGTTTACAGTCCTGGGTGCCTACATTAAAAAAACAGAAAGAATACAAATAAGTGATCTAACAGTGCAGCTAAAAACACTTGAAGTTAATAAAAAAATGAACCCCAAACCCAACAGACAGTAAGAAATATCAAAACTCAGAATAGTAATTAATGAAATAGAAACAAAACAAACAATACAAAGAATCAATGAATCAAAGAGTTGGTTCTTTGAAAGGATAAACACCATAGGCAAACCTCTAGTCCAATTAACCAAAAGAAAGAGCAACTCCAAATCAATAGAATTCACAATGAAAAGGAAAACATCACAACAAAGAAACGATCCATACAATCATTCGAGAATACTTTAAAAACTTATATTAGACTAAATCTGCAAACCTAAGAGAAATGGATGATTATCTGAAATCATGGAAATCAACAAACTTTAACCAAGAAGAGAGTGACAGCTTAAACAGACCCATAATATTTGAGGAAATAGAAAATGTAAAATAAAAAACCCCCTCCCAACTAAAAAAAGCACAGGCCCAGATGATTTCAGGGCATAATTCTATAAAACATTTAAAGAGGACTTATAACCATTACTACTCAAACTGTTCAGAAGGATAAAAGCAGAGGGAATTCTTCCAAATTCCTTCTATAAAGCCAGCATCACCCTAATACCAAAATCAGGCAAAGATACAACCAAGAAAGAAAACTATAGGCCCATCTCATTTATGAACATAGATGCAAAAATACTCAACAACATACTTGCAAACCACATACAGACCCACATCAAAAAGATCATCCATAATGATGAAGTTGGAGTCATACCAGAGATCCAGGAATGTTTCAGCATAAGTAAATAAATAAATATCATAAAACATATAAATGGACCGAAAGCCAAAAACCACACAATCATCTCAATTGATGCAGAAAAAGACTTTGACAAGATCCATCACCCCTTCATGCTTAAAGTCCTAGAAGGAATTGGACTGGAGGGAACATTCCTCGAAATAATCAAAGTCATATACAACAAACCCACAGCCAACAACATCCTAAATGGAGAAAAGTTAGAAGCATTTCCTCTTAAAGGCAGGAACCTGGCAAGGCTGCCCCCTATCATCACTCCTCTTCAATATAGTGCTTGAAATGCTTGCTAGGGCAATAAGGCAAGAAAGAGAAATTAAAGGATTACTTAATTGGAAAAGAGGAAGTCAAGCTATTCCTTTTTGCATAGAACATGATACTTTAACCTAAGGGATACTAAAAACTCCACCAGAAAACTCTTAGAAATGATTAAGAGTTTCAGTAAAGTGGTGGGATACAAAATTAACCTAGAAAAACCAGTAGACTTTCTTTACACCCCCTCACAATAGCCTCAAAACCGATAAAATACCTAGGAACAAACCTAACCGAAGACACCAAAGATCTCTACAACAAAAATTTTAAACCCTTGAAGAAGGAGATTGAAGAAGACATCAGAAGATAGAAAGACCTCCCAAGCTCATGGGTTAGAAAAAATTAATGTAGTAAAAATGTCCATTCTACCCAAATTAATATACAGATTTTCAATGCAATCCCAATTAAAGTATTCAAGAGTTTCTTCACAGACTTGGAAAAAAAATCCTTAAATTCATATGGAAAAACAAAAGACCCAGAATATCCAAAGCAACCCTGATCAAAAAGAGCAGAACAGGGGGGGTAATCAATATACCAGACTTCAATCTATATTACAGGGCTATAGTCATAAAACAGCCTGGTACTGGCACAAAGACAAACCTGTAGACCAATGGAACAAAACTAAGAATTCAAACTTGTGCACATACAATTTCAACAACCTCATATTTGACAAAGGGGCCAAGAAGACAAAATGGAGGAAAGACAGCATCTTCAGCAAATGGTGTTGGCAAAACTGGATAACCACTTGTAGAAGAATAAAATTAAACCCCTACCTCTTTCCCTGTACAAAAATCAACTCCAAATGGATCAAAGACCTCAAAGTGAAACACGAAACTCTGAAGGTCATTGAAGAAAACGTTGGCAGCAACCTATGAGACATAGGCGTAGGCAAAGACTTTCTAAATCAGGCAGCAGCTGCAAAGGAAATAAGTTCATCAATTGACAAGTGAGACGCCATTAAACTCCAAAGCTACTGTACAGTGAAAGAAACAATCTGTGAAGTGAAGAGAAAACCCACAGAGTGGGAGGAAACCTTCACTACTGATACAGCTTACAGAGCATTAACTTCCAGAATATATAAACTACTCAAAAAACAAAGAAGTAGGGAAACAAATGACTCACTCAAAAGATGGAGTAAAGAGCTGAACAGAGACTTTACAAGTGAAGAATTAGAGATGGCTCAGAAACGTCTTAAAAAGTGTTTCAGGCCCGGGTGTGGTGGCGCATTCCTTTAATCCTAGCACTTGGGGGGCAGAGGCAGGTGGATCTTTGTGAGTTCAAGGCCAGCCTGGTCTACATAGTGAGTTCCAGGACAGCTGGAGCTACAGGGAGATACTGTCTCAAAAAGAACCCCCCTAAAAAGTGTTCAGTATCATTAATAATTAAGGAAATACAAATTAAAACCACTTTAAGATATCATCTCACTCTGATAAGACTGGGTAGAATCCAGAAAACAAATGGTACCAAATGCTAGAGAGGTTGTTGGGAGAGGGGAACACTCATCTACTGCTGGTGGGAATGTAAACTGGTACAACCACTATGGTAAGCAGTGTGGAGAACCCTTAAAAGACTCAAAATGAGCCTACCACCTGACCCAGTCATACCACTCCTGGGTATATACCCACAAGACTCACCCTACTGCAGAGATACATGCACATCCATTTTTATTTATTGCAGCTCTCTTCACAATAGTGAAGAGCTAGAACAGACCCAAGTACCTTTCAACCAACGAGTAGATAGTGAAAATGTGGTACATCTATACATTGGAGGTCTATGTAGTGGTAATGAAAGATGACATCATGAACTTTGGAGGTAAATTGATGGAAGTAGAAGAAATTAAGCTAAGTGAAGTAACACAGTCCCAGAAAAGCAAATAACGAATGGTATTCCTCATTTGTGGATGCTAGCACCAAGTACCTACTTGTATGGCAAACTGAGTAATGTTAATGTTATATTTCTTTTTATCTAAAAGCTCTTAGAATGTGAATCCCTTAACCAGCTCTAGAATTAACCTACCACTTATTTTTCAACTTTATAATTTTGGTTTATGAGTGGAGGGTATGTATGCATATTTAAGAGTAATATAAAATTAAAAAGCAAAAATGTGAATCCTGAAATATTATTTGGAAGTAACATACAGTTTATATTCAGATGACATGATTTTAGTATAGGTGTGACATATATGCATATGTTGAAACAATATGGATTGGAGGGAACAACAGAGGAACTGGGACAGGGAACTGACTGAAGCAGTAAAATCCCCCCCTCCCCCAAATAAGCCTCTTCTTTGAAAAACTTTGAAAAGACTCAGAAGGGGATACAAGACATGTATGGCAGACTTCATGAACTTGGGAAGGGTCGGGGGGCATGGAGGGAGAAATGAGTCTGGATTGAACTGAGAAGTGATGTATGCAATGTACAAAACTTCATTAAAAATCTAAAAAAACCAAATCAGTAAGAAGAAAACGGACAACCTCTTACAAAGAGGGTGGGATATCTGGACATATAATTTACAAAGTAAGAAATTCTAGTAGCTAATAAATACATGGTTATGTACTCAATCTTATTTGTAATTAGGAAAATACAAATGAAAAATGAAGAGATTATATTCATGATATCTACAACTAATGGTGAAGATAATCAGCAATGGGAGTTTAAATTCTTACAATTCCTTCAAAAACTTGCCAGGAGTGTTGACACACATCTTTAATCTCAGCACTAGGGAGCCAGAGGCAGGTGGGTCTCTATGAATTCAAGACTAGCCTGGTGTATATAGAGTTCCATGCCAGCCAGTGCTATGTAGTAAGACCCTATCTCAAAAAGCCAGAAAAAAATTGGCAATAGTGTATTGCAGTTAAGATCAATATACTTCTTGACCTGACAATTTCCTTCTTGTCAAATACACATGCAAAGAGCATAAGGAAATGTACAGAAATATTCACGGCAGCATTAAACACTCTCATTCTAAACTGAAATTTTATCATATATATATATGCATATATATCTACAAAAAGTAAAATGGATAAGGAATTATATCACATAATAAATCTGATTTTGTTATGGAAATGACTGACAGCTTAATTCATACAGTAATACTGCTAAGTCTTACAATGTTGGGTAAAACAGTTGAACAGAAAATAATTTACTACTATTCCATTAATAAAAGGAAGTGTAACTACAGTATTTAGGAGATAATTAAATTGTCAGAAGAAGTGAGATAATTACTCAAAATTTCAGAACAATGACCCTTTTCAGGGGGCTAACAGGTATTCTGATTATAAAGGAATGCAAGTAGTCCTTTCACAATACCAATAATGTTTTCTTTTCTTTTCCTGTACTAGTGACTACTCAGTATATGTGTATAGCCCCAGCTATACACATATTGTAGCCCCAGCTGTCCTGGAACTCGCTCTGTAGACCAGGCTGGCCTTGAACTCACAAAGATCCTCCTGCCTCTGCCTCCCAAGTGCTAGGATTAAAGGCATGCGCCACCACACCCGGCTTCCACTTAAATATTTTGACAAAGCTCAGGGCCTGCTATAGGGACTAGAGGTAGTAACCAGGAAGGAATATAACTATGATGATTCTATAAAACTTTGCATGTCCCAATATCTATACCATATTTCATATATTCCAGAAAAATATCAACTGAAAGATGTACTATTCTGAACATTAAGGAATGAGGAACCTCAGACTGCCTGAGTCACGGACACTGAGCATCTCTCTGAATAATATTGGGGTTGACTGTTTATAATGGGCCCTAATGAAGTTTACCTTCCAGATGCTGAGAAACCTTCCTACCTCTTCCCTTTTTTAGGAAAAAGAAAAACATGATGGTAATGAAACCACTCCCTAACTGTAAACTAGAGCCAATTGTTACAGTGGTAATTTTTTATAAAACAGGCATAACGTATTAACTGATTGATAGGCATAGGAACTGTGAAAGGATATTTCTCATCTAGAGCCAAATCAAATAGTAAAGTGTTTATAAAGTTGTGTAATTAAGCCAAATATATTATACACAGGAAAGCTCTGACATCAGCAATGAATATTCTGCCTAGGAGATGTTGCTAGGGGATTCAACCCCCCCCCCCAAATTATAAGGCCTTTTGCCTATAAGTGGGATAATGCAAGGAGAAAGGCAGTAAGTCCTGTTGTCGAAGACCTGTGTGAGCATGAAAAATGTTATGAGACGTCACTTGCTAGCTTACACTGGCCTCTGAAATGCTAGAGAGCGTTACCAAAGGCCACTAAAGCAATACAGCAAAATATTGGTCTCCCTGAGACAAGCAAGACTCCTCCGTCAATATCAGCTACACCTCAACAGCCTGGAGATTCTGTGAATAGTGGCAGCCAGTGTCTATATATGTCCCAAATCTTGTTGGCTATTAGCTCTCTCCTTGGATGAATAATCCACAGCGGATGCCACAAGCTTGTGTCCTCTGGTGGTTGGGCGATGTTGTGAGCCACAATAAGACTTGTCACCCTTTATGGAGAAACCACAGTTTGCGGTTAGCATACCATCCAAGCATCTGTGTCTATGCTCACAGCTTAGCTTGACATAATAAGTGGGACTGCTTAAATGCCTGTACATCCAATAGCTTGTGCTTTGTTAATATGACTAAAAAGGGTATCACTGGGAAAGCTGTCAATCCATGAAGGGAAACAACCTGAATAGACTGGAGTCCAAAATGACAACTCCAAAGAAATTAGACTGTTTTCTTCTCACCCACTTGTGCCCCTTTCCCAAAGCCCAGGGAACAAACTGCGGAAGAGGAGGCGTGGTAGATTGTAAGGGCTGTGGAGAGATAGGGGTGAATCATGAGACTACAGGAATATAGTCTGGACTCCTGACTGATCAACATGCCTGTGCATACAAGCATCTCCAACTGGTCTATGGGAACCTTGGGTTGTTCAAAATTTGGACATAGATACTTGCAAAATGCACCAATTACCTAATTGTATGACATATTGAGTAACATCAATGTTATCTGCAAACAATTGTGTCATTATATTGTAGAATCCCTTAAAAAATAAATTAAAAAAAGATGTACTATTAAGAACCACTAAGAGAAACATTGCTAATAAACTATGTCAAGCCATTGACCATCAGAAACATTAAATGTGAAACAAGGCAGTATATCTTTAGGTTCATGAACTGTAGAATACAGGGAGTCAGGGTATAGCATAGAGGTGAAGCTCTTGGATAGCATGAATGAAGTCCTTGATTAATGCCTAGCATTAATTAATGGAAAGACAAAAATACCCTAGGGAATGATTACAAAGTTCTTATTCAAACTACTACTGTTAAAAGCAATGTAAGATGCTACTGAGAGAGATACAGTATACCTTTATTTATTTATTTATTTATTTATTTATTTATTTATTTATTTAAAGGCATTAACAGTTTTGGTATATATTCTGTATATTTAAGGGGTATATAAATTAGAAATTACCAATCTGGTTTTAGTTTACTACAAAGGCCTACTAAAATTAAACAAATTTAGACATTTTTTATCATCAACATATTCTTGATATGTTAATATTGGAAAGTAATATAAAAGATGTTCTTCAACCAGATTAGTAACAATTCAGTTATGCTCGCCCTTCTTTGGTCAACTCACAATATTATACTTTCATATGTAAAAAGATCATAACAAGGTGTTTTATGAATTAAAAGATTCAAACAATGATCCTGCATCATTCTCTAGTGGAAAAAATGCCCTAGAAACCTAAAAGTGAGATCTAGGTAAGAAACACAAAAACATGAAAAAGGATATTCTTCTGGCTTTCATAGTTTGCATTGAAAAGTCAGCTTTAATTCAGATGGGTTTTCCTTTATATGTAACTGTGAGCTGAAGAAGAGTAGATCTTCTTTAAGGGAGTGACTCTAGATAGGCTGACTAGACGCCAATGGATGAACTTGTTCTGAAGTACACCTGGACAGAAATGCTTTACCAGATAGTACTTAACATATGTGACAGAATAGCTGAAATCTGATGGGGAGGGCTTTAAGGGATAGGAAGGGAAGGGAAGGAGGGGGTGTCTAAATTTGATTAAGATGTATTATATGAAATGCACTAAAATTCAGTAAAAAATATTATAAATGATAAAAAGAAGAAAAAATATTCTAAGGACCCATGTTTACTTTGGTGCAGCATGCAAATAGCCAAATCTTCATTAAAATGGATGTATCTCAGGTGCTTAATGTACATGTAACTACATTTCTACAAGTGGCATCATCAAAGTGGTACTGTTTTTAATGAAAAATAAAAACAGTAATTTTAATTTTACCCTACCTCTACCCTCCAATTCTGTTTTTATTAGTGTGGTGGTTTGAATGAGAATGTCTCCCGTAGGCTTCAAGTATTCAGACATTTTGTCTCCAGTTGGTGGCATTGTCTTGTGAGGTCTTAGGAGGTGTGGCCATGCTGGAGGAAGTATGTTACTGGGGGTGGGCTTAGAGAGTTCAACAAGCCTTGCTAGTCTCCAGTTGCTCTCTGTCTGCTCCCTGCACTCATTGGAAGATGTGAATTTTGGCTTTCTGCTCCAGCTTTGGCCACCATGCTTCCTCCACAATATACTCTAATTCCCTGGAACCATCAATCATAAGCTCAAATAAACTCTTCCTTTTTTTTTTTGGTCTTTTTGAGACAGGGTCTCTCCGTAGCCCCAGCTGTCCTGGAACTCACTCTGTAGACCAGGCTGGCTTTGAACTCACAAAGATCTGCCTGCCTCTGCCTCCTGAGTGCTAGGATTAAAGGTGTGCGCCACCACCCCCGGAAAACTCTTCCTTTTATAAATTCCCTTGGTCATGATGATTTTATCACAGCAACAAAGTGACTAATACAGTATTTGGTACCAGAGAGTGGGACGTTGGCTGTAAAGAACCTGACCATGTGGGTGTTTGGAGAAATGTGGAAGACTTTGGAACTTTGGGCTAGAAAAGCTGTTGACTGCTGTAAGGAGAGATTAATGGGCCACTCTAGTAGAAACCTGAAAAAAGTAGTGCTGAGATAAATGTAGTTCCAGAGGAAAATAACGACTTAAGCAGCAACTGGGATATTTTGGCAAAGAGTCTGGCTGGAGTTTGCCCACAGCCCAAATGCTTGCCTGAGGCTAAGTCAAAAAGCAATGGACTAATGTCTCTGATGGAGGATATTTCAAAACAGCCTAATGTAGAAATGGTAGTGTGGCTATTAATGGTTAATATTATACAGATCTACAGTGAAAAAGAGCAAATGGGGCAGAAAGAAATGTAGAATGTATAGTTTGGATTAGAAATGTGCACTAGGAAGATTAATGTTGGAGCCAAAGCATGTGCTGAGGAGAGGATCTTTTTGATAAGGAGATTAAATCGATTATGGAGAGGCCTAGAGATTTATAAGTAAACAATGGAAAGAGTGAGGTTCAAGTGATTAAGGAGAGATTTATAAGTAAACAGGCAAACAAACAAACAAACAATGGGAAGAATACCTTCAGGGCAAGACCACACCCAGGTAAGCCTCCAACTTTTAGATTCCCTTGGTCATGATGGTTTTATCACAGCAACAGAAAAGTGACTAATACTATTAGACAGCTATTTTCTTTATTATTTATTATTATTTATTATTTTTTGGAGAAAGTATCTCACTATTTAGTCCAGGCTAGCCTCACACTCCAGATCCTCTTGCCTTAGTCTTTTAAGGTGAGAGATTGTAGGTATGAGCTACATTCTTTTTCCTTCTATGGACTCTTTCTTCCCTCTCTCTCTCCCTGCCTACCCTCTAACCATTGATTTGAAATTATACCTTCACCACATAGCAACCTAACTTTCTTCATTTACTTTATGCCATAGCATCTATTGCCATCGAATACACTAAATATTCTATTATGTAAGAGATGGGAGGGAACAAATTTTGGTCTGTGTTGTTTACAGGTTTTTCCTTAGCAGCTAAAACAGTGCCTAGAACTTAGAAAAAATTCAATTAATATTTGTTGGATCTCTTACCAATCACGACCATTTTCTTATTTTCCTTGATTTTCTAGATTTACACATTGATTGTATAGTATTACTTCAGAATTACAAAAAATAAAAAAGATAAATACATGTGTTCTATTCATATTCATAATCTTTAAGAAGGGTTACTTTATTTTACTTTGAATTAATCAACTTGAGGTCTGAGACCAAGATTTATCAATGTTTACCTGGAGCAGTTTACTTGGATTATATACATTGATTTGAAAGGTACATTTAGTTTAAAGGTACAATCCCCACACAAAAATTCAATACAAACTTAAAAGGGTTTGATAGCTGTTGTTTTACAAAGGCTATAGAAACAAAGTATCATAAACTGGGTGTTGTCTCCGTTGTGGAGGCCATCTGTCTGAAGTCAGGGTGTTGTCAGGGCCACACTCCCTCTGAAGCCCCTAAGGAAGGATTTGTTTCAAGACTCTCAGCTTCTGCTAGAAGCTAAAGTTTATAACAGTGTAACTAATCTTCACATGCAGTGCCCCTGTGTACCGGCCTTGGTGTTCAAATTCTCCAATTTAATAAGGTACTAGTTCTACCAAATGATGGGCCCACCCTACTCTAGCTTAACTGATTACATATACAACAAAACACTGCTTCCAAATAAGGTCATATTCAGAAGTACAGCAGGGTTAGAATCCAGGATGTGAATTTTTAGAGCACAAATTTAACCTATATAAACATTAAACTATATACAAGGACTTGGCCACTATACAAAGAGCTGTTATACTAGTTAATGGGTCTCTGTGCTGATGGTCTTCCTTCTCTGATCTATGAAATAATCAGTCTAATCAATCTAGTACTCTAGACTACAGTAAGTTGAAACTAAAACAGTGGCATGGATCTGGAATGGATTAATTGCAAGTATTTTCAAAAGATTATAGAGGGCAATGATTCTTATTCAATTTCTTTACTAGTTAAAGTTTAATTTTAATTAGGACATATGAAAAATAAAAATAGACTAGAATTTATTGCCTGGTAAATCTTACTGAAATGTCTAGAAGTGTTATTTCCTTCAAGGAAATATTTTTAATCCTGTAAATAACATGAGAAAAAACTAGAAGACATCCATTACTTTAATTCTCAAGACCTATCAGCTACATGACTCTGCTAAGTACTGTTCTAGGCACTGAATATGTATGAGAGAACCAAAACAAAAATTTTCATCCTTATGATATCTGCAAGAAAATGTATGTAACTAAAGATAATCATATTAAGTCCTATGTTTATATTTTTATTAGTTTCTTTTCCTAGGTGCTTGAGGATAGTTGTTCCTCTCTTCTGCCCTTTGAATTGCTTCAAGCATTTTCTGGAGAGTTGGTTTTCTGGACATGTATTCTATCATCTTGTTTTTGTCTTGGAAGATTCTTCTCTCTCCTTCAACTGTAATTGACATTTAAATACCTATATATCTAATTGCAAGTGCTTCATTAGTAGAATCGAAAGGCTATATATTATACTGTTTAAATGCCTATATATCTAATTGCATGTGCTTCATTAGTAGGATCGAAAGGTTATGCCTGGACAAGCTGGCAGCCCATGAAAGAAAACAGCCAGAATTGACTAGAGACCAAGACAACAGCTCCAGAAAAAGTAGACTGTTTTGCTTCTCATCCACCTGTGCCCCTTTTCTAAGCCTAGGGAACAATCTGCGGAAGAGGGGGCGTGGTAGAATGTAAGGGCTGCGATTGGGGTGAATGGTGAAACTACAACAATATAGACTGGACACTCATTTGATCAACTTGATTGAACATACAAGCCCCCCCCCGATGGATGGTGGGACCCATGAGCTGTGTGGGTTTGGGCACAACTGCTTGCAAATTGGTTTTACATGAAGGATGCTTGTACTCACAAATTATCACTTATAGTTAAAAAAAAATGAAAACAAAACAAAACAAAAGAAACAGAAAGATGCAGAAAAGTTAGGGCAGAATGCATGATCTAGGTTGGGTAGGGGTGGGGTGGGGGGAAGGGAAGGGGATATATGCCTGAACTGAATTGGAAAATGATGCATGAAATACACAAAGCATCAATAAAAAACAAGATAATCATTTTAAGCTAATTAAGCCAGTCACACAAAGATGAATGTTGAATGCTGTCATTTTTAGTTCCTAGATTTTCATGTAGTTAAATAAAATCATATATGCATATAGAAGTAAAAATGCCTAGAGAAATAAAATGGACGAAATGGAGGAAAAGGACCAAGAAAGGGAGAGTAGAGAGATATGCTCAATGTAGAATATCTACCTGTGTGAAATTAAAATAAAAATTGTTGGCCTTTTTGGGATTTCTATTCCAGTAGAAGGAAACAATTAAAGCTATGATAAACAAAAATGATCAGTATTGAAAAACTGGAAAATAACATAGGAGATATAGTTGTTCTTTTAGGTGTGAAGCTCAGTGAAGGCTTCAGGAATCAGGTGGTATTAAGCAAGGTTTTAATGTAAGCCATCAGAGTATGTGCGCGTTCTGGGCCCTCCACGTTGGTCATCACTGCTGATGGAGCTCCGCTTCCTATTCCCATTTCTAAGCTTTTCTTTAAACTGATATTAAAGAAGCCACTATTTTTTTCCAAGCTTACATCATTCAAATTGTCACTGGAAAATGTTCCTGGACACTTTTATTAGGTATTGTAATTTTTGATAGGCTGGAGAAATGGCTCAGCCATTAAGAGCACAGACTACTCTTTGTAGAGGACCCAGGTTTGATTCCCAGCACCCACATGGTGGCTAACAACCATCTGTAACTCCATTTTCAGGGATTCCAACACTCTCTTATGACCTCTGTGTGCATCTCACAACATGGATGCACATACCTACATGCAAGCAATATACTTGTACACATAAAATAAAAAATAAAAAATTAGGGGCTGGAGAGATGGCCTAGCGGTTAAGAGCGCTGACCGCTCTTACAGAGGACCCGGGTTCGATCCCCAGCACCCACATGGCGGCCGAGAACCGTCTGTAACTTCCGTTCCAGGAGATCCAGTTCCAGGGAATCCGACACCTCTTCTGACCTCCGCGGAGTTGCACGACACGGGTGCACAGACTTGCATGCAGACAGTACATTCATACACATACAGAAATAAATAAAAAAAAAATTTAAAAAAAATAAAAATGAGAAAACAATCAAGAAACGCTTTCTTGGTGTAGGGGATGGAAAGTCACAGGCCAGAATGCACAGGTGTCCCTAGAGTGCTCAAGAAACAAGAAGGCCAATGCTAATGGAGCTCAGTTGGAAGGGGCCAGCAGCAGGAGATGGTTCACAGAGGCAGTAGAAAACAGATAAAATGTGCCGGGCATAGTGGCGCACGCCTTTAATCCTAGCACTTGGGAGGCAGAGGCAGGCGGATCTTTGTGAGTTCAAGGCACATGGTACTACAGGATAAATTCTAGGACAGCGGGAACAAAAGGGAACCCCTGAAAAAAAAAAAAAAAAAAAAAAAAAAAAAAAAAAAAAAAACAACAACAACAAAAAAAAACCAGATAAAATAAGGATGGTTGTCTTTTACTCTGTGTTACACAGAACGAACTACTACAAGTTTTCTAAAGATGAATAAAATGATAAGACTCACATTTAAAAAGAATGCTCGGGCTGCTTTATGAAGAATTAGCTATAGGCAATATAGCCAAAGTAGAGGCATAGAGACTATTGCAAATGTCCAAGAGTAAATTTCGGTAGAGTTACTAAAGGATTTGGTTGGGGAGGGTCCTATGAAAGTGATGGAAGAGAGAATGTAAAAATGATCGTGAAACAACTCTAAATGATAGTTTGGGGAATGGAAAAACTTAAAGGAAGAAAAGTCTATGTAGGAGAAATTAGGGGTTCAATTTCATATATGATATATTTCAGGTATTTCATAAACCTCTGAAAGTGTCCAGTTGGCAAGTGGAGGGATAAGTCAAGAGTTTAGGGAGTGTCCTG
The DNA here is from genome assembly GCA_009823505.1 of Rhizomys pruinosus. Classification (NCBI taxonomy): domain Eukaryota; kingdom Metazoa; phylum Chordata; class Mammalia; order Rodentia; family Spalacidae; genus Rhizomys; species Rhizomys pruinosus. The sequence continues at coordinate 589,711 of VZQC01005068.1, read as the reverse complement.
GATACAAGAATAGAGCTACAGAAGAGCAGCATATATACAGTATTTAGGTCAAATGAGAAGATGGTTCAAGAATGATACATGAAATATTTTAACAGGAGAAATGAGGAGAAACCACTGAAGGAAAAATAGATGGAGCAAACAGGCCAGAAACAGGGATCTGAAAGGAAATATCATGTACTGCCAGATACAGTGGTCAGTTCCCTCGTCTAACAAAACTTTGGCAATGAAATTATCACTGATGAATTTAGCAATAGCAGTTTGGGGGGGGATGGATTAAAGCTTAAAATTTTCAATATATAGAGAAAAGTATGCAAAACATTTGTAATAAAAAGAGAGGGGATAGAGAAATAGCTACAAGTAAATAATATGTTAGAATTTTTTTAAGATGGAGGAAAAAAATGACATTCTTATGTTTATACACTGTTGTTCTATATTGGGCTCAGCAGTTTTGAGATAGCCAAACTTTCCAGCCTTATAAGAAAGGCTCTCTACTTGGGACTAAGGAAGGATGGTCTCTGTCTCTGTCTCTGTCTCTGTCTCTCTCTCTTTCTCACACACACACACACACACACACACACACACACACTTGTTTACTTATTTTCATTCATAGTTCCTGGTTTATAACTCCCATAGTCCTTGTTGTTTTCTAAATGACTAGAGCAATAAGGTTAAAATTATTTGGCCTTCTGTCCTTGGCTCTTGAAGCAGCTCTGGAACAGCTTCAGAGTGCTAAAGATGAAAGACAGGGCAGTTCTTCTAATATTGAGGCACTTGAAATCTCAGAAAACATAATCAATTCATTTTCTCTTTCTCTCACTTCCCCCAGACATGTCTCCCCTCCCTCTCTTTCACCTTTGTACCCCTTCACCTATTATAGTAACTAGAATTTCTCTTCCTTATGAGAGGTCATAGAAATTAAAAATATATCTTAATTTTCCCTTGCTTTTCATTTTATAATTTGCCATAAAGCAATTCTCTGATCTTTCTTGTTGGCTAATATCCTATTCAGAAAAAGAAGACATTGCATATAAATTTCAGACAAATGGTAACTCAATAATTTAGGATATAGTATTTATATTATAAAATTCATTCTGATGGCACAAGTTGAGAAGGCTCCATTATTTAATTTTTCAAAACCATTGTAATGCCAGGTGTGGTGGCACGTGCCTTTAATCCCAGCACTCGGGAGGCAGAGGCAGGCAGATCTCTGTGAGTTCAAGGCCAGCCTGGTGTATATATAGTGAACTCCAGGCCAGCTGGGAGTAAAGGGAGACCTTGTCTCAAAAAGACCAAAAAACAAAACAAAACAAAACAAAAACCAGTAATAACTACTCTAGAGTTCTGTATATGATAGAATAAAATCAGAATGTACACTTTATTTTTGTGTTTTTTAATTTATTTCTTAAAGCAGTGAAAATGACTTTTCCCATTCATATCTTTATGAGTTAACTTTCACCTCTAGATGACATCTTACTCTTTAATAATGAATGAAAAATGGAAAAAAATGTAGTAAATTATAGTTTAGAAATACCAATGGATTATTTCACAGATCTCAGTTATTATTGTTTTATAATGACTATAGCAATATAAACATCTACTTTGTTATATAAACTATGTACTGCAATGGTAATTGTGTAGAAATTATATAGTTAAATAAATATTGAAAATGTTCACAATTGTCTGTAACTCTAGCTCCAAAATGTATTGAAATTGCAATTGGACTTCACAATCACTAATATTCGTTTTGATGTGTTTGTGATATATATGTTCGTATATGTTTCCTGTGTGTTTAAGTGTGTGTGCACATGCTGGGTGTCTTCCTCTATCACTCTCCATCCTATTTTTTGACAAAGTCTCTTCACTGATGCTGGATCTCATTTTTTCAGCTAGACTGCCTAGCCAATGAGTTCCAGGGAACTACCTGTCTTATTGCCCAGTGCTGGGGTTGTACCTACACACCATCATGTCTACCTTTGATGTGGATTTTGGGGATCCCAACTCAGGTCTTTATGCTTGCCCAGTAAGCAAATTATTCGATAAGCCATTTCCCCAGCACCTCACTAATAATTTTTGATACCGAAACTAATGTTACATATAAAATTTAAATCAGATAAAAATTGTGCAATGTATTAAATTAAAATAAACTTTCAATGACATGCATTGAAATGGCAGTTACCTTTGTTCGAACTTCAAATATGGTGTATAGTCTATCACAGCAGGGAAGGTGCCATCCAGTCCTTCTCCCTTCAGGCAGAAGCTAAGAAAACAGACAATAAGTATTTCATATTAGTGTATAAGTATTAAATAAAAATTTATTCTTATAAACAATGTCTTCCTAGAGACAGTTCATTGATCCAATTCCAAGGGTAAGTTTTTGTTCCTAATTTGTTACTTTTTACCTTAAAATAATCTATCTTTGTTTTTTTATTTTTATTTTTTTATCTTTGAAATCAGTGACAAAACATGATATAAGTTAATATACTACTACATAATGGTTCATGATTCAATCCTCATCTTTTTTGTTTGATGATATCGTGATTTTTTATTGGACATTCAAAATATTACTAGAGAATTTTCAAATGAAGATTTATTTTTCATATTTAAATATAAATTCTCAGGTGGCCTTCTATATGCCCTAAAAAGGTCTGCTTGATTGGCAAACAAGAGTTTTCTATACTATCTGAGATAGTGAAAAAGCTTAGCTTTTAGACTTCCAAGAGATGCTGAAAACTAGTGATCCTCAAATGACTAATTGATCTTCTGAGTCTACAAAACCAAGGGAATGATTAAGCAACTTGTCCAAAGTCATTCTGTGACTCTCACACTGCCAAAAAGGAGAGCTAAATCTCTTCATTTCCTATTGCTATAATCTTTATTTCTGGATGATGATGCATTAAAATGTAGTATTTGGTTTTATGATTACTGTAGTTAAAAATTACATCTTCTGGAGCCTGGGTACTGTATTCCAGTACTTGGGAGATAGAGGAAGGAGGATCAGGAGTTCAAGGCTAGCCAGGTCTAAATGAGACTCTAGCTCAAAAGCAGCAACAACAAGAAAGCATATCCTCTAGAAAGAGAAACAATACTTATAAAAGGCAGGGTAATTATTTCAGAGGTAAAAGTCTCTTATGAACTCCCACCTTCTGGTTTTGTTCTGAAGTTTGACTACTAAAATAATTGTTCTAATATATTTATAGAAAGATTATGTATTTACTTATCAGGCTTGAATAAGGACAGAAATAAAATGGTATCACTTTACATAAGCTTTCCTTCATTTACATAAATATTAACATATATTTAAGATATTTGTTTTTACATGATTATACAATATCAATGAGCTACAACCAGTAAGATGACTGAGCATGTAAAGGTGCTTGGCACTGTTTGAGAAAGTTATGGAATCTTTAAGAGATTGAGCCTTGGAGGAAATATGTAACTGAGGGCAGGCTTTGAGGTTTTACAGCTTGGCCCTATTTGCTATTCTCTCTCTGCTTCTGGGTGGAAATGCAGTGTGATCAAGCAGCTTCCTCCTCTTGCCATTATATGCCTTTCCTACCTGTGGCTGTCTTTATTGCCATGATAGATGAGTCCATTCCTCTGGAACTATAAGCCAAAATAGATGTTTTCTGTGGGGAGCGGGTGTGGCGACAGTCCTAAGAAGGCACCCGAGACTTTAGCAAAGTTTTATGACTAACGCCTGAGTCTTATGATTAACACCTGATTCCCTCCTACCTCTAAAGCCACGCTCACCATTTGAGCTGTGCAGGTGCACCCTGTATACAAGATCAGGCCAGATGATACCAATAGACTGAGGCCACGCAACCTGGGCTGGGAAGGTGGATAAATAGAGGGACTTTCTAGTCTTAGAGGGAGAAACTTGTTTGCCTGAGGAAGGAGAAGGCTTGGAGAAGGAAGAAGGCTTAGAGGGAAAGACCTGAGACTTAGAGGGAGAAGCTTGGAGAAGGAGAAAAGATGTGCCTGAATAAACCATTCTGACAAGACCTGCCTGCCTGAATAATAAACCGCTTTGAGAAGAACGAGCGAGAGGTGCTTTGTTCCTGCGGCTTCATACAAGTGTTTCCTACAAGTGTGCAAGTGTTTCATACAGTTTTCTCTCTTAAGTCTTTTTTTTTGTGTGTGTGGTTTTTTTTTTTAGACAGAGTCTCACTGTAGCCCCAGCTGGCCTGGAACTCACTTTGTAGACCAGGCTGGCCTTGAACTCACAGAGATCTTCCTGCCTCTGCCTCCCCAGTGCTAGGGTTAAATGAGTGCACCACCATGCCTGGCTCCCTTGTCATTTTGGTCAGGGTATTTTATCACAGCAACAGGAAAGAAACTAATACCAAAATTTTTAGAATTGGGGTTGTTGGACTAGTGAACCTAACCGTGTAGCTTGTAGGCCTTTGTTTTGTGGGAATAATGTAGAAGATTCTGGAACTCTGGGCTGAAACAGCCAATGAATGCTATAGGCAGAGCTTAATAGGTTGTCCTAATGGGAACTTGGAAGACAGTAATGTTAACCTGTCTGTAACAGTAGTGTTGAGAGAAATGTAGACACTGGAGGCTTGGCTAATGAAGTTTCACAGAAGAACGCAGATTCTGTAAGGAATGTGGTAAAAGATGTAGGATTGAAGGGATTGTTGATTCTTCCTCTGTGGTTTCAGAGAGCTACTGCAGCCAGGCAACATGAGTCAGGGTCAGAGTCCCTGTGAAGATACTCTTAGTCGCCACTGTATGAAGCTGTGAAGGTGAAGCCTGAGTTATGGTGGAGACCTCATGATGTTGGAGAGCTGTGGGGTATCTGAAAAGGAGCATTGAACACCAGGAATGGAACCATCCCAAGAGAAAGATATATGTTACAGGCAGCAAGGCTGATGGTGTGGGGCCGCCTAAGCTCTTGGAAACTGAAGCCCCTGACAATGGACATGGACTTATAACATTTGGTATTTGTCCTCTGAGATTCCTGCTGAGTTTCTTGCTTTGGTCTTACATTTCCTCATTTTTCCCCATGTCTCCTTTTTGGAATGGGAATATATACTCTGTGTCATAATATACTAGGAGTATTTTCATTTGTTATTTGATTTTATAACATGTTACAGTTAAGAGACTGACTTAAGTCTCAGAGGAAACTTTCAGGCTTTAGACTTTTGAACAGTGCTGAGACTTTTAAAGACTGTGGGAACTGGGGCTGAAGAGATGGCCTAGTGGTTAAGAGCACCAACTGCTCTTGCAGAGGACCCGGGTTCGATCCCCAGCACCCACATGGTGCCGAGAGTCATCTTTAACTTCAGTTCCAGGGGAATCTGATGTCCTCTTCGGACCTCTGTGGCATTGCACGACACGGGTGCACAAACCTACATGCAGACAGTATATTCATACACATACAAAAAAAAAAGACTGTGGGAACTTTAAAGTTGTACTAAAGCCCGGCGTGGTGGTGCACGCCTTTAATCCTCGCACTTGGGAGCAAAGGGAGGCTGATCTTTGTGAGTTCAAGGCCAGCCTGGTCTACAGAGTGAGTTTCAGGACAGCTGGGGCTACAGGGAGACCCTGTCTCGAAAAAAACAAACAAAAATGTTGTACTCAATTCATTTTTCACCATGAGATGGCCATGAGTGTATGGTAGCCAGGGGCAGAATATTGTCATTTGAATGTGAAATAAAATTTTAAAACAAACAAACGAACATATAAAACCTGGACTGTAAATGATTTTGATAACAGAACACATTCTGTAAAGAGTTAACATCTTTTCAGGATTCAAAAGCAACCTTCAGGCCTGCAAACTGGCTCAGTGGATTAAAAAATGCTTGCTAATCCTGATTTACCTGACTTAGATCCTTGGGACCAACATGGTAGAAAGAGAGAAAGGAATCCTGCAAGTGGTCCTCTGCCCTCTGTACTCATGCTGTGGCATGCATCAGCCCACACACATATACACACATATGTAACACAGCAAATGAATAAGTATAGTAAAAAAATTTAGACAACTTTTATACCATATATGCATCCTAAAAATTAAACAAATGAACTTAATTCTGTTTTATTAAATCACAAATAGGAGAATACCTATAAATGATAAACATTTAGAAGAGAAAACAATTTACTAGAAAATATAAACAGTGAAAAAGGCAGAATTAAAAAGTCATTCAAGTCTTATTTTGTCAATATTCAAGTGGCATGTATTTTAAAATATTCTTTCCTTCTTGTTCTGAGTTTCTTTACAGACAACTTTTTACTTTAAATACAACAAAATCTAAGGTCAATTAAATGCAAAATGATGTTTATGCAAATATGGAAAGAAACATAACAACAAACATTTTTAGTACTTGTTATCCATCTGGAACTGAATTCATCTTGTTCAGAATAAAAGTAAAAATTCACAGTATTTTATATTTAAGAATACAACACAAGAAATATAAGATACCTAGGAGATCCTGCTAGAATCTTCTCTATCTAGTTACTAAGAAAATTAAAATATTTATTTTTTTATGTGTATGTGAGTGTTTTGCCTGATGTATGTAAGTATGGCCATGTTTGTGCAATGCTCATGAAGATCAGAAGAGGGATTTACCTCCCCTGGCACTGGAGTTAGTTATGGACAGTTGTTAGCCACTATGTGCGTGCTGGAAACTAGACCTGGGTCCTTTGTAAGAGTAGCCAGTCTTCTTAATCACTGAACCATCTCTCCAGCCCAGAAAATGATAATCTTGGTAACTTTAAAATTGCTTTGAATTTATTTCTTTTCATTGTAAAGCAGTAGCTGAAAATACCAAGAGATAAGATTAAAAATTTTTCCTTCAGTGCTACTAAGACAGTGCTTGCAGGAATAGAGTCTAACCTTCCTTTTAATCAAGTGAGAGAGCAGTCTGTCAGTTTATGTTTGAGACCAACTTCTTTTCTCAGAGCATTTTTAATAGTTAATTGATTTGAAAATATATATAAATCAATTATCAAAACCCAACTGTGTGCTTTACTTAGAAAAAAGGAAGAGAAGAATCATAAGTTGAAACTAGTATGAAGTAGACTTATTTAGAAGCCGAATTTGTTTAGCTGAATATAAAATACCTGAAGTCAATTGCATTGAGTCCAAGCAGCATGCCAGCAAGCATATTTGCCTCTTCACCTAAGACAATGGCTCCATCCTCATAAAATCTCCTAAAAAGTGAAATGAGTGACTACATAAACAAGAAAAAAACTAAGGTTTAATCTACAGTAATTATAGCCCCCAAATAATACTCAATTTTATTTAATTAAAGTCTTGAAGATATTTAGACAAAAATCCCATTAAAACCAAACAAATTCAAACTTATCTCCATAACTAAAAGCGTTCAGTCTTTAAATATTTCTATCTCTCTGGAAAAAAATCTTGAGACAGGGTCTCTCTGTAGCCCCAGCTGTCCTGGAACTCACTCTGTAGAACAGGCTGGCCTTGAACTCACAAAGATCCACCTGCCTCTGCCTCCCAAGTGCTAGGATTAAAGGCATGTGCCACCATGCCCAGTCTAGAGTTTCTGACTTTCTATAATTGTAAGGGTTACTAACTAAATTAAGTTTAGAAATTATGATCTTTAGTAATTTATGATAACCTCAATACTGTAATACTAGTAGTACAGATGGACTATCAAAAACCCCTACTATTTCTAACAAAAATGTGAGCATGAATCTGTCTTTGCTAATTCCTATGTACCATGGTTTTGTTAATATTAATTTTAAAAGTACTTTTGAAAAAATAAATTCATGTATTAGTAATAAAAAAATTTTCCAGGCATGGTAGTGCACACCTTTAATCCCAGCACTACAGAGGCAAAGTCAGGAGGATGTCTGTGAATTAGAAAGCCACCTGGTCTACGCAGAGAGTTCCAGCCTAGTGAAAGCTCCAGAGTGAGACCCTGTCTCACAACAACAAAACCAAAACAAAATAAGGCAAACCATTTTCTCAAGCTCATGTAAATGAGCTGTTTAAGTAGACAACTTAATTTTTACTTTAAAGTCTGTTTCTCTTAAACCATGTTACTTTTAATAAAAACAAAATAAAACTGGACCCACATGTCATAGTTCACGGGGAATTTAAAATAAAATGCATAAAAAGACTATATTTATAGTACCCCATGAGTTCCTTCCCACTGAATGACCCTTAATACCAATTAGATGTTGATTACCCCCAAGATAAAAGTGCCACTACTGAACTAAAAGAGATAGTTTGCTGGAATAATCATTGCTGTTTATTAGGCCTTACAACTACCTGGGCAGGAACATTGACTGATTTTCTGCTTTGGCAGCTTGCATAGTATCCTCTGATACCATCCTGATCAGTTCTAGTTCAAGTGTTCCAAGTCCTGGAACAAAGTATCACCTGTCTTCAGTACACAGAGTCTTATCTTCAAGGTATGGGAGACAATCAAGGGCTGTGGCAACAGCCCATGTTATTTTAGGAGTCTCTTAGACTACCCTGAGCAACAACTCAAAAGGAGGTTTCTCCTGCCTGGCACAGTTTTCTTTGTTATATACCCTTCAGCTGTACACATGTACTCAGAAATGTATTGTATGTGTATTGTTCAGTAAAACTTTGAACTAATACATTTTTTATATCAGTAAATCCTATGCAATCTCAAACAAGACAAAATCCTAGCATAACTTGGGTAAGTGGGTAAGAAATTCCAATCCAATCTAAGAAACTTTTGGCAACTGATGACTGTTGGGAGGGGGAGAGAATGTCTTATAGGGATGGAATTCTTGGTGGGCCATGGATGGACCAACATTGAAGGACACTTGGGAACACAAATCAGACTCTATAGGCCATATATAAAAAAGCACAATTGTTCAGGGGCAACAGGGAGCGGTGTAGATAGGGGAGGGGATCTAGACACTATTAAGCAATATTGTATGAAAATCTCAAAAATTCAATTTAAAAGGTAATGAATAGTATGAAGAGGAAATGAGAGCCAACTATTCTTTGACACATGTATGACTACAAAACAAAATTGGAAGGGTAATATTTTCTATTTCTCTGGACTTATTGATAATTGATCTTAGTGATTTAGGAAAACTAAAACTTCCAGCCTAACAGATTAGAAAAATACGTTGAATGCTTTTCTATATTCAAAGAAAGCATTCAACAAAAAGATATTTAGACAAAAACATGTATCAGATTTTATTCCAACTCCAGTGTCCTACAGATTAGAAGAATATATTATAGACTCCTGGAAGGACTATACTTCAAAAGATTCATCTTTTTAATTAATTAATTAATTAGTTAGTTAATTTTTTGGTCTTTTCGAGACAGGGTCTCCCTGTAGCCCCAGCTGTCCTGGAACTCACTCCGTAGACCAGGCTGGCCTTGAACTCACAAAGATCTGCCTGCCTCTGCCTCCCGAGTGCGTGCGCCACCATGCCCGGCTGATTCATCTTTTTTTAATTTAAAGAAAATATTGACGGGGCTGGATAAATAGCCTAGTGGTTAAGAGCACCAATCGCTCTTACAGAGGACCCGGGTTCGATCCCCAGCACCCACATGGTGGCCGAGAACCATCTGAAACTCCAATTCCAGGAGAACTCCAGTTCCAGGGGAATCCGACACCCTCTTCTGACTTCCGCGGCATTGCACGACACGGGTGCACACACTTGCATGCAGACAATACATTCATAAACATACAGAAATAAATAAAAAATTTTTTAAAATTTAAAAAAAATACATGGGAGGACTACAAATGGATGTGTGTGTATATGTGTTCAGGTATATATGCTACATTCAAACTTTAGCATTTGCCTAGAGAATTTTGTCATAAAGAATGTTAATATTATATAATTATTATACTGTTATGATTTTTTTCAGTTCTAGCTATTAAATGTAGGGCCTTACATATGCTAAAATAGTTCTCTACCACTGGGTTATATTCCATGCCCTTTTAACATATTATGAAAGTGCATAATGTTAAAGAATAGAAACACCAGCAATCAAAGGTAGCTTTATCTACTAGGCAAGGAAATACTCTATAGGCTATCTCTCTGTTGTCATTCATTAAACGAACTGGTAGCAACTGTGAAATGAAAACAAATGTAAGAACAGATACAAGGACTGGTAATCCATTTTAGTTTTCTACATTTACTGAAGGACTCTAAGTCAGTGTACCATGGAGAAACATCTGTGTTTATTTTGGTACTGCTCATAGTAGCCAAGATAGGGAATCAACCCAGACATCTAACAATAGATAAATGGGTAAAGAAATGTGGTATGAGGCTAGAGAGATGGTTCAACAGCTCAAGAGTACTGGCAGCTCTTGCAGAGTACTCAAGTTCTGTTCTCAGGATCCAAATGGCAGGTAACAACCATTTGTAACTCCAGTTCCATGGGATCTAATCCCCTCTTCTGGCTTATGCAGGCATTGCATACATGGGGTGTCCCAATATACAGGCAGGCACAACACTCATACACATCACACACACACACACACACACACACACACACACGCACACATGTGCGTGGGGGGATATGCTTGATTATTAATTGATGCAGGAGGCCCACTGTAAGCAGTCCTTAGGCAGGTGGTCCTGATCTGTGCTTCAAGTGCCTGCTCGAATAATTCCTACTCTCCCTCCCCTCAACGATGAACTTTGAAGTATAAGCCAAATAAACCCCTTTCTTCTCTAAGTTTCTTCCAGTCATGATTTTTATTACAGCAACAGAAATGATGATTACAGCAACTAGAACAATGGTAAATTTTAAAAATATGTTATTTTGTGTGTGTGTGTGTGTGTGTTTGTGTGTGTGTATTGCCTTCATGTGTGTGTAAGTGCACTCATGTCCTGCAATCCCCACAGAAGTCAGAAGAGGGCTTTGGATTCTGTGGAACTGGAGTTATGGATGGTTGTTAGCCACCATGTGGGTGCTGGGAATCAAACCCAGGTGCTCTGTAAGAGCAGCCAGTGCTCTTAACCACTGAACCATCTCTACAGCCTGAAAACTGGAGTTTTATTCAAGCAAAATTATTTAATTTTCAGAAAATGACCTGGAGATTACTGTTCAAGTGATTTTTGTTTTTCCTGGATCAGTCCCTCTCATTTTCCCCTCTGCATGTTGGTCCTGACTAGACTTCTAAAGTTGACACTGTCTCTGCAGATTGTTGTCCCTGTGTTTGAAGTCTCTGCTCTCTGGAACCAACTCATCTCACTTTCTGTTCTAACCACTGCCATGTGAAAAAGATTTCACTTGTCATTTACAACAACCTTTATACTTTCTTCATTAAAAAAGGCCCACAAAAAAGGCCCCACATAAGCATAGCCTACATTCACCCTCCTGGGACCTAGGCTGCAGGTCCTACTTATAACTGATGTGCTCCTCTTCCTTATGTTACTACCTCCAACTACTGTCCTTCCTGTCCGGAGGCTGCAGGTCCTACTTATAACTGATGTGCTCCTCTTCCTCATGTTACTACCTCCAACTACTGTCCTTCCTGTCTACCAACTTATTTTTGATGCTTGAGATCATATTTTATGAACAGATTCTTTGAAAAAGAATTCTGCTTGTTAATATTGGGAAAAGTTCTTTCTTAAAGAAAGGTCTTTCTTTCATTCCCTACCTTGAACCCAACATAGTGTGAAATTACATGCCAAGAGTCACATGACACTATTCTCATGTGTTTCTTAGTATCAACACTGTATAAAGATCAGTTGAGGAATACAAAAAATACAAACATTCGTGCTTGCAGAAAATTGTTTTGAGTCTAAGGATCTTTCACCTTTGTGTATATATGATTTGTTTTAATGAGATGGAGGCTTAAGTTCTACTCACTAAGTGAAAAACATGCTAGATATGAAATCAGTAATTCCACTCAAAGAAAACTATTTCAAGAATAACACTGTGGCAGGGCTAGGGCTCTCTGCCCTTTATTAGAGGTCCAGACTTCTGCAGACTGCCTGAGAGTGCCTGATTCTGGCCACTTGTTACCCCTCCCACTACTGCAGGGATATGCTTTTCTGCCATTTAACAGGGGCTCAGACTTTTTCAGACTTCCTGAGAGAGCCTTAATTCAGTCTCCACCTAGCTAGCTAGCTTCCCAACTGTGCTGTGCCTACTGGCTAGAAGGGTCCCAGACCTTAGGAGGAAGCCTGAGGGTATCTGATTGGTGCCTGACTTGGGCCTCTGCAGCAGCTCTTGAATAGCTGGACTAGAAACATCTGGTCCCTCCAATATAAAATCAAAAGAGAGAATCAGCTTTTCATACTCAATAGGAAAACAACCAAGATATATCAAGACTACAAACAGAATCAGACTTCAACTCAACAAAGGAATGCTCGAGTTTCATACCAGAATCAGAAACAACAAAAGAATTCCACTTGCCAAAATCACAAGGAAAAATAATAATAATAATAATATGAAAAACCCAAATAATATGTTCTCATTAAACACCACCAGTCCTGTAGATGACTTCTACAATGAGAACCCCCCTAGAGCTAACCCAGGACACAGAATTTAAAATAGTAATCATAATCATAATCAAAGAATTTAATAAATTTAAAGAACACACACAAACAAATCAAAGAACTTAAAGATGATAGAGATAAACTTCTGACTGATTTCGCAAAAAAGATAGAAATATTGAGGAAAACTCAGGCTAAAATGAAGAAGGAGCTGGGTGTGGTGGCACACGCCTTTAATCCTATTCCACAGGAATGGAATATGCAGAAAATGTGGGACATTGTGAAAAGACCAAATTTATATATCATAGGCATAAAGGAAGGAGAAGAATCTCTTAGGATAAGGGTACTGACAAGATCTTCAACAGGTTATAAAAGATTTTCCCAAATTAAGGAACAACATACCCATACAAATTCAAGAAGCACACAGGACACCAAATAGACAAGACCAGAAAAGAAACTCCACATGGCATACGTGCGATAAGATATACCTTCTTTTGAAGTGGACTTACCATCAGACAAGCTGCAAACTACAAAGATGGAGTCTAGTTTACTTAGAAGGAAGGGCTAAGGGGCAAAGCCCAGCCCACAGGCATAATGCTGCTCACAGAGAACTCTGGGAACTCTGGGAAGCCACCAGCGCCATGTTGGGGGAGGAGGCAAGGGTATCTAAAAGCCAGCCAAGTAGGGCTGGCACATGTTTGCCATTTTGCCATCATGAGTGGAGGTCACTAGGTTCATGCCAGGACTCTGGGTGGCCATGAGGGAAAAGTGAACCACTGCTTGGCTAGTGAGTGATATTTTGCTTCCATTTGCTTTGTGAGCAAGTCTGAATAAACCCTCTAGTCTCCTTGAAACTAAGATTAGAGAGTCTGTTCCTTGATTTACCTGGTAACTGGGTAGCAGAGGGGCTGGGATGCCATGGGTATCCCCCTGGTAGAAATCTCTGCTACAAATTGGCATAGTATGGCAGGACTAAAAGTCACACATGGGTTTGGGAATAGCTAAACTGAAGACTCGGGAAAGTGATTGAACTTTCTTGGTTATGGGGAAAGATGCTGGTAACTGAAGGCAAACTAGTTGAAGGAAAAGTATGGCCAGAGGAAATTTTGATATGGCAGGCTAGCCTTATAGGCCTTATAGGGATAGTAGCAGTGGCATGGGTAGCTAGTACAATGGATAGTGAGATGCCTAAATAGGGTGAGACCACCTAAGCAAATGATGGCAATGGGAGAAATCCCAGGATGGAACTCAACGTGGAGGTGGTATGGAGTAGCATACTTAACTGGCCACTGGGGTCTGCCATGTGAATACGGAGATATTTTGAAAACCACAGAGGGCCTAGAGCTGACTTTATGAGTCCTGGAAATAGCAGACCAAGGGTGTGTGTGCAATAAGCCATGGCCAAGGTGGCTTGGATATTACTCCATGTTATTAAAGATATGTCCCAAATAGGGGAGATGGCCCAGAGACAGATTAAAAATTTAAGGGATAAATTAGAGTAAGAAAAAAGTAAGAGTGCAAAATGAGCCTACCACCTGACCCAGCCATACCACTTCTGGGAACATATCCATCAGACTCTTCCTACCACAGAGACACATGTACAGCAATGTTTATTGCAACTCTCTTCACAATAGTGAAGAGCTGGAACCAACTCAAGGGTCCCTTAACCGACAAGTGGATAGAGAAAATGTGGTACATCTACACAATGGCGTTCTATGCAGCAGTAAAGAAAGATGACATCATGAAATTTGCAGGTAAATGGATGGAGCTAGAAGATTTTATGCTAAGTAAAGTAACACAATCCAAGAAAAACAAAAGATGAATGGTATCCCTTATCTGTGGATGCTAGTACCAAGTACTTAATAGTAAGATAAACTGAGCAATATTAATGTTATATTTCTCATGATCTAAAGGCAACTGTGCTCTTGCATTGTGAATCCCTAAACAGGTTCTAGAGCTGACTTAACATTTATTTTCAGACCTGAGGTTTTTGGTACATGTTGGAGGGTATGTGTGCATCTTTTAGAGTAATATGGGATTAAAACGGAAAGATGCAAATCAAGAAATATGATATGATACAGTTTGTTTCCAAAGGATACAATTTTAATATAGGTGCAATATAATAGGCTGGTGCAACTTAGCTGTTTTGGGTGCTTAGTGACCATACTTAATACCCATACCAATTTGGCCGAGGGACCTAAGGGATAACTTTGTTCCTTGCCCTTAGAGGTCAACCAAGTCTTAGGGGATTATGCATGGAGGCATCTCTTGAAATGTCCTGCAAATGTGGCTCACCAGTCTTCCTGTTCAGGGAGATCTTGGAGAGCCACTAATGGGACTTCAGCCAGTGTCCAGTCTATAAAGAGGAAAGCCTGCTTATGCTTCAGAAAAGGAAGCCTGGTCTAGCAAGACCTGATTTTGTTCTTGAGCGGATGGAACTGGTAAATGAAAAGCTGAAAGGAGCAAGGTGCTTCCACCCTCCCCCTCCCCCCAAAAAAACCAAAAAACTGAGACACCCCTGAGGACCAGATCTTCAACTGACCTTTGAGCAAACAAAACCCTTGGTTAATCTGGGCTAACTGGGTGGCCTTAAGCATCTAAAAGGAAAGCACAACCGGGCTGGAGAGATGGCCTAGCGGTTAAGAGCGCCGACCGCTCTTACAGAGGACCCAGGTTCGATCCCCAGCACCCACATGGCGGCTGAGAACCGTCTGAAACTCCAATTCCAGGAGAACTCCAGTTCCAGGGGAATCCGACACCCTCTTCTGACCTCCGCGGCATTGCACGACACGGGTGCACAAACTTGCATGCAGACAGTACATTCATACACATACGGAAATAAATAAAATTAAAAAAAAAATTCTGTGCGGAAGGTGGCAGGGGACTGATGCCAACTTAACATGGAAAGGCAGCTGGCAGGGGACTGAGGAAGAGCTTCGAGGTCCCAGCTGCCATCTTGCCTTGCCGCTAAGCAGCTGTGTGACCTCGGAGAGATCCTTCATCCCTCGGAGCCTCAGAGTCCTCGTCCACGACAAGCAACGCTTGCAAGGCCCGTCCTCTGGTACTCAACTCCTCCGCACTAACCCTGTTAGACAGCTAACGATTATCCCGGTTTTACTGAGGAAAAGTGGGTAGGGAGAGTTTAAGGAATTTTGCTCACAGTCTACAGCTGATGATGAGAAAGCAAGGTTTCAAACCCAGAACGAGGCTTGCAAGTCTGTGCTCTCCGTCTCTACAAGCAACAACAGCCCCCTTCTAGCCCATTAGGAGGAGCCAGTGGGTGAAGACCTGTGAANATATCAACAACAACAAAATTGGTGAAAAATACACAGACTCATGGAAACTAAAGAACACAAAACTGAAAGAAAATTGTGTATGTATGTATATATTTATGCATATATAACTATGTATATATATGTATATATACTGTAGCAATACAAATTGGAGAGAACAACAACAAAAGAACTGAAAAAAAACTCTGGAAAGACTCAGAAAAAGATACAGGACATGCATGGCAGAATGCAGGGACTCGGGTGGGGTGGGGGGCATGGAAAGAGAAGTGATTCTAGTTCGATTGAGAAATGATGAATGACCTATGGAAAAAGTTTAATAACAATAAAAAAACAAAAAAAGTTAAAAAAAATAAGAGTCTGGCATCTTCAGTATTGGTCTCTGACCTTACCAGTAATTTGCATAAAGGAGAAAAGGAGGTAGAAGTGTCAGCCTGCTGCTGAGAACAGCTAGGCAACCCAGGAGAAAAGGCAGATAATACTAAAGAGGAGAATGACATAGGAAAAGCAGCAGATGCCCCTCAGGTTTGAACTTTAACATAAAGAAAGGAAAAAAAAAATCCATGTTTCAACATGCTAATGGTGACCTTAGGGATGGCCCAGTGTAGAAAACTAAGATAACCAGAGAATACTCAGCACTGGAGTTGTTGGGATTGGAAAGACTTTCAAACAGGCAATGAAGGGGCCCCTCACCACCTGGCTTGTGAGGCTGTGGAACACGGGAGTGAATGGAATTATTTTAAGTGCTGCAGAAGCAGAAAAGCTGAGTAATATAACCATACACCCCTCCTTGAGACATAGGCTTCAAAGCCTGAGACACCACAGGGGAAATCAGTCCCTAATGGGTTGGCTAATGAGAGCTATTAGAGACACATGGTTATCCAAGTTGAGGTTCCCATAAATACTGGAAGGTGAAAATGAGAGGAGGGGGCAAGCACTATTGAGGCAACTAGGTATGAGAAAAGCAATATATAGTGCCCAGGTCACTGGGCCAGATAGGACTGTGTTTGTCAGTGATTTAAGAAAAAGCTTGATTGAACAAGGGCATCACAATTGGTATGGAACGCTGATGGCTGTGCTGAGCCCCTTGACAGGACAGAGTCTTTATAAAGTAGGAGAGACTTTGTCAAATCTTGGTGACTTAGACCAGCATGTAAAATATATCTGTAGAGGAGTGAAGCAAAATGACAAAACAGAAAAGGAAGTCTGCTTGAGTTACTAGAAGGCAAATGTGGCAGGATTTATGTCAAGCCCAAGATCCTAAATAAAAGATTGACAAAAAAGCCAAATTCCATGCTGAAAAATGCAATAAAGCTTAAAATCAATATGGAAAGAAGCTCTAGTGACTACACAAACTCATGGAGATTAAGCAACATACTCCTGAAAGATGAATGGGTTAAAGGGAAAATTAAGAAATAAAAGTACTCCTGGAATTAAACAAAAAGGATGATACAATACAACAAAACCACTGGGACACTTTTAAAACCAGTCCTAAAAGGGAAGTTTGTAGCTCTAAGTGCTTACATTAAAAAATCAGAAAGAGCATACATCAATGACTTAACATTGCAACTTAAGACTCTGAAAAGGCAACAACAAATGAAAGCCAAACCCAGCATAGAAGAAGAAATAAAAACCAGAGCAGAAATTAATAAAATAGAAATAAAGAAAACAATACAAAGAAACAATGAATCTAGAAGCTGGTTCTTTAAAAAGATAAACAAAATAGACAGACCCTTAGCCCAGTTAACCAAAAGAAAGAACAACCCCATATTAGTAAATCAGAGATGAAAGGGGAAACATTACAACCAACAACAAAAAATCTAGAACGTTGTAATGGAATACTTTAAAAACCTATCCTCTATTATATTTGAAAAGCTAAAAGAAATGGATGAATAGAGCAAATCATGGGAATCATCTCACCAAAGCTAAACCAAGAAGAGATCATCAGCTCAGTTTCACACAATGAAGTTACCCCAAGATCAAGCACCAAGCACCACTCCACTGGTCCACAACCTGACAAGTTGAGATAACAGCAAAGAAAAGATCCAAATACCTGCTCAACAAAGGGGACAACAGATAACCATATCAAGAAACACCACTAATGGGTCTGGAGAGATGGCTCAGAGGTTAAGAGCATTGGGTGTTCTTGCAGAAGACCAGGGTTCAGTTCCCAGTACCCAGATAGTGGCTCTCAACCTTCCATAACACTAGTTCCAGGGGGATCTGATGCCTTCTTCTGGCCTCTTCAGGCTATGCATAGCACAGGTGAACTTACATACATTCAAGCAAAACACTCGTATACATTAAAAACAAAATTTAAGAGACACCATTACTGTCCTAACTCCAGATGCCTGTGTTCCCACCACAAAACATAAACTAACTGAATAATCAAGACAACACATCTGTAGAAATGTACCCCGTGAAGAACAACTTAGTTAGTTGATGGAATGATTTCAAAATAGCAATTATAATTATATTCGAAGACCTCAAAGAGGATAAGCATAAATTCTGCATAAAGAGGACAAGCATAAATTCTGCAAAGAATACAGTAAAAAGCAAACAAACATCTAAGTAAAATAAGGAAAACAATCTAAGATATGAAAATAGAATTTATTAAAGACATAGATGTAAAACCAAGTTGCAATAAAATTTGAAATGAGAAACTCAGTCAATAAAATAAAACCTGATAGAAAGCCTCAATAATACAATGGATCAAGAGGAAGAAAAAACAGGATGGCTTGAAGTCAAGGTAAAGGAACTAGATCACTCAGTCAAAGAAAATGTTAAATACAAAAATCCTAGGAAGAGAAAATGCAGGAACTCTGGGACACTACAAAAACATCAGACCTATGAATGATAGATATAGAAAAAAATGAAATCCACATCCAAAGCACAGAATATATTTTCAACAAAATCATAGAAGAGAACTTCTTAAATTTAAGGAAAGAGATGCTTATCAACGTGTAAGAGGAATACAGGACATCAGAAACCAAAAATTCTTCATGTCTTGTAAGAATCAAGACAGTAATTGTTTAGAACAAAGAAAGGACACTAAAAGCTTCAAGAAGAGAAAGACCAAATCACATATGAAGGCAGGCATATCAGAATAACATTTGACTTTTCAAGGGAGACTTTGAAAGCCAGGAGATAATGGACTGATGTTCTATGCTTCCTAAAGATCACCTATACCAAACAGGTTATTATACCAAGTAAAACTATCAATGGTAATAAAAGGAGAAAGAAAAAATTTCATGATGAAAACAAATTTAAGGAATATACAATCACTAAGCCAGTTCTATAGAAGATACTAGAAGGAGTATTTCTTCTTGAGTACATACAAGAGAACACAGAGAGTAAGTAAACAACTCCAAAACAGTTATTCAAAAGAAAACATCATTACAACATAACAGGAAATAGGGCCCACTGTTCAATAACAACTCTCAATATTAACAAACTCAATTCCCTCCAAAAGAGACTTATACTAACAGTTTGGATTAGAAAACAAGCCTCCAAGAAACCCTCACTATGAACAATCGACAACCCCTTAGGGTCAAAGGATGGAAAAAGGCATATCAAGAAAACGGAATCAAGAAACAAGCATGTGTAGTTTTTCCGATATCTGATAAAATGGACTTTAAGTCAAAACTAATCAAAAGAGATAAGAAAGGCCACTTCATATTCATTAATGGGAAAATCCACCAGAAAATCATTATTTTTTGGGAACACAATTTTTATCATTATAAATATTATAAAATAAATCAGTAGTATAACTGCTATATGTGAGTTTCCAAAAAGATAATCTTATCATTATATTTTTAAATTATTTTAAATTTGTTAATATTTATTACTTGAAATTTTTATGAAAATATTTTCAATCTCATTTGAAATATGTTTATAACTTTTATTTCTTATTTGTTTTTAAGAATTGCTTTATTTTTAATTATGTGTATGTGCATGTGTCTGTGTGTGGTTACATGCATGTGAGTATAGGAACCTATGGAGGCCAGAGGAGGTTGTTGGAGCTCCTGAAGCAGGAGTTACAAGCAGCTGTGAGTGCTAGGAACTGAGGTTAAGCAATTTTCCACTTAAAAATTAATTTTGAGCTGGGTGTGGTAGTGCACATCTTTAATCCCAGCACTTAGGAGGCAGAGGCAGGAGGATCTCTATGAGTTCAAGGTCAGCCTAGTGTACATAGTGACTTCCAGGCTAGGTGAGGCTACAGGGAAACCCTGTCTCAAAATACACACAGAAAAAATAATTTCATTTTTAAAAATTTTGTTTTTAGCTTAGATCCTAATTTTCACTCTATCACTTTCCTAATTCTAGCTGTCTCTCGATAATATCCAAATCCTTGAATCACAAAACTCTTCAAAACATTTTTCCCAGTTGATCCTCAAGGTGCTTTCCACCTCAACTAAAAGATCACATGAAATTCTTGAATTCTTTGTAGGCAGGATATACTCCAAGAATTTGTACTTCAGCTCCACACCCTTCCTCCACCCACAGTTACCCTTGGACATCACACAATATCGCCTTCAACACCATTGCCTGCCTTAGATCCTCCCTCTACACTGGGGTGAACACTGTCACTATTTCTAAAGGATATCATTTCTCTTTGTCTGCAAAGTCAAACAGAACAAATCTACTTGATTCAGATACGCTCAAGATCCTTAAACGGTTAGTGATTGTTTCTCCTTCTATAAGCTCATACCTCAGGAAGCACCAGATAAAAGGTAAAGTACTACTGCTTGCTTTAATATTTTATGTTTTACAAACCTACTCTTCCAGATGTATTTATTTGGCCAGAGGTTAACATTCAAATTTACTTATAATTAAAAGTTTCTTTGAGTTTATTTAGGTAAAAATAACAGACTAAGTAATAGAAAGAGAAACGTTCTAGTTATTCATATTTTTTAGTCACTAAGATGAGAATTCTGAATTTTTCTGTACTTATTTCCCTTTATATGAATTATGAACACATTGTATTCACATTTAAGCACTTTAATAGGACAAATGTGTTTATGTAGATATACATACATATAAGATACACTAAGCTACACATCTGTATGAATAGAGTATGTTTATATATTATTACAAGACCATTTTTAATTTAGAGCCTTTGTTTTTAGAGCCAAACCATTTCCTTTTTTAATCAAAGAGCATGGCTAACACTTAAAACACAGCTAAAAACTTTTCCTTTAAATATTTAAACTGTTTTAAAAATAATCAACTCAAAAATTATTTCTTACCACATTCAGTCATTTTCAACTTACAAACAGGACTAACAATTTAAGAGCAATTACTAATGCTTTAGTTTCTACTTAGAAAAGACAAAATAATTATAATGGCCTAAGAAATAAATATTGCATAGGTTTGGTCTTAATTTAAGATTTTGGGTTTAGCATAATGCTGATACTGTGCTCTAGATTTTTTTTCTTTTTTAAATTTTTTAAAAATTTTATTTATTTTTGAATGTGTATGAATGTACTGTCCGCATGTAAGTTTGTGCACCCGTGTCGTGCAATGCCGCGGAGGTCAGAAGAGGGTCTTGGATTCCCCTGGAACTGGAGTTCTCCTGGAACTGGAGTTACAGACAGTTCTCGGCCACCATGTGGGTGCTGGGGATTGAACCCGGGTCCTCTGCAAGAGCATTCGGTGCTCTTAACCGCTAGGCTATCTCTCCAGCCCCTAGATTCATTTTCAAAGCATTAGTAACCTCAATATTTCTCTTTCATAATTGAGCTTATTTACAAGTGATAACTATTTCATCAGGTTCATTTCAAAAGTATAAGACTTGATCATCTTAGTATCTATCCTTAGAAATATGCCCAAGAGTATCAGCTTGCTACAAAAAGAACTCAATAAATCAATATATATATATGTATGAAATTTACCTTATGAAATACTTTCATAGATAAGATTCTTCCTGGTCAAATTTATTGGCATGATACATTTTCTAAGTATCTCACAAATTAGAAGTTCACTATTTATTTATTACATATAAAGATAAAGGTCTGTACATCAAGATACTATAATTTATGCCAGCTAGCTAAAAAGAATGTGGTAACAAATGCTTAGATTTTTCTCAAAATCCAGAAAGTTAAACATTGCATCAGGACTTGGAAATTGAGATTCCAGATGTATGAGTTCTTCATACCTAATTTTTGTCCTCAAAACTGGTTTATAGCTGTCATTCTGTCTTATTTCTCAGAAATAAACATGCTGTTAAATAAGTATGGTCACTTAGCAATTTTTAGCTTATATGGTAGCTTGTGGTCAGTGGCACTGTGTAATATATGGCTCAGGTGATGAAATTATTAAATGCTTTCATTTACAAATACTTTTGACACAGAGGAAAACAGCTTGTCAATAGCAACAAATATAAATCACTAGACCAGAACTAAATACTAAATGACTGTTATCCTAGTATTAAGTTTTTCACTACCAACATAAAATATTAATAAGGTACTCATTTTAACAGAGTGCATAGTATATCATCCCTTAACTCTACATAATCCAAGAAGTATAACATCTTAAAGACTGCACTAAAAATATGTCCAGCATAATCAATTATATACATGAATAAAAGAAGTAACTGATTCATTTATATTCTTCACAAACAAAGAAGTAAGTAAATACTGTGTTGGAGAAAGAGACAAGATGCTATAGAACCTTCTTTGAATTTGTCAGATAATGAATGGGGAGAGAATATCAGGACATGGTGGTATATGCCTTTAACCCCAGGATTTGGGAGGCAAAGGCAGGTGGATCTCTGTGAGTTCAAGGCTAGCCTGGTCAACATAGTGAGCTCTAGGCCAGCTGGGACTAAAGGGAGACCCTGTTTTGAAAAGACCAAAATAAATAATGGGGAGAATAATGCTTTAAGCAACAAAAGAGTCATAATCAAAATTAATTTAGAAAAAGACATTCCAGGCACAATAAAAATCAAATTATACTTTCCAAAGAAGACAGTGGATTTATCTGAGCATTAAGAAAACCAAGCGACATAAAGTTGACCACTTCAGACTAAATGAGTCTTCATTCTGATTTTAAATATCTAATAAATATTAGAAAATTAAAAGGACTTTTAAACCTGGTTGTTTTGAAGTCTCTCAAAGCTGTAGAGATATATTCAGATAAATGTTTTTCCATGAGGGCTACTCTGATCCAGGCTCTACCCTAAAAGAAGAAGAAAGAATAAAGTAAGAACAAAGTTAAATATTTTGTCTACTGGCCTGTAAAAAATATACATGTAGCATGTAAGAAACAATTCTAAATAAAGAATATCTAAGGGGCTGGAGAGATGGCCTAGCGGTTAAGAGCGCCGACCGCTCTTGCAGAGGACCCGGGTTCGATCCCCAGCACCCACATGGCGGCCGAGAGCCGTCTGAAACTCCAGTTCCAGGAGAACTCCAGTTCCAGGGGAATCCGAGACCCTCTTCTGACCTCCGCGGCATTGCACGACACGGGTGCACAAACCTGCATGCAGACAGTACATTGATATACATACCGAAATAAATTAAAAAAAAAAAAAAAGAATATCTAAGAAAAATATGTAAGTAGG
The DNA here is from genome assembly GCA_009823505.1 of Rhizomys pruinosus. Classification (NCBI taxonomy): domain Eukaryota; kingdom Metazoa; phylum Chordata; class Mammalia; order Rodentia; family Spalacidae; genus Rhizomys; species Rhizomys pruinosus. The sequence goes on along the minus strand of VZQC01005068.1, from coordinate 566,440 downwards.
TAAAATTTTGATTATACAGTATATAATACTGTTTTTCAGAAGATACATAATATATCAAACTAATGCTCTGTCCTCTGATAAGACAAATATTTCTAAATTACTTGGGATAGAGACATACTTTGAATTACATTATAGTACCCCAAGACAACATGTTGATTAGAATGAGTTCCCTTCCGAAACACAGAGCAGTATCCCCTCTCAGTAGTCACTTGAACACTGGTTATTAAGAAAAGGTCCTATTTTCTTTCAGAGGGTCATTTTTTTACACTGTTGACAATAAACTCCAATGCATAATTAACCATAGTGTAAATAATGAGCTACTGAATTTAGAGTCCCTTCATGAGAATTTTATTTTTTTATTTATTTTTTAAAATTTTATTTATTTATTTTCTATGTGTATGAATGTACTGTTTGCATGTGGGTTTGTGCACCCGTGTTGTGCGATGCCGCAGAGATCAGAAGAGGGTGTCAGATTCCCCTGGAACTGGAGTTCTCCTGGAATTGGAGTTACAGACGGTTCTCAGCCGCCATGTGGGTGCTGGGGATCGAACCCCGGTCCTCTGCAAGAGCAGTCGGCGCTCTTAACCACTAGGCCATCTCTCCAGCCCCCTTCATGAGAATTTTAAACTCTGTTACCAAATATATAGGTAGAAAAAAGAAAACAATAACAAAAACTCCAGGGAATAGCTCAGTGATAGAGAACTTGCTCAGGACGCCCCAAGCTCTGGGTTCACCTTCCAGCAAAACACAGACACAGATACACACACACACACACACACACACACACACACACACACACACACATACCCCAGAAACAAAAAGAAAAAGAAAGCCCCTCAGAAGTCAGCATATTCTAGCACAGAATCACTGAAACAATTCTTGTCAATAATTTAATTTTACTAATAAGTATTAATACCTTTCAGTTGTTGAGGTTAGCTAGACCTTGTTTTAATTTTTTAGACTTATTTTTATTTTATGTGTATGACTGTTTTGCCTGTGTACATAAGTGCAATGCTCATGGAGGCCAGAGAGGGAGTCAGATTCCCTTCAACTGTTATGGATGGTTATTAGCTACCATGTAGGTGAATTGAACCCAGGTCCTCTGTAAGAACAGCCAGTGCTTTTAACTGCTGAGTCATTTCTCTAGCTCCTAGCTAGACCTTTTTAATACTCCCAAGTATTCCTTATAGGGGTCTGGGGGCGGGGGGGGTTATGCATGTGTGTGTGAAGTAGCTCTGGCCTGTGTGTGCGCATGTGGAAGCTGGAGGTGGACTTTGTGTGTTTTTATCATTCTCCGTCCTGTTTTTTGAGACAAGGTCTCTCAGTGAACATGGAGTTCACTGGTTATTTGTTTGGCTAGAGTGGCTGGCCAATTAGCCTCTGAGATCCATCTGGTCTTTGGCCTCTCCCACTCACCCAGAGCTGGGGTTATAGACTCGGGCTGCCACACCTGGGTTTGGTTGTTGGGGGGATCAGAATTCAGGTCCTCATCCTTGTACAATAAGCACTTTACTCACTGAGCCATCTCTCTAGCCTCTTATATACTCTTTACTTAGAATGAAAATATAAGAGATCATATCCGTAGAGAGAATCTTAAAACTCAATTACTATCACTTTTACCTAATCCTAAATCTCCAGGAAAAGCCATGAAGACTGAATAAGACAGAAAGCAAAACACTTCAGTAGCAGCGGGAGTAAAAGTGACAGTAATCAGTATGCGTGATGCTCGATTCCAGTTGAGGGTTAGGGAGGGGGAGCGGGAAAATACCGACAAATATCGTGAATCTTGCACACTGTTGGGTAAGAAGTTCAAAAAGAAGGCCATCTCAGCAGTTATTAAACCCAGTCGGGCTAGAGGCTGTGAGGAAGAAAATGAGTGATGGGGGGTGGTTAGTGTGCCAGTCTTCCCACCGAACTCCACACTGTATTTCAGAAAGTTTGCTACGTGTTTCTGAGTAATCTTAAAGGAACCCACAGCAGGTGGGGCTTATTGGAACGGAGGAAGGAAAAGGCAAGCTGCTGGCCACTCAACAGTCCCAAGATTCTCTCTTGAAATTTAGTCTGAAAGACACAGAAACAACTAGTGGACTAAGAAATCAAAAGGCTACACTGCCACCAACGTAGAACTGGAAAAGGTGCTTAACAGAGAAAATGAGGCACAGGAGACTGTGCTATTGCTAGATAAGATACAGGGAAAGCCCTGCTTCCTGATTTATTGATTCCAATGCACACAGAGCTGGGCTGCACTTAGCTTCCTGTCCTTGGATGTGTGTGGAATTCTCTGTTGTGGTAACAAATTGTACTACTAATTTTAATGAATTATTTTATTTCAACAAAAGAACTTTTACTAGAATAGAAACCAAAAATATTTATAAAGGTTGTTGGGTGCCAAAATATAGAAAAAAAAAAACTTAAGAAGTGAAGGACTTTTTATCATTTGGCAACGGTTAATCATTGAAACTAAAAAAAAAACATAGCCAGATTTTCTTAAGAATATAATTAATATGTGCTACGCTCTGTTTGAAAACCTCTATGTATAATAAGATAGTCTGCCTAAGAATTTATGAGTTAGGGGCTGAAGAGATGGCTCAGCAGTTAAGAGCACTAACTACTCTTGCAGAGTGCTGGGGTTTGATTCCTAGCACCCATATGGCACCCAACACCATCCGTAATTCCAGTTCCAGGGCATCTGAACCTCTTTTGATCTCGGCAGACATTGCACAACATGGGTGCACCTACCTACATGCAAACAATACACTTGTACCGGATGAAAAATTAAAAAAGTATTAAAAAGAATTTATCAGTTAGGTTACAATACTATCACTACCTTACTGTATGAGTAAACAAAAGTATATACAACTAAAAGAAAAAAACTCATGCTCTCAACACTACATTGACCAGCCTAATTGCATTAATACCCAATACTCTAAGTTACTATTTCAGAGAATGAATTATCACTTATAAGAGAAAAAAAGATATCCCAGAGTAGGTAAAGATGTGTGTACTTACACATTTAACAAAAGACTTATCATTCATAATATAAAAAGATTTAAAGTCCATACAAAAGACCACAAAATTACAAAATGGATATGTAAGAATAAGTGTTTTTATTTATGGGTTTGGTTTTATTACTAGTATCAGGATATTCAGAAATCAGATATTCTCTTTTTGTTTTAGTATTTTTAAGTTCTACTTTTTCAAAGAATTTTCTCACTTCCATATATTTTTAAAATTATCAATATAAAGTTATTCACAATATTTTCACAGGATTTTTAATGTTCATAGGATATATGGGCTTGGCTTCTTTATTCCTTTTAAAATTAAAAAAACTGAGAATTTCATATACAAGTCTCTATAACATTTACAGCTCTCCTTTTCTCCCCTCCAACTTCCTTATTCTTGTACTTCCTCATTCTTGATACTGATTTTATTTATTTATTTCATCTTATGTGTATGTGTGTTTTGCCTACACATTTGTAAGTGCACTATGTGCACATGCAATGCCCACAGAGGCCAGAAGAGCCTGTCAGACTCATTGGAACTGGAGTTATGGATGGTTCGTAGCTGTCATGTGAGTGCTGGAAACCAAACTAGGGTCCTCTGTAAGAGCAGCCACTGCTCTTAATCACTGAGCCACATCAGTGATTAAGATACTGATATCTTAATCACATCAGTATCTTTAAATTTAAAAAAATTTTTTAACTTTTTATGTGTATGAGTGTACTGTTTGCATGTATGTTGGTGCACCCATGTCATGCAATGCACTTGGAGGTCAGAAGAGGGCATCGGATTCCCCTGGAGCTGGAGTTAAAGAGGGTTCTTAGCCACTATGTGGGTGCTGGGAATTGAACCTGGGTCCTCTGCAAGAGCAGTCCAGTTGGTGCTCTTAACCACTGAGCCATCTCTCCAGCCCCCACATCAGTATCTTAATCACTGATGCTGGTATCTTTTTCTTCTTAAAGAGATCTCCTGAATGCTATTAATTGTACTAATCTTTAAAAATTAGCTTTTGGGTTATTATATTATTATTTTTTTCGAGACAGTTTCTCCCTGTAGCCCTGCCTGGCCTGAAACTCACTCTGTAGACCAGGTTGGCCTTGAACTCAAAGAGATCTGCCTGCCTCTGCCTCCCAAGTGCTGGGATTAAAGGCGTGTGCCACCACGCCCAGCTTAAAGATGGTTCTTAGCCGTCATGTGGGTGCTGGGAATCGAACCTGGGTCCGCTGCAAGAGCAGTCAGTGCTCTTAACCATGAAGCCATCTCTCCAGCCCCCAATTATATTATTTTATATTTGTTTCAATATTACTGAAATTTTGCTTTTGTTCTTTCCTTTTGATTTTTCCGGGCAGTTTGTTAAGATGAAATCTTTGATCACTGATTTCTAGCATTTACTCTTTTTTGAATATTTACAAAAACCATTTTTAGCCTATTTTCCTTAAAGCAAGTTTTTCATATATTGTATTTTCTCACTTCAAGTCCAATCAACTTCTGTTTCTCTAGCCCTGGGAAACACCATGGGAATAGATCTCAGGTTGAAAACAAGATGAATGTTGGGCTCACCTCCTACAACCCTTCTATGTAGTATTGTGACCACTCAACTTCTCATGCCCCACTTCTCCTCTTATACCTTTAATTTGTTGTTTTGTATATTTTACTCAATCTTTATAGTTCTTTTTGGCCAAAGAGTATCTCAGTAATGAGCTATTTTATTATCACTGGAATCAGAAATGGAATCTTTTACCTTCAAAATAATTTCCTTTTTATACTCCAGTTATTTCCCTCTAATTAGATTGTTTTGTTTCTTCTTTTCCCTTTGGTATACAATCCATAGGGCACTGAGTTTATCTCCTGAAAATGTAAGTCAGATTACAGGACTATCCTATTTTTAAAAAAAGACAAAAGGAAGAAAAGAAACTCTCAAATATCCCTTCACTGTCCTGGGAGTGTCATCTGACTCTCAACCATGACCTTATCTTCTATTCTATACTTTGCTTACTCTGTTTAATATGTACATGGCACGTTTCTTTCCTTAATTCAATCTATGAATAAAATATTATTTCTCCTTAGAAGCCTTATTTAATCACCTTATGTAAAAGGAGCATATCTTCAACTATAAAGTATATAATTTCCTAAGCTCTTATATTTTTCCTTTCTAAGATCTATACAATTTTATCAAGTGCATATAATGATTTGCTTGTCATATTACTAAAATGAAACATGTTTAATCTGTTCTATTTTACACCACTGCCACTGTGTCCTAGTGTTTCTAATAGTTGCTGGCATACAGCAGGGTCTCTCTCTCTCTCCACACACACACACACACACACACACACACACACACACACACACACTTGTTGACTAAATGGATAACACTGGAAAAAGAGAAGTTGTTCATACCTATTAAGTACTGGCGTCATCAGTGACAAGGTAAATAAAGAAAAGGATGGCATAATAATAAACAGTATATCATGAAGACTCAGATTCACCTGAAGCCAGTATTTCAAATTTTGGACAGTATATAAAACAAATGGATTGACTCAGAATATTAGTAAGAAGACAAAAAAAAGACTACTTTCTGCCTGGGTATCTTTGTTATTTTAAAGGTCCCCAAGAGTTTCTGACATTCTTTCAGGCTTAGAGGAAAAAAAAATAAAGAATTTGGGTTAACAAATATTAAGTGAAGGTTAAGAGAGGAGAGAAAGCTTTATGTATCAATAATAGAAAATGGTAATTTGGGGCTGGAGAGATGGCTCAGCAGTTAAGAGCACTGTCTGCTCTTGCAGAGGACCCACGTTCGATTCCCAGCACCCACATGACAGCTAACAACTCTTTGTAACTCCAGTTCTTTTTTTTTATTTTTTTTATTGATGCATGTGTATGTCATACATCATTTTCCAATTCAGTTCAGGCATATTTCCTCCTCCCTTCCCCCCATCCCACCCCACCCCATCCCAGATTATGCATTCTGCCATAACTGTCCTGCATCTTTCTCTCAGTTTTTTTTTCCCATTTTTTAGCAATAAGTGATAATTTATGAGTACAAGCATCCTTCATGTAAAACCAATTTGCAAGCAGTTGTGCCCAAACCCACACAGCCCCTTGGTCCCACCGTCAAGCAGAGGGGGCTTGTATGTTCAATCAAGTTGATCAAATGAGTGTCCAGGCTATATTGCTGTAGGTTCACCCCAATCACAGCCCTTACATTCTACCACGCCCCCTCTTCTCCAGATTTTTCCCTAGGCTTAGACAAGGGGCACAGGTTCTAAGGGAATCTGAAGCCCTCTTCTGACCTCTTTGGCATTGCATAACACAGGTGCACTTCCATATGTGCAGGCAAGACACTCATACACACACAAAAATAATAAAATATTAAAAAATAATAGAAAATGATAATTAGAATAGTTTTTCTCAATATGTAACTTTTGTAGTTCTGGGAATTGAACACATGTGCTAGACAAGTGTTATACAACTGAACTACACTTACCTGTAGGCCAACATTATCTCTTCATAAAATTTTATATTTGACAGCTCTGGTGGATCTGTCACTAACATACCTCTCTGACTTTCTAAGTGGAAAATTTGGCTAATTTGTACCTTACAACACTGACAAAGGCATCTGCTAAACAAGGGACAAAGTATGAAGACAATGGGACCAAAGAAACCAAAACCCTAGGAATAACTGAGGAGATATGCCACCCAAATATATTAAGGGCAGCTTTCAAATTCTTATCTGGTAAAATTACTTAATAAAAATTTACTAGGGAGGCTGAAGGGATGGCTTAGCAATTAAGAGCAATGGCTACTCTTCTAGGGGACCTGGGTTCAGTTTCCAGTACCCACATTGTCTCTAAATGGTAACTCTAGTTCCAGGGTCTCCAACCTCCTCTTTTGCTCTTCAGTGCATAGGTGCAGTTAACACAGATGCAGATGAAATACTCATATGCCAAAAATAATTGTTTTTTTAAAATTATTGGAGAAAAGGGTATAGGAGTAAATATGTAACTACAGTATATGACTAGCACATTCAACCATTAGTCAAGCATGCTAAATTCAATAATAGAAGAATGTATATAAGCATAAGCAACCACAGAGAAGGCAATTTAAATCTAGCTAAAACCCAGAATTGTTCTTAAAAAGGATTGGGAAAAACTCCCACACAAAATATTCTGCAAGTCACTTGCCTCCTAAGTCTATGGGATCAGTGGAGAAGAGGGGGCAAGAAGACCGGAAGAGCCAGAGGTGGTAGATGACTACATGGAAACTATTTTTCAGACATCATATTCAGACCCCTTTCCCATCTGCATCCCCTTGTTTCCCCTTGTCCAACTTTCTGTTCTCTATTCTTAATTTTTAAGGAATATAGAATCTAATTTGTGCCCCCAAATGTACTTTGGTGTGGGTCAATACCTTTGAGCCTAAGCATCACACTAAAGAAAACTGACTCTCCCTCTTCCAGCACTTACCAGTTGCCAGTAGTCCTCAGCTAGGGTCGGGGCTTCTTACCCATCTCCTATCCCCCTCTAGTCTGGAAATTCGTCTGCCTTGAGCTTGCTTAAGGCTTACGCATGCTGTCATAAGAACTGCTGTGAATTCATAGTTTCTGTCTGAATATGATGAAAATACATTGTATAAAATTCTCAAATATTCAATAAAAATTTTAAAGACTATATTCTGCAAGGCAGAAAAAAAACTGAAGAACAGTATAGGACTCGAGTTTTGAGGCTAAGAAAATAAAGAAAGATAAAGAGTGGATTTTTTTGAGCTTTAAATAATTGTAATCTTAAAAATGCACAGTGGAAACCCTGTACAAAGTCAGAAACAGTAGCTACTTTTTATAATTAAATTGAGGACTGTTTTGTCAACAAACTTTTAATATGCTGCAAGTGAGTGATTATCTCAAGAGTAGATGTGGAAGACTGAGATGACGTTAGCAAAGAGTGAAATAAGTTGTCTACCTACATGAAGATATTATTCTATGAATGTTGATTCCAGCCTGAAACACAAGTAAGTATAGAAATTCTATGTCAGAACCTCTGACACTACAGAAACACTGTGAATATACTGGAGATGGAGAGGCTGTGGACATAATTTTAAATTTAAAAAATACTTTATTGTTAGGCTATATTTAGATAGTGGGGAATAGGCTCAACTTCGCACCAGGCAAGAAAGGGTAATGATCTGCATTTCATTTTAACCTAGAAATACTAGGATTCACCACAGTGATAATTTCTACAATTTAAGTCTAAAAGGCATAGAGATATCGAACTCCAATTTAATCAACTGAACTAAATTTAAAGAATGTGATTACAGGTGTACCTAAGTAGCAAAGTGCTTGCCCACTTCAATCCCTAACACACACACACAGACACACAGACACACAGACACACACACGTGCACACAGACACACACACACACACACACACACACACGGTTTCTTCTGAAACTGTTGTTCTACAGTGTATTTGTCTTCAATGGCTTAAACTATATTCTGTATAATTCTGAAAATGTAGTCAGAATAAATTTCCTCCTTTATATAGCATTACAAAACTAAAACTGTTTTGGTCCCAAGTATACTGATTTGTTTGTCAGGTATGTTTGGTGCTTCAATTCTGCTACTTTCACATATGTCAAGATAGAATGACAACACAAAATATGCTAACAGTGACTCAAGATAGCAGCTCTGGCAGATTCAGTAACCTGCCCACCTCAGGCATTTGTTTAATCTTTCAATACTGACACTTGACAGGTGTGATTTATTGAGTAGATTAAATACTTTGTTCTTCTCACTGCAATGAATAAAGAGAGATTTTTGTCCATTGACTTCTTGTAACCTAATAAATGAATGATCTCTCTCCACTGACTGGAATTTGCTAGGCATGAGCTTTCGAAATGAAGATATAAAAACAAGACTTGGAACTTGACTTTTCCATGGCATTTTAATATCCAACACCACCAGTTCTTTACAGAATAAACATGAACTTTCTGCTGGGCAATATCTTGTTTTGTTGGGATTAGTCCCAAGAGCCTCATTAAGAGAGTTGGGAAGCTAGGATTGAGGTTTCTTTGGTCCACCCATGCTTTGGTCAACATACTGCATTTCTAATGTTTGTTGACTTCTCAGTTACTTTCTGCATTTTGGATACATGCTAATTATATATTCCAGCCTCTATTGAAGGGGTTTAGAGTATACTTTTTTTAATTATTTTTTATCTGTATGAGTGTACTGTCTGCATGTAGGTTGGTACACCTGTGTCGTGCAATGCTGTGGAGGTCAGAAGAAGGTGTCAGATTCCCCTGGAACTGGAGTTAAAGACATTTCTTAGCTGCCATGTGGGGAATAGAACCCGGGTCCTCTGCAAGAGCAGTCGGTGCTCTTAACCACTAAGCCATCTCTCCAGCCCCTAGAGTATACTTGTTATACTCATGGTTCTTATTTTAAATTTGAAAGTGAGAAAGTTTATGTACTGCAAATTTTTACTTGTATAGATTAGAGTCATCTAAATTTCAACTAATTTTTTAAATCTTCACCCAAACAACCTGAGACATTATTTCTAAATCATTGAGGGAAACATAAAAGCAAAACATACAACCTCAACTAAGATGCAATTTCAATTTTATTTTTTTATTTTATTTTATTTTTTGGCCTTTTTGAGACAGGGTCTCCCTGTAGCTCTGTCTGTCCTGGAACTCACTATGTAGACCAGGCTGGCCTTGAACTCACAGAGATCCACTTGCTTCTGCCTCCAGAGTGCTGGGATTAAAGGCATGCACACCACGCCTGGCTGCAATTTCAATTTTAAAATAATGAATTAGGACTGCAGAGCTTAGATAGGAGATTTCCTGGGACCACCTGAAGTGCAGGTAGGAGCTGGGTGCTTCAGCCAGGCAGAATGTTTGGTTTGATTCAATCATTTTGTGTGGTTGTGGGGGTGGAGTTGTCCTGCTAGCTGGTATAAAAAGTGGGCCTGTTGCCACTGTGAGACTTGAGTACACAGAGCTTAGATCTGGTATTTCCAGGGACCACCTGAAGCACAGGTAGGAGCTGGGCGCTTCAGCCAGGCAGATTGTTTGGTTTGATTCAATCATCTTTTGTGGCTGTGGGGGTGGAGTCGTCCTGTTAGCAGGTATAAAAGGTGGGGCTGTTGCCACTGTGAAGACTTGAGTGCACAGAGCTTAGATTGGGGATTTCCCAGGACCACCTGAAGCGGGCTAAACAGGCATACCCCCCCGCACCCCCCCAAGTAGAATTGCAGAGGGCATATCCAAGTGGATTCTTTGGAGAACTTTCAGAACAGAAAGAGAAGAGTGAGTTAGACTTCCAATAGAAAGCCTAAAACTTAGACAAGTCAACACTCCATAAGCAAGGAGAAACACAAAGCAATCAAACAAACAAAGAAACAACAAAGTCATCTGAAGAAGGCAAGCAAAGCAAGCTTTCAACACACTAAAGAGGTATTTGAGATTCACATTGGAATTCAGGCAAAGAGAAACCCACATGCCAGGGACACAAAGAAGGGACAACATGGGAAAGGTGCAGGATATTCCACACCAAGCTCTACCAACCCTGTGGGAGATTCCTACAGTGGGATCCCCCTGGGGAAAAACTCAAGAAGGGCTTAGAGACAGAGAATGACAAACTCCACCGAAGGAAGTGGAACCACTGAAAAGATCCCATGCTGAAAAAGAAAAGGAAACCAACCAGCAAAGCAAAGAGCTACAGGAAGAGATTGAGAAGCTCCAAAAGGAAGTGGAAATACTAAAGAAATCACAAGATGAAATGAAAAAGGAAATCAAACACTCATCCAATCAAGAGAAAAGGAATGGAAAAAGCCTCAGAAAAAGAATGGAGGAAGCACATAGTAGGCTGCAGAGATAGCCTAGTGGTTAAGAGCGCCGACTGCTCTTCCACATGGCGGCTGAGAACCGTCTTTAACTCCAGTTCCAGGGGAATCTGACACCCTCTTCTGACCTCCATACAGACAGTACATTGATACACATAAAAATAAATAAAATTAAAAAAAGAAGCACATAGAACTCCAAACAGACAAGATCAGAAAAGAAACTCTCCATGCCATATCATAGTTAAAATGCTAGACGCCCCAAACAAAGACAAAATTCTGAAAGCCACAAGAGAAAAACAACAAGTTACATATAAGAGGAAACCTACCAGAATTACAACTGACTTCTCAGTGCAAACTAGGAAAGCAAGAAGAACGTGGAGCAAAGCATTCCCAGTGTTAAAGGACCATAGATGCCAACCCAGGTTACTCTACCCAGCAAAAATGTTGATTATAGTTGAAGGAGAGAGAAAAATCTTCCATGACACAAACAAGATGAAAGAATACATGTCCAGAAAACCAACCCTTCAGAGAATACTTGAAGCAATTCAAAGGACAGAAGAAAGGAGCAACTATCTTCAGGTACCTAGAAAGAGAAATTAATAAAAGCATAACTGCAGAAGTAAAAACCTAGACCAAAAATGCAAATGGATAATAAGGTAAAAGGAAGCAACACACATCTATCAGTTATAACCTTAAATATTAATGGACTAAACTCCCCAATCAAAAGACATAGACTGGAAGATTGGATTAGGAAACAGAACCCATCTATATGCTGTCTACAAGAAATGCATCATAACTTCAAGGATAGGCACCACCTTAAAGTCAAAGGATGGAAAAAATATTCAAAGAAAATGGTACCAAAAAGAAAGCAGGAGTTGCTATTTTAATATCAGACAAAATAGACTTCAAAGTAAAAGAAATCAGAAGAAAAAAAGAAGGCCATTACATTTTTATTAAAGGAACAATCCACCAAGAAGATTTCACAATTATGAATATATATGCCCCAAATTCTGGTGCACCAAACTTTATAAAGACAATTCTCCAGGACCACAAGTCACAGACTAACCCCAGCACACTCATAGTGGGAGATTTCAATACCCCACTGAGTCCTTTGGATAGGTCAACAGGACAAAAAATAAACAGAGAGACATCTGAACTGAACGATATGATACACCAAATGGACCTCATAGACCTCTACCGAATATTCCGAACCCTAAAACAGTTGAAAGGCAAGATGAACATTAATAATGTATATTTCTTTTTATTCTTAATAAACTGTTGGCATTTATAATGTGAATCTTTTAATGGACTCTAGAATCGACCTATCACGTAATTTTCAGACTCTATGATTACTGTTTTTTTAGGATTGAGGAAGGCATGTAGTCATATTTTAGGGTAGTATAAAATTAAAGGATGAAAGTGTGAATTCCTAAGCAGTTTTTGGATGGACTAACGTACGTTTATTCTCAGAGGTACAGAATTTTGAATGCATATGTAATGACTATATAGACATCTGTTGGAGCAATACAAATGGGGAGGGTAAAACAAAAAGGCGAGAAAGACTGGGTTAAAGAACGGAATTGTATGGTTTAAAGTATATATTTGTCTTTTTGGTCTTTAAGTTATGCGCGTGCCACTAGGCATACTATTTCTCCCTGCGAGAACCAGGCAGCAGCTTTTAGAGGCTGAAGCCCTCAGTGGTTGTCTACTCTGCGAGGCTGACAGTTCCTAGGGCAGGTCTGGCATGAAGAGGGAGGGAACCACGGGAAGTCATCCTAAGAGGAATGGAAGAAAGGGACTCAGAGAGAAGGTCCGGGAGAAAGACTCAGTTTTATTTATGGACATCAAAAATGTTTGTTGTGATATATTAAAAGCTACGTATCTATGGGGTCAGAGGAAGTGGTGGGGAGAGGGAGGGGGGAGGAGTGAGCCACCTTGTCTCCTACCAGGGGCAGCAGAGCTCTGGTTTGTTTCAACCAGTAAACTAGAGGTGGGACATTTTGCTCAAAACCTCAAAGAAAGAGGGCCATCAGGGTCTGGAACTGTGCAGAGATAGGTAAGGTAGGAAACACTGCAATATCCCAAAACTTCCAGAGCTAAAGATAACTCACAGAAACAACCTTAATGAGCCCAGGGGAGGGAGATATCAGATAACTTGTAAATTTTCCATGATATACTTGCCCAGGTCCTTGTGTCGAGCCAGTACAAAGATTTCCCTTGCACTTCTGCCATTGTTTTTTTTTTTTTTTTTATTTTTTTTTTGTTGTTATGCAAAGTAACTGAGCATAATTGAGTGTAATGAGGATCCCTCTTGTCAATTAGTACGTACCGTGTAATACTTGCACAGCTGGCTTCTAATTTAGGTGAAGTCTTATTCGCTATACCTACGTCTTGTAGATGATCTGGGAGCAACTTTTTCTCTAAAGCGCCTTCAAGTTTGGTGGTTTCCCTTTGAAGGTCTTTATTCCATCTGGAAGTTGAGCTTTTTTATACAGGGTGAGCAGGTAGGGGTTGTAACTTTCATTCTTCTGCAGGTGTTGAATCCAGTTTTGCCAACAACCACTTGCTGAAGCTGCGTCGTTTCCTCCATTGGGTTCTATCACCCCTTGTCAATAGAGATTGAGTGAAGGTATGTGTCAAGTTTGGGATCTGCAGTCTTGTTTGTCACTGGGTCACAGGTCTGGTTTGTGCCAGTACCCCTGTTTCTCATGACTATAGCCCTGTAGTATAGTTTGAGTCTGGTATAGATCTCCCCACCTGTATGGCTCTTTTCAACTCAGGTGTGTTAGGCTATTGCGGGGTCTTTTGTTTTTCCAAATGAAATTAAGGACTTTTTTTACCAACCCTGTGAAGAAACTCTTTGGGATTTTAATTGGGATTGGCATTAAATCCTATCCGAAGAGTTTGGGGTAGAATGGATATTTTTACTATATTAATTTTCCCCAATCCATGAGCATGGGAGGTTTTCCATCTTCTGATGTCTTCTTCAATTTCCTTTTTCAGGGTTTTAACATTTTTTGTTGTAGAGTATCTTTGGTGTTCTTGTTGGTTTGGTTATTGCTAGGTATTTATTATTTTTGAGCGCTATTGTGAGTGGGAAGGTCTCTTTTAATTCTTCATTCAGTTGCTTTTGTTGGTGTAAAGAAATAGGCTGACTGATTTATTCCTAGTTAATTTTTTATCCTACCATTTTGCTGAGCGGTCTTAATCGGTTCTAGGAGTTTTCTGGTGGATGTTTTTTGTCTCTTTTAGGTAAATTTATATCATCAGCAAAAAGGGATAGCTTGACTTCCTCTTTTCCAATTAGTACTCTTTAATTTCCTTTTCTTGCCTTATGCCTAGCAGTTTTTTCAAGTTTTTCAAGCCTATACTGAAGAAGTAGTAATGGGGGGGCAGTCTTGCAAAGTTCTACCTTTAAAGGATGCTTCTGTCATTCCCCATTTAGGATGATATTGCTGTGGGTTTCCTGTATATGGCTTGATTACATTGAGGAATGATCCCTCCAATCCAATTCCCTCCAGGACTTTAAGCATGAAGGGATGGCTGGATTTTGTCAAGGCTTTTTCCACATGAATTGAGATGATTTTATGTTTTTGTCTTTCAGTCCATTTATATGCTTGATGATATTGATATTTTTGATTTTCATATGTTGAACCATCCCTGCATCTCGGGTATAATCCAAATGGTCATGATGGATGTTCTTCTTGATGTGGTCTGTACGTGATTTGCCAGTATCCTTGTTTAGAATTTTGGAATCTGTGTTCATTAGGGAGAGGGTCTATAGTTCTCTCCTTTTGGTTGTATCTTTGCCTGGTTTTGGTAATAGAGTGATGATGGCTTCATAGAGGAATTTGGAGAATTCCCTCTGTTTGTATCCTTCTAACAATTTCAGTAATAATGGTTGTAAGTCTTTTTGAAATGTTTTATAGAATTCTGCCAAGAAACCGTCTGGGCCTGACTTTTTTTAGTTGGGAGGTTTTCTTATTACATCTTCAACTTCTTCTTTTTCATATATTATGGGTCTGTTTAAGCGTTGAGCTCTTCTTGGTTGAGCTTTGATGATCTCAGGATTTTCAGATATTCGTCCATTTCTCTAGGTTTTTCAACTTAGTAGAGTATAGGTTGTTTGAAGTATTCCCGTATGATTTTTCTGGATCTTTTCATTGTCTTTGTGATATTTCCCTTTTCACATCATGGACTCTATTGATTTGGAGTGTTCCTTCTTTATTTTGGTTAACTAGGGCTAGAGGTCTTTGCATCATGTTTATCCGCTCAAAGAACCAACTTATGGATTCATTATTTTTTTGTATTGCTTTCTTTGTTTCGCTATTTCATTGATTTCTGCTCTATTTTTTGTTTTTTTTTTTTTTTTTTTTTTTTTTTTTTTTTTTTTTTTTTTTTTGTCTCTCAAGTGCTTTTAGCTGCAGTGTTAGATCATTCAGTTGTGCTCTTTCTGTTTTTCTAATGTAGGCACCCAGGGCTATAAACTTCCCTCTTAGGACTGCTTTTAAAGTATCCAATAGGTTTTGTTGTGTTGTATTATCATTGTCATTCAGTTCCAGGAATGCTTTTATTTCTTTCTTTATCTCTTCCTCATAGTAGGGGACTTCAATACCTCACTGAGCCCTTTGGACAGGTCAATAGGTCAAAGAATAAACAGAGACACATCTGAACTGAATGATATGATACACCAAATGAACCTCACAGACATCTACTGAATATTCCACCCTAATACCAGAGAATACACTTTCTACTCAGCACCCCACAGAACATTCTTCAAAACATTCACTGTAGGAATCTTCCACAGGGTTGGTAGAACTTGGTGTGGAATTATCCTGCACCTTTCCTATGTTGTCTCTTCTTGTTTTCCCCAGCATATGGGTTTCTCTTTGCCTGTATTCCAATGTGAATC
Organism: Rhizomys pruinosus; assembly: GCA_009823505.1. NCBI lineage: Eukaryota > Metazoa > Chordata > Mammalia > Rodentia > Spalacidae > Rhizomys > Rhizomys pruinosus. The sequence goes on along the minus strand of VZQC01005068.1, from coordinate 550,687 downwards.
CCAAATGCCTCTTCAGTGTGTTGAAGACTTGCTTTGCTTGCATCCTTCAGATGCCTTTTGTTTGTTTCATTGATTTGCTTTTCTCCTTTTCTCTTTGCTTATGGAGTGTTGACTTGTCTAAGCTTTAGGTTTTCTATTGGAAGTCTAACTCACTCTTCTCTTTCTGTTCTGAAGGTTCTCCAATCCAAGTTGGTGGGGTGGGGTGGGGTGGGTGGGTATTCCTGTTTTAGCCTGGGCCCTTGGTACCTGTGCTTCAGGTGGTCTTGGGAAATTCCTGATCTCAAGACTCACACATACCCACCCTTTATACCAGCTGGGAGGACAACTCTGCCCCCACAGCCATACAAGCCAATGGAATCAAAGACAATTAAATCAAACTAAACAATCTGCTGGGCTGAAGCACTCAGCTCCTACTTGTGCTTCAGGTGGTCTTGGGAAATTCCCAATCTCAAGACTCACACAGACCCCCCCCTTTTATACCAGCTGGGAGGACAACTCCGCCCCTATAACCACACAAGCCAATTGAGCCAAAGACAGTAAAATCAAAGCAAACAATCCACCTGGCTAAAGCACCCAGCTCCTACCTGTGCTTCAGGTGGTCTTGGGAAATCCTGTTCCCCCACATGCTTGACTTTTATGTGAGTTCTGGCTATCAGACTCAGGTCCCTACACTTATGTGATAAGTACTTTACTAACTAATCTATCTCCCTAGTAAATTTACAAATTACATTTTATAAGTTTCTTTCTAGGAAAAGTAGTATAATAGGAAAAAAGTGCCTAGTTCAGCTCACAATTGGGACAATTATGTGTATTTCTTGAAGCAACCACAACATTTCAATATGCTTCAGAAATGTTTTATAGTTCCCATTTTTGAGACAGAGTTTTACTATATAACCTAGGATGACGGAACGTTCTATGTAACCCAGGCTGGTCTCAGACCCTCAGTCTTACTGCCTTAGCCTCCCTTGTTCTGAGAATATAGGAATACATGACCACGATCTGCCATATTTCCCATTTTGTACTTAATATGTATAAAATACCCATCCAAGCTGGGTGTGGTGGTACAGTCCTTTAATCCCAGCACTCAGGACGCAGAGGCAGGCAGACCTCTGTGAGTTCAAGGCCAGCCTGGTCTACAGTGAGTTCCAGGACAGCAGGGGCTACAGGGAAACATTGTCTCAAAAAGACAAAAAAAATACCCATTCCTAAAAGCTTAAATTGATTATAAATAAATATTCACTATCCCCTAGTGGACATTGTTAATTGAAACTGGGCTTTTTTTTTTTTTTTAAGTATTCAGTGATCACTTATGCCATGCCTTAATTTGTGCTAAGGCTCCAACAGTTCTGTTCACTACTGCTTGTGCATTAACAGTGCAAATGTTAACACAGTGGAAAGGCAAATAGCCTTTTGGTTTAGAGAATATGGGTGTTCTAGTTTCTCTTCCATTGCTGTGACAAAACACTCTGACCGACACCAACTTGGGGAGGGAAGGATTTATTCAGTTTACATCTCCTGGGTCACAGTTCATCACTCAGAGAGCCCAAGGCAGGAACTCAGGGCAGGAACCTGGAGGCAGGAGCTGAAGCACAGGCCATGGCGGAATGCTGTTTACTGGCTTGCTCCCCTGGCCCATGCCCAGCCTGCCCTTTTATACGGTACACAACAACCTGCCCAGGGTGGCACCACCCATAGTGGCCTAGGCCCTCCCACACTGCTCAACAATCAAGACAATACTCCACAGATGTGGCCACAGGCCAGTCCAATAGAGCCAATTTCCCAATTGAGGCTCCCTCAACCCAGGTGTGTCAAGTTGACACTAAAGCTTTCCAGCACAATGGGCCATCAAAGACGGGCCTTTGAAGACCCCAAGGAATCCTTAGGACATCATTGGTGAGCTATTTGGTTAGATCACTAAAGAAATTAGAACAAAATGTATTTTAAAGTGCTTCTTAGAAGGAAAATTATAGTTGGTTGAAGTTTATCTTCTTGCAACAGTAAAGCCTCAAGAGTACTGTAAAATACATACAATGGAAAAAGATGAAAAGGAAATAAGCCTCTGAAAGACGATACAAATTTCAACAAAGAAATATTTTTTCCAGTATAGAGTTTAAACATTTTCTGTCAAGGCCAAAAAATAATTAGACTATACATGCTGCATATTATCAATGTCTTACCTTAGCTCTAGAGGAACTGACATTTTCCATATTTTCAATGCTGCAGATACAATTCTGTGAAACTTTCCGGCAAGCCACTCTGATATAGTCCCAGAAGCTACGAGGACTCTCATAACCAAACCAGGTTACTTGACCTTCAAGAGACAAATTGTAATACAAAATAAAAATAGCCTAGAAAATTCAAAATGCAAGAACAATAAAATTCTGAAAAATAAAGGGTAATACAGTGTGCTAATATGGAGGGCACTGATAGAGGTACAAAAATATACTTCCTTAGTCCCATTCTACATCTACTCACATTACTTTGGAATAGTGACTTAATAAGTCTGAATAATAGTTTTTACAGTGAACCAGAAATGAACGAGAGACTAAAAGTATCTTCTTGTCTATGGTTTTTAGAGAGAGCACAGGAAACTTTGCTTTCTGTATACTGGGTAAACATTTGTTTGTGTCACCAGTTAAATTCTAAACCCTTTTCTACATTGAAGAACAGCAAAACAACAAAAACAACAAAAAAAACCAAAAAACCCAGAACAAACCTTTTCTCTTCATAATGATATTTCAAATGATAAGACAATTTTTGATCTACTGTATAAGTAAATAAGATCAGTTAGCATTCCATATTCACTGGAGTCTTAACCTTCTACCCAAGCATTCTCATGTATAAAGCTTTCCTCTACTCATTCACTTCCCACCATCTCGTCACTAAGGCATGAAAATCCTGGGTACTTATCATCCTCTTCTTTTATATTTGGATAAGTGTGTCTGTTCATGACCATATATCCTAGTGTATATCTTATCTCAGTATTACTATCCCTATGTAGAACTCTCAAGTAGTAGGTCCATGTGAATGTCTTTGTATTTGTATACTTAGTATTTTTAAGTGCAATGTGAGAAACATTTTAATACTGTCTTCAGTTGCCTAAAGAGATTGATCTTATGTAGGGAAGTTGTTTAATCTTAATATAGAAACATTTGCTTTTTATTTTAAACATGTGCATCTTCACTATCAATATTTATGTCACTTCTTCCCTTCCCCAATAATGATTCCTCTCCAGGTGTTTTGTCATGAATTGCTATCTGAAGAGCAATGTCTAAGATGATATTTGAGTAGCTACAAATACTGGCTGTAAAACTGGATGGCTTTAAAATACCCCATTTTTTACTTCCCAGAAAACCGAATAATCAAAATCCTCAGAGGAGGGCTCAGGCATCAATATTTTTTAAAAAGTCCCTGTGGTATTTTTAATAGCATGTGGCTAAAAGTCATAATTCGGTATCCATGTCATTTAGGAAGCCTCCTCCCTTCTTGGAGTAAGTAAGCACGTGTGATATTTACAGGTAGTCCCATTACTGGCATCTTGTCTCACTCATTTTTTTGGTTGTTGTTCTAGCAATAAAATCCAAGGCCCCAGATTATTAGATAAGTGCTCTACCTCTAACCTTCAACCTCAGCTCAACTCATTTTCACAATTATTTCTTTACTTAATTGTCTCATATATTAGGCGATAAGTTTAATAAAGCAAGAACTGCATCACACCTATCTTCAGATTAATTTCCAGCACTCAACACCATATTTGTCTCATGGTAGGGGTTTAATAAATATTTGATGGATAAATGAGATAGTAAATTGGCACAAAATGGATTTTAATTGCAATACACACAAAAACTTGAAGTTTCAAAAATACAGCTACTATCCTTTTATAGTAACAGTTTTAATGTCAGTTTGGTATTATCTGCATGCTAAATTAAAAACATCAAATATTTTTGATAAATACATTTACCTACCTTCCTTTAAGTGTTAAGAAAAGAAAGCACCTACAAATCCTTATTCAAATACCTATATAATTCAATGTTTCTTTAAAGATCAAATCTCATTCTCCATGAATAGNCTCTACTCATTCACTTCCCACCATCTCGTCACTAAGGCATGAAAATCCTGGGTACTTATCATCCTCTTCTTTTATATTTGGATAAGTGTGTCTGTTCATGACCATATATCCTAGTGTATATCTTATCTCAGTATTACTATCCCTATGTAGAACTCTCAAGTAGTAGGTCCATGTGAATGTCTTTGTATTTGTATACTTAGTATTTTTAAGTGCAATGTGAGAAACATTTTAATACTGTCTTCAGTTGCCTAAAGAGATTGATCTTACGTAGGGAAGTTGTTTAATCTTAATATAGAAACATTTGCTTTTTATTTTAAACATGTGCATCTTCACTATCAATATTTATGTCACTTCTTCCCTTCCCCAATAATGATTCCTCTCCAGGTGTTTTGTCATGAATTGCTATCTGAAGAGCAATGTCTAAGATGATATTTGAGTAGCTACAAATACTGGCTGTAAAACTGGATGGCTTTAAAATACCCCATTTTTTACTTCCCAGAAAACCGAATAATCAAAATCCTCAGAGGAGGGCTCAGGCATCAATATTTTTTAAAAAGTCCCTGTGGTATTTTTAATAGCATGTGGCTAAAAGTCATAATTCGGTATCCATGTCATTTAGGAAGCCTCCTCCCTTCTTGGAGTAAGTAAGCACGTGTGATATTTACAGGTAGTCCCATTACTGGCATCTTGTCTCACTCATTTTTTTGGTTGTTGTTCTAGCAATAAAATCCAAGGCCCCAGATTATTAGATAAGTGCTCTACCTCTAACCTTCAACCTCAGCTCAACTCATTTTCACAATTATTTCTTTACTTAATTGTCTCATATATTAGGCGATAAGTTTAATAAAGCAAGAACTGCATCACACCTATCTTCAGATTAATTTCCAGCACTCAACACCATATTTGTCTCATGGTAGGGGTTTAATAAATATTTGATGGATAAATGAGATAGTAAATTGGCACAAAATGGATTTTAATTGCAATACACACAAAAACTTGAAGTTTCAAAAATACAGCTACTATCCTTTTATAGTAACAGTTTTAATGTCAGTTTGGTATTATCTGCATGCTAAATTAAAAACATCAAATATTTTTGATAAATACATTTACCTACCTTCCTTTAAGTGTTAAGAAAAGAAAGCACCTACAAATCCTTATTCAAATACCTATATAATTCAATGTTTCTTTAAAGATCAAATCTCATTCTCCATGAATAGAAATATAAATATTTACAGTGATATTATAATTGTATGGATGCAGGGAACAAAAGCCACCAAACGGGATCACTCCATGATAAGAAAAACAGTTAACTGACAAACTGCTGGGCTATCTCTCAAAGGCAGAGAACAACAAATAGAAATAGGATAGGTTTTATAGGTAGTTAAGTGGCTTAGATGACTTTCCATGATACTCTCCTCACCTGGGGGGTAATCATGGAGGGTGAGGGAAATGTGATTTTCCAATTAGCAGAGAATTTTAGGAAACCTAGTATATTAGTCATTTTTCTGTTGCTGTGATAAAACACCATGACCAAGGAACTCATAAAAGGAAGAGTTTATTTGAGCTTATGATTGAGGGTTCCAGGGAATTAGAGTCCATTGTGGCAGGAGGCATGGCAGCTGGAGCTGGAGCAGCAAGCCGAGGGTCACATCTCGCAATGAGCACAGGAAGCAGAGAGAGAGAGAGCAACTGTAGACCAAGAGGCTTGTTAAACTCACTAAGCCTGCTCCCAATAACGTACTTCCTCTAGCACGGCCACACCTTCCAAGACCTCCAAAAACAGTGCCACCAACTGGAGACAAATGTCTGAATACTTACAGCCTATGGGGGACACTCATTCAAACCACCACATTCCACTCCCTGGCCCCCATAGGCTCCTGACCATATAAAATGCAAAATGCATTTAGTCCACCCTTAAAAGTCCCCACAGTCTTTACCAGTTTCAATGCCATTCAAAAGTCTATAGTCCAAAGTCTCTACTGAGACTCAGCCAATCTCTTAACTGTAAGCTCCTGTAAAATCAAAAGGCAAATTACAAACTCCCAACATACAGTGGAACTGAATACACATTCCCATTCCAAAAGGGAGGAACAGAGGCATAGTGAGGAAACACTGGACCAAAACAAGACCGAAAACCAGCAGGGCAAAAACCAAGTCCAGTAGCTCCATGTGCAACTTCTGGGACTTGACTTCCAAAGGGCTTAGATGGCTCATCTCTTCCAGCTTTGCTTGCAACATACATCTCTTTCTTAGGCCAGTACCACTCCCTGTATGCAGCTCTCCTTGGCAAATATCCCACAGGTCTGGCATCTCGAATGTCTTCTTGGGGTCTCCGCTGCCAAACAGGCTTCACATTCGCAGCTTCACGTAATGGCGTATCAGGGCCTTCTTTATTCAGGGACACCCCTGCTGTGCTCTGCCTGACCTTGGCAGCTCTCTGAAACTGTGGAGGAAGAACTGAAGACCCCTTCACTCTTGCAAACTTCATGCCTCTAAAGCCAGCACCACGTGAATGAAACTGCCGAGTTTGGCTGCAAGTTTGGGATGGACCCTGGCGTATTTCAACCACATTTGCAATTTTTCTCTGCCCTGGACTTGTTGGAGGATTAGCTGGGTGTGGTCTTGCCCTGAAGGTACTGATTCTTTTGTTTACTTGTAAATCTCCAGGCCTCTCCTTAATCACTTTAGTCTCCTTATGAAAGGGAGCCTCTCCTTCACATGCCTTGGCCACACCTTTAATCTTCCTAGTGTACTTTTCAGACCCAAACTGTACATTCTGCATTTCCTTCTGTCCCATTTGCTCTTTTTCACTGTAAATCTGTATAATATTCACCATTAAAAGCCATGCTACCATTTCTACATTAGGCTGTCTTGAAATATCCTCCGCCAAAGACATCAGTCCATTGCTTTTCAATTTAGCATCAGGCAAGCATCTGGGCTGTGGGCAAACTGCTGCCAGACTCTTTATCAAAATATTCCGGTTGCTGCCTAAGTCTTTATTTTCCTCTGGAACTACATTTTTTGCAGCCATGCTTTCTTCCAGGCTTCTACTAAAATGGCCCCTTAAGCTCTGCTTACAGTAGTCAACGGATTTTCTAGCCCAAAGTTCCAAAGTCTTCCACATTTCTCCAAACATCCACAAGGTCAGGTTCTTCACAGCCAACAGCCCACTCTCTGGTACCAAATAACTGTATTAGTCACTTTTCTGTTGCTGTGATAAAACACCACAACCAAGGAACTTATAAAAGGAAGAGTTTATTTGAGTTTACGATTGACGGTTCCAGGGAATTAGAGTCCATTGTGGTGGGAGGCATGGCGGCTGGATCTGGAGCAGCAAGCCAAGGGTCACATCTCGCAATGAGCACAGGAAGCAGAGAGAGAGCAACCGTAGAACATGAGCTTGTTAAACTCGCTAAGCCTGCCCCCAATAACGTACTTCCTCTAGCACGGCCACACCTTCTAAGACCTCCAAAAACAATGCCACCAACTGGAGACAAATGTCTGAATACTTACAGCCTATGGGGGACACTCATTCAAACCACCACACCTAGTTTCTCCTGAAACATGGTCTCTGTCACAGGGTTTATGAAACCAGGTCTTTGCCTGGGGGTGGAAGGGTTTGTGAAACCTGGATTCTGTTAGGGAGTTTATGAGTGACGAGGTTACCCCCAGTTCCATGTTCCAACAGTGTGGTAACAGTTGTATTACAGTTTTATAGTAATAGAACAAATAAAAGTCATAAATCAAGACACTTTTCAAACACATTGGTGGTTAGATTCAGTAGGCAGGTCATAGCAAAGCAGGGTGGTTTCTACTATAGGTCTCAGATGCTATCTGATGACATCCTTAGCCTTTTAATAGGTGGGACCTGGTGATTTGCTAAGTTAATACATTTTATTAGTCACAAGAATGTTAATTCAGAACAAAGGTAGGCAAGGTGTGGCTATTTATGGGGTAAAAGATGTCCCCAGAAAATATGTGAATAGGCTTGGATCTGCAACACTGCATACTCCGTAGTTACTGAAGAGCTAATCAGTTATCAGCCTTGAAGGAAATTTAGCTCAGGATGCAGGTTTTTCTGGGAACTTTCTTTCACATCATGAATTTCAAATGGCTAAGGAAAATAATTAAATAATCTGTACATTTTAATTAAAATTAATGAAAATAATCTTTAAATTTCAGTTAAAAGAAAAAAAAGCTAATTGAGTGTGGTGACACAGGCCTTTTAACTAACCTAGCTACCAGGGGCAAAGGCAGGTGGATCTCTGTGAGTCCTAGTCCAGCCTGGTCTCCGTAGTAAGTTGCAGGCTAGTCTGAGTGACATAAGTGAGATCCTGTCTTTAAAAAAAGAAAAAGCTCCATTTGGGAAGGGAAAAAAAGGTATAGAAAAATCAAGGAGAGTGGACAGCGAACCCTTAGGAGTACTGCTATGAGTGCTGTACTAACCACAAAGATTCTACCAAAGGATAAGGAAAGAGCTCCCACATACCAAACTGAAAAATTAACTTCCAGGATGGCATATTATCATGACTTATAGGACCTTCAGAAAACCAGTAGTATCTTTATAAGATTTTAATCAACTCAATAATGTAGCCTGTAAATATCCATACCCCCCCCAATTCAAGAACATACATTTCCAAAGTGAGGTTCTTGGTTTAAGACATTGAATTCATCATACTCAGAGGCTTCTGCTTTTAAAAGGAGGCTAATTCCCTTCTGGAGCCTCAACAAGCTCTTATGTAAGCTGCCTACAAATCCTCAAGTTTTACCTCAATACTTTCTGAATCTACAGAGTTTAAGTATAAGCAACATGCTCAATTAGTTGTTTTGCATATTATTTAAATATTAACTTAATCATAGATTAATTGCTAATAAAAGTCTTCAACTGAAATTTATGACTAATAAGCAGATCATGCTTTTAAAATAAAAACTATAATTTTTAAAAAATTTTATTTATTTTTGTATGTGTATGAATGTATTGTCTGCATGTAGGTTTGTGCACCCGTGTCGTGCAATGCCACGGAGGTCAGAGAGGGTGTTGGATTCCCCTGGAACTGGAGTTCTCCTGGAATTGGAGTTACAGAAGGTTCTTGGCCGCCATGTGGGTGCTGGGGATCGAACCCGGGTCCTCTGCAAGAGTAGTCGGTGCTCTTAACCGCTAGCCTATCGCTCCAGCCCCCAAATTTTTAAAAAAATCAACACTGAAGTGAGAATCGATATCAAAATATTTTATTTTTTTTAAACACACATTTTTTGAATAGAAAACTCAAATTTTCAGCAAGCCTTAAATAAGACTGACTAAAAAAAAACACATTTTTAATTTATTATTCCTATTTTATGTGTATGAGTGTACTGCCTGGATGTGTACAGGGCACCCATGTCATGCAATCTCCACGGAGGTCAGAAGAAGTCACTGTATCCCCTGGAACAGGAGTTATGAATGGTTGTCAGCTGGCATGTGGGTGCTGGGAATTGAATCCCGGTCCTCTGCTAGTCAGTGCTCTTAACCTCTGAGCCATCTCTTCAGCCCCAAATTTTCTGAATAAATAAACCAAATAGCAAAATGGTCTATATGCTGGAAAATTTTATTCTAAAAATGATATACTGTCATTAACATAATTATATTTTTATTTATTTTATGTATATGAATGTTTTGTATGCATACATGTAAGTGTACAATGTGCATGGGATGTCCTTGGAGGCCAGTAGTGGGAGTCAGATCCCTTGGAACCAGAGGTATGGATGGTTGTAAACCCACGTCCTCATCAAGAGCAGCCAGTGCTCTTAACCACTGAGTCATCTCTGCACCCTCGATATAATTATCTTTCTAAACTCTTTGATGAATATATATAATTGCTTTCAAAGATAAGCAGAAACATAAAAATCATAAGTATAAACATAAAATATCTGAAATATACATCTATTACATAAAAATTAGTCAATTTAGGGGGCTGAGGGGATGGCTCAGTGGTTAAGAGTACTTGCTGTTATTACAGAGGACCTGGGTTCAATTCTCAACACCCACATGGCAGCTAAAAACTGTCTGCAACTCCAGTTCCAGAGGATCTGACACCTTCTTCTGACCTCCTTGGGCACTGCATAACACAGGTGCACCTAACTACATGCAGGAAATATACTCATACATATAAAATTAAAATAATAAAAAATAGTCAATTTAATTTTCTAAGACAAAATGAAAAGAAATATGTTAATACTTATAGAATAGATTATAATGGGAGTACATAAAATTTTTAATTTCAAAAAATTAATATTACTAATATACTTAAAACTGGATAAGTATAAACATAAAATATCTGAGCTGTGAATATATAGCATAAGAATTAATCAGTGTAATCTAAAACAAAAAATTAAGATAACCAGGTTCACCAAAAATCTGATTGTAACAGGCATTTTTTTCTACTAATTTTATTATCTATCCAAGTAGAGTACACCAAAGTTTTGTTTTTTCCCTTCTACCAGCATTATTAGCATAAGGTTTAATTACCAGTAGTCAGAGTGTGGTGGCATATGTCTATAATCCCACTCAGGAGGTTGAAGCAGGAGGACTGACAATCAGAGGTCAGCCTGGGCTATATAGTGACATAGTTCAAAGTTGGACTGGGCTACATGGTTAAGATCCTGAATAATAGAGTGACAAAATATAAGTTTCTTTACTGACAGGCTGTATTAGAATATTGTAAAGCTGAAGGCCACAAAAGATGTAGTCTTAAAGAATATTCCAAACGTTAAGTTAACATACTCATCTCCAATGTGATATCAGAAAAGTCAAGTTACATTTTACAGTGGGAACTTAGCATTTGTCCTCTAGTAAAGTATCTTAAAGTAATTTTTTGTGTTCATTAAAGAAAATTGGTACCAATATCACAAATTTACCAACAATTTTGAGAAAAGCAACTCAGTAAATTTAGAAAAATCAGAAAAACATAGAATTGACATAAGCCTCTAAATATGAAGTTTCCTAAACTGTACAATCTTTCCTGTTTTATGAAGTAAGTATTTGTTATGAGATGAAGTACCTGAGCAATAAAGTAACCAAAACTGCTATTGAGTTTGTGAAATAATAACTTACAAGATAGTTAAGTATGACTTGATAATTAGAAGTACTGTAAATTGCTTTATGCAAGTAATTTATGGGACAAGATGGAAATGTTCTATTTTCTGGTGAAAACTCAAAAGTCTATATAATATATAAACACAAACATGAAGCACTATCAGATACCATCAAATTAATATTAAAGTAAAAAAAGAACTACATGTTAAGAGTAAAAAATTTAACTGCCACGTACTTCAACAATAAGAAAAATATCAGGTAATTTGTTTAATAGTAGAATTTAAGTGTTTCCATCTCTAAGATGTCAAATCTAAAATTTGAAACTTGTAATTTGAGGGTTTTCTTTAATTTTAAAATATTTATTTTATTTTATGTTTTTATTTTATGTGAATGAGTGTATTGCCTGCATGTGGTAAGTTCATTCCTGTTGTGCAATGCTCATGGATGTCTGAAGAGGGCATTAGATCCCCTGGAACTGGAGTTACAGAGGGTTGCTAGCCACCATGTGGGTGGAAACTGAACTCTGAACCTCTGCAAGAGGAGTCAGTGCTCTTACAGGCTGAGCCATCTCTCCAGCCCCCCACCCAAAGGAGTTTTAAAAGTGGTATTCCTATAAAACAAATTTGAAAAATTCTCCAGGGCTTTAATTTTAAAACCATGAACAAACCTTTCTGTAAAAAAAGTAAACTTTGGACTGGAGAGATGGCCTAGCGGTTAAGAGAGCCGACTGCTCTTGCAGAGGACTCAGGTTCGATCCCCAGCACCTACATGGTGGCTGAGAACCGTCTGTAACTCCAATTCCAGGAGAACTCCAGTTCCAGGGGAATCTGACACCCTCATCTGACCTCCGAGGCATTGCATGACACGGGTGCACAATCCTACATGCAGACAGTACTTTCATACACATAAATAAATAAAAAAAAAATAAAATAAAAAAGAAAATCTGAAAGATGTAAATAAAAATGTTTAAAAAAAAAGTAAACTTTAAATTCAGGGATTCAAAGGATTCCTTGATCTAGTTGCTAAATAAAAAGGCCATTTATCTCTATCTCTTAACAAATACAAATGTGTGAGATATATCTTTTTGCTTTTAATGCAAAAAAGCAGAGCAAACACAGTAACTTAGTATTATAACAATCACAGGATTCAAACACATGCAGAGGCTCTGTTTTAGAATTTTAGACTTTTAATGTTATGTAAATATATATTGTCCACCAAATAACAATAGAATGAGAGATGGGAAATAACAATCACATATATTGTTGTCCATAAAACTTTTCTGGTGGCCAACTTAGCAACATATATAAAATTCAAAATTCATGTATACTTTGGTTTCAACAATTACAACTCTAAGAAGTCATTAGCTATTATTATTAGAAAACGGCTTTAAAATCTTTCACTTATTTTCTGTATTGCAGTTGGTCTTTTAAAAACATTTGTATTGATTCTTTGACAATTTCAAACAATGAATTTTGATCATATTTCAGATTCCCTCCCCATCTCCACACTCCACTATCCCCTACCCTGACTTCATATCCTCCATTATTTTATGTTTTTATTCTTATGGAGCTTTTATTTGTTGTACACTTCATACAACAGTTCTTAGTCAAATTTAGACCCCCTCCTCTATCCATGCCATCAGACCTCATGCATTCCACCATACATATTAAGTCCTATCTGGTCAAGCATTTGTACCTGATGTCCCTTGGTGCAAGTTCAACCATTGGAGTCTATTCAGCCTATCTAGAGATCTTAAGGAAGGTCCACTTCCACACAGCAGCAATCAGTCTTCAACATTTCCCAGGTTAGGACCAGCCCACCACCTATTTCCCTTGTACCACTCTGGGCCCTTGTCTAATTGAGTTGACATGTGTCTTGTACTCTAAATCACCATTGCCTCAAGTTCATATAAGAAAGCTTCCAGTGTCCTAAAAGCCTCTGTTGGGTATTAGCTAACAATAAAGTGCACCCATGTTGTATAATATACACAGAGATCAGAAGAGAGCATCAGATCCCCCTCAGTTTCCCTGTGTTCAGGAGCAACCCTGGCTCTAACAATCTTTCCTCTCCCTCTTCTGCAATGGTCCCTGAGCCCTGGGTGGGTGAGGTTTAATATAGGAGTCATATCCAGGGATACATACTCCACATTCTTTTATTCTCTAAAACTTAGCCAGTTTTAAAGGCCTATTAAGTCTAATTTGTACTACCAAACTGCTCTTGGGTCTATTCCTTGGAGTCTGGTCAACTTACTAGGCATCACACCTTTAAAGAAAACTGAGTCTCTCTCTATCAGTAGTTTTCAATTACTAATGGTTCCTGAGCTAGGGCTAGAGCTTCTTGTTCACCTTCCCAATCCATGCTGGGTTTTTGTCTGTCTTGAGCTGGCATAGGTCTTGTGCATTCTGTCAAAAGTGCTATGATTTCATATGTGCTACTGCCTTGTGGTGTTCAGACAACATGGCTTCCTTGTGTTCATTTACCACTTGAGGCTCTTACAATCTTTCTGCCTTCTCCTCTGAAATGATCCTTGAGAGACTTGGGAAGAGAGTGTGTGATATGGGTGCATCCCATTCAGGGCTGGGTACTCTGCAGTCTCATTCACTTCGAGTTGGCCATTTGTAGATCTCTATGTTAATCACCATCTGTTGCAAAAAGATTCTCTGGTGAGTTAAGAGATGTATGGATATAACAATAAGCCATTAGGAGTCAGTTTAATACTATGCCTATTTAGCCTAATATTTAATAGTAAATAGTAATATTTAAAAGTAAATCCATTGGGACAGAACCTAGATTAGGGTTATCAGGTGAAGATGGAGAATAGGAAATGACAACTTAATGGGTAGAGTTGCCTTCAAGGCTGAAAGAAATCTTCTAGAATTACGTATCAGTGACAGCTGTATAACTCTGCAAATATACTAAAGTATACTTAAGTAAATTATATTCATAAGTATACAAAGTTGTCTTTAGCAGAGTATTTGGTAACTTTGGAAGTTTATTACCACTACAACTTTCTATTTTAATGCTTCATCACTTTTATGGTAAGTGGGGGGGGGCACATGAGATTGACCATCCCAAAAGACAAAGGTTAGGAATCATGACAAAGCTTTTTGCACCCCCCCACCCATTACTTTCTTTTTTAAAAAAACAGGAATGCAAAGAAATTCAAACAGTCCATGTAGTAGTAATGGAATAAAATTTGAAAGTGAACAGACTTCTCAAAAGGCATCAGAAAACAATGAGGGCTATAAACTTAAGAGAAAAGAAAGGAGTTTGGGGACAACACAAATTGAACTGAACAGGAAAAAAAAAGAACATGAAGGTGAATAGGAAGGTAGGGGGTAGATCTGGGAGAAGTGAGGGGAAGAAGAAATATCAAAATACACTGTATAAAACTCTGAAAGAATTAAAAAAGAAAGAAAAAAGATACAAGGTTATAATTTACACTGAAAGTAATATATGCAAAGTGCAGAAATTGGGAGTGATAGTTTAACTTTTTCTCTATAGTTGCTTTAGGGACTAGGAGTTTCTAGTTTTAGAATCTACATAATTATACATCTAAACCTTAAATTTACTAATAAACAATCTAGAAACTTATTGTCTATAAGATTTAAGACACTGAATCAAATTTACCACAGACCATATAACTCTGGATGCTTCAGAAATTATTTGAATATGATTTTTGAGACATAAAATCTGCTAAAGCTTTTCTAAATTTAAGTATACAACTTAAAAGGGCATTTCTCTGAGTGGCCTTGATCATTGTCTAAACAAATCCTGGCACCCTCAGTGCAGTTTCTTATCTCGGGAACCATGTTTTGGCCTAAGTATATTGGTTTTAATTGAATGACTCGTGTCCATGCTACTACAAAAACAATCCCAAGTCTCATTTTGTGTGAAAACCAAGAATCAAAAGTTGGAAAGCCTTCAGAACTAACTGAACAAAGAAAACTTAAAAGCCAAATATACAGGTTTATCTTTACCTATTGTTTCTAAGAGTGTTTATACTGCACTTCAAAAGATGTCTCATGGGGAGGTGACTATTTACCACTGAAGTCAGGAAGACCTTTGAGGTTGAAGCCAGAGTTCTTGAGCAGTGCTTAAGTATCAGAACAGCTCAGCTGGATTATAGAAAATCTGAAGTGCCAAGTCGCAGGAGTTGTAGCTCTTTTAAAGAGTCTGAATTCAAGTGAAATTAGGGGAGAAAATAGAGTATTGCACTGCATCAAACATTCAATTTTCCAAAAAACTTTCACTGAATGCCTACTGTACTAGAAATCTGGAATACATCAATAAACAAAACAGAAAAGGCTATTAGCTATGGTGAGGCATACAGAAAGAATAATAAATGATCATAGTGAGTAAATCACACAAAAGTGTTACAAATACAGGCTTTTTTTTTTCTTTTCTTTTTTTGGTCTTTTTGAGACATGGTCTCTGTAGACCATGGCTGTCCTAGAACTCGCTATGTAGAACAGGCTGGCCTTGAACTCACAAAGATCCTCCTGCCTCTGCCTCCCAAGTCCTAGGATTAAAGGCGTGTGCTACCACACCCGGTGAAATGCAAATTGGTTTTACATGAAGGATGCTTGTACTCAGAAATTATCACTTATTGTTAAAAAATGAAAAAAAAAACTGAGAGAAAGATGCAAGACAGTTATGGCAGAATGCATGATCTGGGATGGGGTGGGGTGGAGTGGTGGGAAGGGAAAGGGAAATATGCCTGAACTGAATTGGAAAATGATGTATGAAATACACAAAGCATCAATAAAAAATGAAAATTTAAAAAAATGCAGAGAAAAAGATGTCAGGACTGTTGGGGGAGGGTAAGAAATAGGGACATGACTTATCATTTTAAATATTATACAAGGACTAGGCCTCATTGTTTACTTTTCAAAGATGGGGGAGTTAATGACCCAGAAAGTGGGAGGAATGGGCCCCCAACACAGTAAAGATGTGCAATGATGTATTATGGATGGAATGTATGGTACAGTCAAGAAGACAAAAAGGCTCAACAGATAGAATCTGGCAACTTAAGGGTAAAAGATGAGCTGTACACAGGAGTAACTGGTAAAATATTCAGGATCAATGCAAAACCTAATTTGAATGTGAGTCAGTAAATCTAGTATTTGTAAGAATAACTAGCAGATTAATTCAGAAGAAATGTGTCTTATTTTGATGGTTTTACTTTAATATGTGTTAGGACAAGCTTATAATTCTCTAGAATGACTCAGAACCCTTTTTCATTTTAAGTACATATTTTGCATATGGCTTTTATTAAATTCAATCCCCCAAGGTTGTTTCTGACCAAGTTATTGTTAATTTTTCTTTACCTGACTAATTCATAAATGAGCAAGGTTATAGATGACATTTTTAAGGAATTAAGTTATAAGTTTCATTTGAAAAACTTCTTTTCATTCTGCTTCTTTCCTATTTGAAGCCATCCACAAACGAAGCAGAGCAGATTATCTACTCCCTTGTACTTCACCATAATCAGAAATAATTTCACATGACATGATGACTCAATGTACAGCATTTGTTAAATTATTCTCTTTCTGCACTTTAAGACCAAGTTTCAAGGAATACCACACCTTATTTGTATTCTAAGCCCTACCTGGGTAATTGAATGGAATAAAAAGAACAGAGTATAAACCTTCCCACAATATTGGGAAGGGGTTAGAAAAGAAAACAAAACCCAGAAAATATATACAAAGAAACACATTGAAGGCATCTGCTTTAGGAAAAAAAACAGAGATTTGAGATTATGACTAATTTCCAAAGTAGAGGAAAGGAGTAGCATTTTGCCAAGAAAAACATAGATATATGATAGCAAAAGAATAGTCCTTGGGGCTTATTTTACTGTGTACATCATAAACTTGGCAAGTAAATGGATGGAACTTGAAGCCATTATGGTAACTGAAGTAACATAGTCCCCCCAAAACAAATGGTGAATGCTTTCCCTCATTTGTGGATGCTAGCAACCACCAAATCCCCAGTTGAAAGGCAAGCTGAGCAACGTTATTATTATATTTCTTTCTACCTGAAAGTTACTGTGATGTTATAATGTGAATCTCTTAATGGGTCCTAGAATTAACTTACCACTTATTTTCAGACATGTAATTAATGTATATGGGTCGAAGGTATATATTCACATTTTAGAGTAATATAAAATTAAAGGGGGGGGGCTGGAGAGATGGCCTAGCAGTTAAGAGTGCCAACTGCTCTTGCAGAGGACCCAGGTTCGATCCCTAGCACCCACATGGCGACTGAGAACCGTCTTATCTCCAGTTCCAGGGGAATCCAACACCCTCTTCTGACCTCCGTGGCATTGCACAACACGGGTACACAAACCTACATGCAGACAGTACATTCATACACAATAAAAAATAAATAAATAATTTAAAAAACAAATAAAATTAAAGGGAAAAATGTGAATTCCTAAGCATATTTCAGAGTTAACAGTTTATTTCTGAAGGACATAATTCTGGTGTGTGTGTGTTGTGTGTCTGTATATATATATATATATATATAATAAATAGATATGGTTTATGTAGGCATTTTTGAAGCAACAAATCGGAGGAACAACAACAACAACATAAAGGGTGAAAAGAAGGATGATATAGTTAAATCTGCCCAAAAAAACCTCTGCAGAGAAAACTTTAAAAGACTGAAGAAAAGATAAGGACATATATAGCAGAATGCATGATCTTTGGTGGGGTGGGGGGGAAGGGAAAGGAATATATCTAAATTGAACTGAAAAATGATGTATGAAATACAAAAACAATAATAAATATTATTTAAAAAAGAAAAAATTTACCCAGACATCATTCAGAAGATCACCCTGCCCTCCTCCCTTGCACAATGGCTCTAGAAGAGGCGGAACTCAAGTCTTTCAGTCAGCACTTACAGGAAGCAAAGGCTGATTGTCATTATCCAAATAAACATCTAAAATCTAGATAAATGAAAGCATTTCAATAGGGGGGAGTCTCTTGAATCTTGACATCTCTTTGTAAATTATCATTGAGAGGGAGTCCAAGAAGAATGGTTATTCACGGATGGTTCCTCCTTTCCATGGACATTGCCTTTGTGGGGCTCACTGCATATTGCCAAGGACACTGGAAGTTCAACAAGTAGGTGGATTTCATGATCCACCTCACCAAGCAGCTCGTCCTCCATTTGGAGATACCAGCCCCCTTGGGAGAGAATAACTTCCATTAGTGCTCAAAATTGCCAACATCTGTGGTTTTTTTTTTTTTTTTTTTTTTAAAAACTGGGCATTCAAATAAACAAATAAAAACGCTTTTCAACAAGATAGTAACAAGCAAATGAACCCCTGCCTTCCCAAACCCAAGGCAGCTCTGTGACATTATGTGGCCAAGTCAATACCCTGATCAGACCTGATGGAGAAAAGAAGGCCTGTGTTCACCTGGCTCCAATGTTTTGAATGTTGCCAACAAAGTTGGGATCATCTAAGCAGTCTTGTGCTAATTCTAAATACACATTTTTTTTCATCATTACAAATGGGGTGGGGGGAGAAGACCACAGGGATGATTCAGCAGTAAAGAGCACTAGCAGTTTGCAAGGACCTGGGATCTATTCCCAAGCACTCTCACATGGCAGCTAACAACCATCTGTAACTCCATTTTAGGGATTAAAAAAAACCCTCTCTGATCTCTGCAGGCATTGCACAACTGGTGCACTTACATACATGCAGGTAATGGTATTACTCATATACATAAAAAATAATAAAATATTGTAAAAAAAAAAAAAAAAAAAAGAAAAAAAAGAAAAATCTATTCAGATTTCTAAAGTAATGAGGGACCAAGGAGTTTGAATTTTATTTGTACAATGAAAACATGGGAACCTCCCCATTTGAAGGAATTATAAACTTAAAAAATGAATTCATTGTTGTTCTCCATTTGTTTGGATTTTTGGAAATGCAAGGAAATAGATATTAACTATTACCACAAGAACCATATTAGTTTCACCATCCAAAAATAACTCCTTCATGTTAATGCTATGTAGTCAACCTACCAATTATAACCACTAGTAGCCTCTGGTCTATTTCTTAACACTATAGTTTGGCCTTTTCAATACTGTCATACAAATGGATCATACCATATCTAACCTTTCAGGATTCTATTTCACATCTATACACATTATGAAAAAAATCTATTTTCTTTTTTATTATTGAGTTTTTCCATTGTATACGATGGTTAGCACATGAAGAGTCTGAATTGCTTCAATTTTTGACAATGATAAATAAAGCTGCTATAAATAGATTTTAAATAAACATATGCTTTCATTTCTCTTGAGTAAGGGCCTGGGAGTTCTGGAAAATAAAAGAATATTTATCTTTCTAGGAAATTAAAAAACTTAAAGAGGTTGTAGTATTTTTTTTTACCAAAGCACGAGTTCTAATTTCTCTTCATACATACCCCCAGAACTTTGTAAGTATGCAGAGGAATTCTCTGGCTTTGTTGAATAGAAGTTAGACATAAGAGGTAGGGCTAGAAGACAGAGTCCTACAGTCAACTATTTGTTTCCAGTTTTGTAATTTGCCAGTCTATTATAAAACCCTGAACCCAGTCTTCAGTATAAAACCTCAGTTTTAAAAATCACAACTGTCTTAACCAACAGAGAGTCATGTGATCAATCTTGGGACCTTGAGCAGTCTCAAAAAGGAGTTAGATATGAGGTGACCAAGAAAACTACAGCTCTATCTTGGTAGCAGCTTCTTCTAACAGTAGGAATTCTCCTGTGTGGTCAAGCATCCTTGTGACCACAAATAGATTGTTCCCTCTACATAAAAAAACTAAGGTGCCAAACTATATTCCCACACATGTACCCTAATGAAGGGTTTGCATCCTTGAAAGAGCTCAGCTTCATTATAACATCCTTTAAAGTGTGGTTCTGTGAAGACACGGGTGCACAGACCTACATGCAGACAGTACATTCATACACATAAAAAATAAATAAAATTTAAAAAGAAGGACTACAAGTGGCCACATGCCAATAAAACTTAAAAAAAAATAAATTGTGGTTCTGACATCTTCCTTATGTTCTTTTCTAGAGGCCCAGAACAGGAAATATCCTAAAAGGGAGCGGCAATCCACCATTATTACCCTATGAATAAGACCTTATAATTAGTCAATAATTTTTTTAAATCCACAATTCAGAACTTACTGGGATGCTACCTCACTTCTAGACAGCCTATTTCATTTTTAAACTTATTTTTATTTTATATGTATGTGTTTTTCCTGTATGTGTATACATGTACCACATGCATGCAATATCCCCAAATGTCAGAAGAGGATGTCATATCCCTTGGACCTGGAGTTGCATATGTTTGTGAGCTTCCATGTAGGTGCTGGGAATAGAACCTGGTTCCCCTGTAAGAGCTGCCAGTGCTCTTAACTGCTAACCATCTAACCCATCTCTCTAGCCCCCAGACACCTCACTTCAATCTCTTTTACTGGAGTGCTTACTTTCCTAACTAAACTTCTATTTAAACCGATGATACCTTCACACTGAATTCTTCTGGTTGAGAAGAGAAAAGCATGCAGAACTTTGTAACAATTTTATCATTTCACTATATGAGCAATGTTGAGAGCATCCCTACCCCTCTCTGTCATTTGGAAACAGGCCTGGAACTCACTATGTAGACCAGGCTGGCTTTGAACTCACAGAGATCCACTTGCCTCTGCCTCTTGAGTGCTGGTGGTGAAACCAACTTTTCATGTATTTACATGCTGCCTGGGTATCTTTTTCCCCCTAAATAATTGTCTTTTGTGTATTTTTTTAAATTTTTTTTATTTCACTTATTTCCGTATGTGTATGAATGTATTGTCTGCATGCAAATCTGTGCACCCGTGTCGTGCAACGCTGCAGAGGTCAGAAGACGGTGTCGGACTCCCCTGGAACTGGAGTTCTCCTGGAATTGGAGTTTCAGACAGCTCTCGGCCGCCATGTGGGTTCTGGGGATCGAACCCGGGTCCTCTGCAAGAGTGGTTGGCGCTCTTAACCGCTAGGCCATCTCTCCAGCCCCTTTTTGTGTATTTTTAAACTGAGTTTGTCATTTTCACATTACCATACAATTTTTGTTTATCTAACTTTAAATTTTCTTTTCATTAAAAATTTTCATTTTGTATTTCATCAAGTATGCATGTACTGATCATCAAATTCTTACAGTTCTTTGAATATTCTGAGTCCCTTCTCAACTCTGTAATTTGTCCACATTTTTCCCTTGCCTATATCTTGCCTTAGTCTCCAATTTAGAAGGTCCTTTCCTGCATCTACATCTTTTAGAATACTGCCTGTATTTTCTTCAAACAGTTTTAGCCTTTAAGATTTCACATTGAGGTCTTTGATCCATTTAGAGTTAATTTTTGTGCAATGTGATAGAAAAGGGTCTAATTTTATTCCACATGTGGAAATACAGTTTTCTAGCACCATTTGAAGATGCCCTTTACTCCAATGTGTATTTTTGGCATCATTGTCAAATATGTGCAAATTATGAGCATGCATGTTTGGAACTTCTATTTTGTTCCACTAATCTTAATGCCTGGGCTTTTTTTTTGCCAGTACAATATTATCTTTAATACTATTAATATATTTTGAAATCTGGTATGGCAATTCCTCCAACATTGTTCTTTTTGCTCAGGATTGCTTTGGCTATACAGGGTCTATTGTGCCACCATATTAGTTTTAGAATATTTTTATTTTATTTCTGTGAAGCACATTATGAACATTTTGATGGAGATTTCATTGAATCTGAAACTGCTTTTGGTAAGGTGGCCATTTTCACAATACTGATTCTACTAATCATGAGCATGGGGAGTCTTTCCAGTGTCTTCCTTATCTCTTTCTTTTGAGATTTAATGTTTTCACTGTAGAGGTCTTTCTCATCCTTGGTTTGCTTTACTCCTAGATATTTTTAAGGCTATTTTTAATGAGAGCATTTCTAATATTTCTTTCCCTGTTTGCTACTGGCATATAAAAAACCCTAATGATTCTTATAGGTATATTTTTGTATCCTGCCACTTTGCTGAAAGTATTATTTCTAGAAGGTTCAGGTGGAAGTTTTTGGGATACCTTATGTATAATGTCTTATCATCTGCAAATAGGAGTAATTTGACTTCTTTTCCAATTGGTATCTCTTTATTTCCTTGTCTTATTGTATTAGCTAGGGTTTCAAGTGAAAAGTGGTGCAGAGAGTGGAAAGCCCTGTCTTATTCCTGATTCTTTTTAATTAAAAATACTTTATAGCATTTTTTAAGAAGTAAGATGATTATATTGAAAGACTTTGTATTGGTTGGACAATTTGGGAATGTCGTGAATGGCAAACTTAAGAACAGTGATAAATTTTATATTATCGTTTAAGCTTGGAATATAGTTTTGTCAGTAAACAATATTCAAAAATTATAGATATAGAATTTCAAATTTATAATCTAAGATATAATTACATGTTTTGAGTCTGAGGATTCTATCAGTTTGGTTATTACAGTACTTCCTATTTCTTTTTTTTTTTTTTCTTCTTCTTCTCAGACTGATTTTCATCTGTAGAAATTCAGGTAAGGCATAAGTGAAGGCATAATGAGACTGTAAAAGAGTAACAGAAAAATAATGGAAAATCTCTTGGTGCCTGGTAATGGGAGAGGTTCAACATCTAGGCCTTTGTTCCTAATTTTAATGGCAATACTTTTGAGTTTTTCTCCATTTAGAATGATGATAGTTATATATGTTCTCTCTAGTCATATACCCTCTAGGACGTTTATCATAAAGGCATGTTGGTTTGGATTTGTCAAAAGTCTTTTCTGCATCTATTGAGATGACTATGTCATTTTTAAGTCCATTAATATCATTTTTTATATATATTGATTTACATATGTTGAACCATCCCTAAATATCTGGAATAAGGTCAATTTAATCATGGTGGGTGATCTTTTTTTCCCATTGCTGAAAACTTTTTATATTTTATGAAGATAAATATCATAGAGCCTCATTAAAATACTATCCCTAGATGAAAGAAGTGTGCTTTCATGACAGAATAACCATAATGTATAAAATATTTCCTTTATCTATTATAGTCAGAAAATAGATTTTGCCCTGCATTATAAGGGGAATCTACTGTATTCCAGTTTGGCTATGCATTGAACACCTCTATTTTACCATTTCTCTTTTATTATTATGTTTTATTACATTATTTTTTCATTGTATGTATTAATTGAATCTGTGTTATTATAAGAACACTTTTCCAAAAGTTTATATTGTATGTTGAACACATTCCCTGGATGATCTTTTTGATATATGCCTGTATGTGGTTTATAAAATTTTACTGAGAATTTTTATATTTATATTCATGAGGGATATTGGCCTATAGTTTTCTTTTTGTTGTTGTTTCTTTACCTGGTCTGGCTGTATACTATAGGAGTTGGAAGTGTTCCCTCTCTTGCTATATTTTGAACAATTTTAGTAGTATTGATTGCAGTTCTTTGAAGGACTTGTAGAATTTTACTGAGAATTCATCTGGACCTGAACACTTCTTTTGTGTTCTCTAACTTAATGGAGTATAGGCTTTTAAAATATCTCTTTATGCTCTGAATTTCTTTAGCGTCTGCTATAATGTTTCCCAGTTCATCTCTGATTCTGTTCATTTGGCTATGCTCTTTCTTTCTTTTGGCTAACTGGGCTAAGGGTCAATCTTGTTTATGTTTTCAAAGAACCAGAACATAGATTTGTTGATTTTTTTTGTATTGTTATTGATTCTATTTCATTGATTTCTACTATTTTTTTTTCGTTTTCATCTGTTGGGTTTGGGTTTCGTTTACTATTGTTCTTTCAAGATTATTGAGTTGTAACATTAAGTCATTTATCTGTGCTCTTTCTGATTTTTTTTTCTGCAGACATATCAAGCCCCTTGTTTCAAAAAAAAATTTATTTTATGTGTATGCATATTTTCCCTGCATGTCTGTAAGTGCGCTCATACATGCAGGGCCCATGGAGACCACAACAGGGTATTAGATCCCCTGGAACTGGAGTTTGTTTAAGGCTTTTTAAAAAATCATGAATAGCCAGGTGTGGTGGCACACACCTTGAATCCCAGCACTCAGGAGGCAGAGACAGGTGGATCTCTGTGAGTTCAAGGCCAACCTGGTCTACAGAGCAAGCTCCAGGCCAGCTGGGACTAAAGAGAGACACTGTCTCAAAAATACAAAAAAAAATCATGAATGGCTGTTGAAATTTGTTGAAGGCATTTTATGTATCTATTGAAATGATCATTTAACTTATGTCAAAAAGTCTACTTATGTTTTATTATATTTTTATTTTGCATATACCTAATAATTCTTATATTCCCAGAATGAAACCAACTTGGTCAAACTGTATGGTCTTAATATGTTCTTCAATTTGGTTTGGATGAATAGTAATGAGAATTTTTTTGTCTGTATTCATCAGGGAAGCTGGTCTACAATTTTTGTTGTTATGTCTTTATCTGTTGACTTGTTATTTTCCTAAGACTTTTAAGTCAAAAATTGGGTTATGTGAGATCTCTATGATTTTCTAGTTTTAATCGCTCATAAATACAAACTTTTCTCTCAGAATTGACTTAGCTAAATCCTAAATATTTGTTAAGTTGGGCTTTCAGTTTCATTTAATTCTTTTCCATCTAGATTTTTTTCAGTGGCCCACTGACCCCTTAAGAGCATATGAATCAGAATCCAAGTTCTTGTGTAATCTTCTTTATATTTATTTCTACTTTTATTCAAGGATAGGATACAACAAATTATTTTGATTCTTCACTGTTAAGATTTGCTTGTGTCTTAGAATGAAGTCTCCTTTAGAGAAGGTTCCATTGGCTGCTAATAATAATATATTATCCTCTCTGTTGGATGGAATGTTCTGTAGGTCAGACCATTTGACATGGTGTAGTCTAACTCCAAGTTTGCTTTTTAATTTGGATGACTTTTTCAAAAGTTATATGTGTGGTATATATGTGTATGCATAATTATGTGTGTGTACACGTGCAGGTATACATGCACATGTGTGTAAGTGCATGTGGAAGCCAGAGATAAATACTGAGCATCTTCTTTAGTCAGTATATATCTTATTTTTTGTTTATTTTCCTGTAGCCCCAGCTGGCCTAGAAATCACTATGTAGACCAGGGTTGGCCCCAATATCACAGAGATCCATCTGCCTCTGCTTTCCAAGTGCTGGGATTAAAGGTATCACTATACTCAGCTATACCTTATTTTTTGAGTCTCTAGTCTCTAACTGAACCTGTAGCTTACTGATTCAGCAAGACTACCTGGCCAGTGAACTGCAGGGTTCCATCTGTTTACCCCCCCAACTTCTGCCCCAGAATTAGGGTTAGAGACACAGCTGCCATATGAGGCTTTTTATATGGGTACTGGGGATCCTGATGCAAGTTCTTATGCTTGTGCAGCAGGCACTTTACCTATTAAACCATTATCTTATGCCCTGGATGACTTTTCTAATATTTAGAGTAATAGTTCAAGTTACTCATCATAACTGCTCTTTTTGCACATTAGTGTTTGTCTTATGAAACTGAGATGATCAATATTTATTACATACACATTTACAATTGTTTTTAGATAAATTGCTCCCTTTATTAATATGTACCAATCTTTTTTATGTATACTTAGTAATTTTAGTTTGAAGTCTACTTTATCAAATATCTGAATAGCTGTACCAGCTTGGTTTTGGTTTCATTCATCTGATGGATTGACTCAAATTCTTTGACTCTTAGTCTCATCCTGTGAGTATCTGTCACTAAGGTGTTTCTTGGAGACAAAAGAGTGGGATATTGTTTACTATTTCCATTAAGTTTATCACTTCATTCATGTGTTGAATCTATTTACAATTAAAATTATTATTGAGACATATTTACTATTTTCTGTATTCTTGTTTGTTGATTTTTTTCATTGCCTGGATTACTGACTGATCTTTGTCATCTATTAGTTTCATCTATTAATATCATCTATCAGAGGGATTTGGTGTACTGTGGGACATAATGGACTCTGTATTAGTCAGGGTTCTCTAAAGAAACAGAAGCAACAGGACGAATATATAGCCATATACAATTTATTGATTTGCTCACGTGACAGAGCTCAAGTAGTCCAACAGTAGCCCCACCGCACTGGAGAGGCTGAGAATCCAGGGAACTGCTCAGTCCACAAGGCTGGATGTCTCAGTAGTCCCAATCTGGTGCTGAAGGCCCGATGGATTCCAGGAGATCTGCCGGTCTCAGTACACGCTGGGATCCGAAGGGTTGATCATAGCAGCAAGACAAACTCACCAGTGAGAGAGAGGCAAGCCACAGGAAAAAAAGGACCAGCTCCCTCTGCTGTGGCCTTTTATACTGCCTGCCGGCAGAAGGTAACACCCACATTTGGGATGGGCCATCCGGGTTGAGGTGGTCTAATCCAAAGATCCTTTTTTCTGTTATTTGTTCCTTAGTCCAGTCAAGTAGACACCCAGGATTAACAATCACAGACTCCTTCCTAGATCTCGTTTGCTTATCTATTCTTCTCATGGAATTTATTTATTCCTATATTCTTATGATTGAGACCTTCTTCCTCCTCTTGTATATTATTCCTTTGGATAATCTTCTGTAGTGCTTGCGTAGTGGTAATGAACTGGCTTAGTTTGTGCTTGTCTTGAGATTTCATTACTGCTCTGTTAATTTTAAAAAGCTTCATTAAGTATTACAGTATTGGTTGATGGTTATTTACTTTCAGGCTTGAAACATACTTTTCCAAACCTTCCTGACTTTTTAAGGTTGCTGATGTAAGTTCTGGTAATTCTAATACATTTGCCTTTGGTGGATACTTGGCATTTTTTAACCTGTCATTACAGTTTTAATACCTTTGTATTTCTGAGTACACTATGTCATGGAGAGGCCCTTCTCCAGTCATATCTAGATTGACTAATAACAGCCTCTGTTAAATGTTCAAATGTCATTTCTTTTTTATATTGCTAATATTCTAAACCATTTACTAATGTTTTACTCTATGTCTGACTTTTCAAGTTCTGGACTGCCTCATCTGCTTGTCTGGATCATATCTGAGGTTACTGATTATTTTTCCAGTAAAGATTTGGAAATCTCCATATCGATTTCAGTACTTCTAAATTCAGTAATTGAGAATTATTTTTGAGAATTCACGTAGATTTGCTTTTTCACATTTCTTATTTGTGTGTTGTGATTTATATATTTATGTTTAGTTAGTATAATTCTTTTAGTTTTGAGGATTTCTTATTGAGCAGCCTTCATTTGAGGGTTGAGTCCCCATAGTATAGAATAGTATATTCTGAGTAAAGAAAACAAACTACTGTTACAGCAACATCAAACTGTACAAAATACAGAGATACACTTAAAATGCCGATACATCACAAATAACCTTAAAATAGAAAGTTGTAAACTCAATGTAGAATTTGTTACTGCCCTGTTGTGTCTGTAAAACAATGTTGAAGTCATCACTATCTTTTCAAAGAACTAATTCTTTGTTTAATATTTTATTAAGTTCAGTCCCAACTCTCTCTATCTCTTCCCCTCTATTGTTTTTGGGTTGTTTTTTCTTGTTTTCCCAAAGCCTAAAGGTAAATCACATTGTTATTAATGTGAGCCCTCTCAAAATTTTTGAAGTAGGGACTTAGTGCTATAAGCTTGCACTTAGAACTACCTTCCAGTTGGCCCACAGATCTTTGGATGTTATCTTTTCATTTTCATTAAAGTCTAGTGTTCTAGTTTGTCTTCCATTGCTGTGACAAAACACTCTGACCCACACCAACTTGGGGAGGAAAGGGTTTATTCAGCTTACATCTCCTGGGTCACAGTTCATCACTTAGGGAGCCCAAGACAGGAACTCAGGGCAGGAACCTGGAGGCAGGAGCTGAACCTTGAAGCACAAGCCATGGAGGAATGCTGTTCACTGGCTTGCTCCTCTGGCTCATGCCCAGCCTGCCTTCTTATACAGTACACAACAACCTGCCCAGGGTGGCACTACTCATTGTGGGCTGGGCCCTCCCACACTGCTCGACCATCAAGACAACACTCCACAGATGTGGCCACAGGCCAATCCAATGGAGCCAATTCCCCAACCGAGGCTCCCTCAACCCAGGTGTGTCAAGTTGACACTAAGCTATCCAGCACAATTGACCCCTTGTCAACTTGACACACAAAACACATCATGATTAAACCACCACCTTTCCAGTTCTTATCCCCAAAGTATGATGTTAACATTAATCACAACCTAAGACAGTACAACCTTAAAAGCCCCACAGTCCTTAAAATGTCCAAACGCTTAAAAGTTCAGTCTATTAAAAGTCTCTTAACTGTGGGCTGCTGTAAAATCCAAAACAAGTACTGTCTTATTTCAAAGGGAAGAATCAGGCACTCTCAAACAAAACCTAAGTCCATCAAAGTAGCTACAAGGCTGGACCTTGGATTCACTCCGATCTTCTTGGGCTCCAAAAGGGGCTTTTGGCATGTCTCACCCTCTCTGACTTCGGCTGTCTGTGGCGCACACATTAGCTCTTTCTCGGACCCTAGGCTCGCTGCCATTCCACACCTGCCTGCTGTTCTTGGTGGTCATCCCATGTTTCTGGCATCTCCAACCACCTGAGGGTCGCCACTGAAAATGAGGCACGTCTTCACCAATGGACTCTTCTGACCTCTCTGGTAAAAGCCTCAGCTTCTCTCTCCATGACCTCTGCAATTCGGGGTCTTCACGCAACTGAGGTGCACTTCCACCAATGGTCTTTCCTGACCTCTCGACGTGCCAAGCCTCGGCTGCCCTCTGTGACCCCCTCAAATGTCAACACCAGAACCATATAGGAGACTTTTTTTTTTTTCTTTTCTAGAATTTTCTTTTTTTAACATTTTTTTATTTTTTTTTGCATTTCATACATATTTTCCAATTCAGTCAGGATATTTCCTTTCCCTCCCCCCCACACCCACCAACTGGATCATGCATTCTGCCATAACTGTTCTGTCATATTTTCTTCAGTTTTTTTTTCATTTTTTTAGCTATAAGTGATATCCATGAGTACAAGCATCCTTCATTGAAAAACCAATTTGCAGGCTGTTGTGCTGAAAACCCCACAGCCCCACTCCAGCGTGTGGTGAGGGGTTGTTTGATCAAGTGATCAAATGAGTCCAGACTATATTGCTCATAGTTTCATCATTCAGCCCAATGCAGCCCTTACATCTACTACTGCCCCTCTCACACAGATGTTCCCTGGGCTTAGAAAGGGCACAGTGGTGAGAAGCGATCAGTCCACTCTCTCTGGAGCTGTTGACTTGGACTCTGGTCAATTCTGGCTGTTTCCTTTCATGGGCTGACATTTGTGTGCAGAGTAACTTTTTGACCTACTGAAAGCACAAGCAATTCATAATAGTATTAAGCAGCATAAGTGGTAAAGTTACTTTGGCATAAGACACATATGTTGGATATGTTAATCTATATTGAGTACATTTTTTCCCCCTGTTAAATATGACAGAGTCTTACATATGGGCTTATAACATCTCTAACCTGTAGAGGATGTAAGCTTGTGGCATCACCGCATATGGGTTATTTCCAAGAGAGAGCCAATAGTATTAGATTTGGGATATACAGGAATGGCTTCCTCTGCTGCACAAGTATTTCAGGCAGGTGAGGTGTAGCTTGGTCTGACGGTGGAGTCTGCTTGACTCAAGAGGACCCTATTTGCTCATTGGTTTAGTGCCTTTGGCACACTCTTGGCATTCCAGAGACCATCTTACACTTGCAGTGTGGTCTCAATAATCCCTCCCATGTTAATGCGGTCTTCGCAGCAGGGTCTTTCACCTCCCTCCTGCAGGTTCCAACTTAGGGGCAGGAGCCCTTACCTTTGTGGGGCCTTGAGTCCCCTGCCAACATCCCCTGGTAGAAAATCATTGTTGATGCCAGATCCTGCATTAATATACTTTGCCTAAGTGCATAGCCCAAAGGACTTTATATTATATTTGGTTCTGAACGAGAATAATCCTTTTCACAGTTCCTATGTCTATTAGTCAATTAAAGAAGGCATTTTTACCGGTTTTTAAAGAGATTACCCTATAATAGTCTGTCTCCTAATTTGCAAGTTGGAGCGAACGATCTCAATCATCGTCATATTTCTCCTTTTTATGGGGTGGAGGCAAGAATTCTCTCATATCAAAACCTTGTGTGGCACCTAGAGGTTATAAGTTTCATTAGGACTCAATTATAAATAGTTGTTACTATGGGAGATCCACAGAAGGGTTCGTGTTTATGCAATCTGAGGCTTTTTTCCTTTCAATGTTCAGACGGGACACCTTTCAGTTGCACTTTTTGGTACATACTACTCAATGCAACGCTGTATCTTTCCTTTCTCACCATAAGTTGATGACATTTGTACTGTTGGAACAAAAAAATCTTTTCCCAGGTTAGTTGTTTAAGATTTGAATTTAAGGTTTTTGACGAAAAGTTCATGTCTTCTGTATCTCCCCCCCCTTTTTTTTAACCATGAAGTCTTCCAGAAGACAGTTGTATTATACATAACTATAGGTGGAATCAAGGCGACAGTTGATCAAATTCACACCATGTTGTTTGGGTGACTATAGTATTATTAACTTGGGAAACAAACAACTTTTACGTTAAATCATCTTAAGAGATGCTACACAGGTGATACTCGTACAACAGAGAAATTATAGAGAACATTTGATGTGCCAATATCCCAAAGTTTTATGTCTATATAGATTTTGTGTAAAACAATGTGGACAACAGCGATTTATATCTCCATTTAAACTCAGATGCATTACCATTTTATTCAGAGCTGTAAACAAATGTTGTTAATTACACATCTATTTACTTTTACTTGGTCCTAAAACACCATGTTATCTGTAGACAGTGTCTGGCGAACTGGGTACTTTTTGAACTCACGTCAATTAAATATGTTTAATCAAATATACACGGTGTGCCCTCTCCCACCCATCCCCCCTTCCCAATTCACCATTTCAGCCATTTTCTGATGCAGTCTTTCTGTGTTGTTTCTTTTTACTATGATTCCTTTCCATGAGAAATATTTTATCTGGGTTGTTGTATAGCATCCACATATGAGGGACACACATTTGTCGTTTGTTTTTTCTGGACTGTGATTGCTTTCACTTAAACATAATGTCTTCCAGTCATCCATTACCTGCAAAGTTCATGAGTTGTCCTCTTCTCACTGCATAGAACTCCAT
Source organism: Rhizomys pruinosus (assembly GCA_009823505.1). Classification (NCBI taxonomy): domain Eukaryota; kingdom Metazoa; phylum Chordata; class Mammalia; order Rodentia; family Spalacidae; genus Rhizomys; species Rhizomys pruinosus. The sequence goes on along the minus strand of VZQC01005068.1, from coordinate 519,306 downwards.
TGTATAATTCATAGTACCACATTTTCTCTATCCACTCTCGTTTGAGGGGCACCGGGCTGGTTCCAGCTTTTTGCTATTGTGAACAGAGCTGCAATAAACATAGCTGTGCATGTATTTTGCAGTAAGTTGCTGTCTTGTGGGTATATACCCGGAGTGGTTGCTGTGTCAAATGGAAGGCTCATTTGAGTCTTCTAAGGGTTCTACCACACTGCTTTCCATAGTGGCTGTACAAGTTTCATTCCCACCAGCAATGGTGAGTGTTCCCCTTTCCCGCAACCTCTCCAGCATTTGGTATCATCTGTTCCTGACCTAGCCAGTCTTATTGGAGTAGGGTGATACCTCAAAGTGGTTTTTTTTTTTTTTTTTTTTGATTTTTTTTTTTTTGGTTTTGAAGACGGGTCTCCCTGTAACCAGCTGTCTGAACTCACTCTGTAGATCCGGGCCTGCTTGAACTCACAAGATCCCTGCCTCTGCCTCCAAGTGCTGGATTAAAGGCGTGCGCCACCGACCCGGCTCAAAGTGGTTTTTATTTGCATTCCTTAATTATCAAGATGTTGAACAGTTCTTAGATGTTTCTCGGCCATCTCTTTTCCTTTGTTTTTTTTTTTTTTTTTTGCTCCATCTTTGAGTGATTCATTTGTTTTCTCTTTGTTTTTTGAGTAGCTTATACCTTGGAAATAATGCTTTGTCAGATGTATCTAGCTGTGAATGGTCTCCCACTCTGTGGGTTTCTCCTCACTTCCTTTATGCTTCCTTTGATGTTAACTGATGAAGCCTCTTTGAGTCTTTATGCGAGGATCCATTGCAATATGGTCCAACATACTAGCCTTCGATCTTTCATTCTTGTGAGTCTGGGAGGTGATGAGAAGAGAGCTTCTGTGGCATGTTCTCGATTTAAGAGCATAAGACTTCTATTAGTATCATACGATCGTCTTATGGTCCGCTTAGGTAAGTATGCACTGAGCAAAGTCTTTCCTCATACTATCACTCCTCCAAGTTACTGGGCGATTTCATGGTTGAGCTTCTGCTGAGCGAGAGTACATCATGAGGTGTACACTTGTGATATAGTGAGAGGTAGTGGGTTAATTTCATTCTTCTAAAAGAATGGTGATCCAGTTTTGCACCACTTGCTGAAGATGCGTCTTTTCTCCATTGAGTGTCCCCTTCTTGCCCCCTTGTCAAATAATGAGGTGGTTTAAACCTGCAAAATTGTATCAACTTAGGTTTCGGATCTTCAGTTTTTTCCATTGGTCAACTGGTCATTTATTTTGTGGCAACAAGCGCCTACCTCTGTCCAGGACTGCTTTATTTTCTTCATGAACTAATAGCCCTGTAAGCCTATATGTTATTTGATGTTTGGGGTAATAGTGGTGGAGGCATAATCACCCACATGGTAATGTAGTGCACGTTTATTCATATCACGGCGTTTCTTTGGCCATAATCTGTCACAGGGTCATTACCGTGTCTGATCATTTGAGCACAATATGACCATTGAGGATTTTTTTCTTCCAAACCTGTGAACAACCTCTTGAGGGGATTTTTGAATATGGGAATCGCTTAATCTAGTACACTACTTGGGTAGCGATGGAACCATATTGTACTATATTCTTATCTATTTAAAAACCCAATCCATGAGCCATAAGAAAGAGGGAAAGGTTCTGTAAACCATCTTTCTGATGTACTTACCTCACACATTCTCCTTTTCAGGGGATAAAATTAATTGAGGTTGCTAGAAGATATACTTGGTGAGAGTCTTGTATTGGATTAGGTTGTTCCTAGGTATTTATGTTTTTGAGGCTATTGTGAGTGGACAACGCCGTACTGCATCGCTGTGTAGTAAGGCGCCTATCTCATTTGTAACGTAGGATTTTGTGTATTGGTGTACAAGGAGAGAAAGGCATACTGTCTTTTCTTAGATATTTATAGTTTATAGTTCCCTGCCACTTTATGTCTCAAACCAAAACGCTCTTATCATTCTAGTTTTCTGTGAGTCTTGCAAATTTAGATCCCTTAAGGTTAAGACAAACAGTGGGAGAATAATTGTCCATCAAATACAAAAAACCAGGGATATTTTGCTTTTGATGTTCCCGGTGCTTTTCCTTAATCGTTAGAACCTGGCTCTTGTTAGATTTCACTTTTTTGACAGCCTTTTAGTTCTATCTGTTCACATTACTACTTATTGCCTGCTTAAGCCCCAGATGAGGGCTTATGCGCGAGCAGCTATATCACCATTTGATAAGCTGTATTGGTGACAGGTGCAGACCTTGTCTTTGCGAAAGAAGGCTCTATCTGCTACCTCAAGGGGAATGCTTTGGTGGGTCATATTCCCAACCACAGAGTTGTTTATGGATCACATAGTGCGCGCTAGTGGCTTTTGCGGTGCTCTAGTATAACTTAGGTCTGTGAGATATTCACCATATGAGGAATAGATTGGTCTCCCATAAACAGAACAAATTATACCTATCCACACCACTTATACACCAAGAGATGGATTAGAGCATAATAATTCTTCAAGACATATTCCATCTCCGCTCATCCACTAATTTGGGAGTATTGATGTTGTGGTTTATTCGTCCTCTCATCCATTCGGACAATCGTTATCTTGATGTCGCAATATATAACCTGTATTGGTGCTCCTATGGTTGAGTACGTACCAACACACCTGGCTAAGCATTCTCATGGCTTCATGAATCCATACGGCGTTGGTCATGGAGAGGGTGGATGATGTGTGCTTAGATTGTGAGTCTACTATGTCCATCTCATTTGCTAGATATCGTTGTGTTAGAATAATTTCTTGGTTTTTATATATTCATTGGTGTCTCTACAGTTGGAGAGAATTGGGCTCTCTAATGTTTCTCCTTTAGTTGACGATGTATCCTTGATATATTCCTCAATGTTTCGGCAGTAGAAAGCGTAGCCAGGCTAAATGCTGGCCCTCTGGATTTGTATGGAAAGGACTTCACTGTATGGGAAGAGATAACAGTCCCCTTCACTTCCATAGATATTTGTAATCCCTGTTATATCTTGAAATCTATCTTATTGAGTCTATAAAATTCTCATAGATCTGACGATGTCGTTGTCCGCAAGAGTCTTTTTCAAACTATTCTATTATTAAAATCCTATGCGATTTGCACCACGTGAATCATCATTCACCCTCGGAGCAACTGGCTTTGTAATTCTGAGTTCGAGAGGTCTTCCTATCTTATTTATGTCATAAACCAATAAAGTGACATCTTAATATTTTCTTCTCCTCTGCTGGGTTAACTTAGCGAATGCTATCTGTTTAAGGCTGTCTATCCTACATCTATGAGCAGTCCTGAGACCTTTGGTGTTTCCCGGATTTCAGATATTCATACATGATCCATTTTCCTTCACTAGGTCCCTTTCCAAATCTAGTAGCATATGACTTTCAATTTATTATATGTTAGGGGAGTGCTCGAAGTATGTTCTCCCTGTATGGATTGTTCTGGTATCTTACCATACCATATGTTCTTGTTGTGACATGAATTCCTCTTTATCATATCAACCCGAATGTCCTTGAGGTAATTGGATTTGGAGCTGTCACGTCTTTTTTCTGTTCGCAACGAATGGAGATTGTTTGCAGCTCCCCGACTAACATACTTCTGACTCCATCAGTGATGACCCTAGGATTATTAAGTCTCTTGTTAGCTGATCTAAATCTTAGGCTGATATTTTTACAGCCCACCAGCCTACAGGGTACGAAATTTGTCTCCAGTACTAGGCACGTACGAGAGTTTTAACACGCAGGTATGGGCACATAGAGTCTCCTACCTGACACTAGTGTTTACGTTACACCAGCGGTTGAATAAATTGGGATACTTTTGGCAAGAGTCCTTTCGATGCTGAACACAAGACACACTTTCTTATGTTACATCAAAGAAGAGATTGTACCACAAGTCTCGTTGGAAGACCTACTCTGCTCCGGCTATGCCAATTAACCTTAACAATCTAATTAAACAAGTGCCAGGCCTCGTCCACTCTTATCTAACACACACACCATTGGGATCTGCTAGCCTGACCCAACAAAAACCCACGATAAGCCCTTATAACACTTAAGCTCCTCATTGGAGGCCAAGGCAACTAGCCAGTTCAAATTGAAAAGTCTTTAGAGACAACCAATCAGAAAGTACATTGAGCATTCATTGAAATACCCTAGCATGCGAGCACTATGCAAATTTCGCGCATAAGACTGCCTCCTCTAGTGTTCCGCCACAGGGGATGGGTGGGGAGGGACACACGTGTATACTTTCAATACAGGCATACACTCTTAATATGGCGAGGGTATCGTTGGATGTCACTACGAGCGAATACAACGTACCCATCGCCTAGACACTGTCACAGAAGACCACTTACCTTCGTGTGTTACTAGACTTCATCCTGATTTATTACAAGTTTGTACTATCCAGTATTACTTAGATCTGTTAGGTACAAACATACTACTGACAGAACGACTATCTCAACTGGGAAGGAAAGTTTTCATATCTTCAGTCTTGGCATTCATCACAGAGAGTTACAGTTCGCAGCTCAATGGTATAGGTCCCTGAGATCTAGACCACTACTGGGCAAGGAGACCTGATGAGGCAGAGTCGCAGCTGAAGTCGATCAAGCCTGCAATTGGAAGTGTGGTGGAATGTCTGTACACCCACAATGCTGTGCGTTGGACATCACTTGGGCGGGCTACCTGGCACACTACCAGAAGTGCTTTCCATTGCACACCGTTCTCTCTCAGTCCTGTTACAGTTTATAACATCGATCACACAACAACCTATAACCTGTAGCACTCCATGTTGAGTGGACGACTGATTACTCATAATGGGCGCGGTAAAAATACGTGCCTCCTTCATGTTATCCTCGCCATCGAGTTAATTTCTCATTATACCGTTACCAAACTAACACAATGAGAGAGTGACATCTCATTACAATGATGATGGGTCCAGACGATGGACCTAACGTGCCAGTATCCGGATGCGCTGATTTCCCAACCTCCCTAATTGTAACTCCGTCAGACTTCAAGTTTGTTACTCAAGAATGACCACAACAGTCGATCCTCAGCACATTCTAGGATAGGGATTATCTTTCTCCTCTTTGATTGTACCTTGAAACACAATTCTCGTATGCGTTCAAGTGTCAGTGCGCAGGGTGATAATTGTGATCATTGTCACTGTCAATTCGTAATTAGCATTTCGAGGTACAAGTCCCTCCTACCATAATTCTCATATATGTGGTCAGAAAGATCTTGAAACAGAGACTATGTTAATCTCATGGATGTTCCACTATAAGCATGTGGTGGGGTATATCTTGTGCTTCCTCCGATGTCCTAATGTGAGGTAGAACAGTATTAGAGAAAATTCCTAGGGACTGCTGACAATAAACATTCTTTATTACGGCTACTAATGGAATATAGTCTTTTATTTCATTGTGTCATGCTCTGGAACTAGCAATGGTATACCGCCGATTTAAGTCCCCAACTGAGACCATGGGACACTTGCGCACTAACTTGTGAGAGCTCAGGAGACTCGCCGCCCTGTTTGAATTCACACAATGAGAGACCACGACTTGCCAATCCACTACACATACCCAGAGCTGACCCTAAGATTTAGCACATAGAGCAGGCCACGACCATCTCGAGAAAGAAAGCATATTCTTAGTGTTTAGTTGATTGTTCTGTAGATGTCTTCTATATTCCCACTTGAATTTATTGGATGTCATTCTAACTCCCAGAATTTAATACCCTGTTTAGGTTTTCTGTCACTAGATGACCTGTGTAGTGCTGAGAGTTGAGTAGTAAATTCACTTACCATCACTATGTTATCATCAATATATGGTTTTAGAACTAACAGTATTTTTTTTTTTTTTTGGTCTTTTTGAGACAGGGTCTCCCTGTAGCTCCATGCTCTTCCTGGACTCACTCTGTAGAACAGGCTGGCTAAACCTCAAAAGATCTGCCTGCCTCACTGCCTTCCCAAGTGCTAGGATTAAAGGCATGCACCACCACACTCGCTAACAGTATTCTCTTTTTATGAAACTGGATGCCCCTGTGTTTGAGTGTTTGGAATTATATTCTCTTAGTGGATTTTTCTTTTAATGAGTATGAAGTGTCCTTATCTCTTCTGACTAGTTTTGGTCTGAAGTCTATTTTGTCAACAGCTACACTTGTTTGTTTCTTAGTTCCATTTTTTAGAATACCCTTTTCCATTCTTAGAATAGAAAGTGTTCTCTATCTTTGATGATAAGTTGTGTTTCTTGCAGGCAGCAAAAAGAGGAATACTATTTCCTAATCTAATCTGTTAATGTCTCTTTATTAGGGAACTGAGTCTGTTAATATTGAGGGTTATTATTGAACAATATGCATAAATTCCTGTTGTTTTACTGTTGTGATGTTTCCTTAGACTTCTTTTGATAAACTCTTCTGAAATAATTTACTTATTGCCTTACTCTTGGGTGTATTTAACCTTTTCTTTGGACTGAAGTATTCCTTCTAGTTTCCCTGTAGAACTGGCTTAGTAGTCATAAATTCTTTAAATATGTTTTTGCTATACAAAGTTTTTCTTTTCCTTTTTATGACAACTAATAGTTTTGATGGGTATAATAGTATGGGCCACCATTTGTGGTGTTTCAGAACTTGTGATTAGTTCAGGCCCTTCTAACGTTCAAAGTCTCCATTGAAAAGTCAGGTATTATTCTGATGGACCTGCTTTTGTATGTTTTCCATAACAGCTTACCAACAAACATTTGACCAATGGATTGACAGTATTGCCTTTTCCTTTTTTTTTTTTTGTCTTTTCTCGAAGCAGGGTCTCCTGTAGCCCAGCTGTCCTGGAACTCACTTCTTAGACCAGGCTGGCCACTTGAACTACACAAAGTACTCCACCGCGCCTCTCGCCCCCGAGTGCCAGTATTGCCTTTTCTATACATGCTTTCCAGTACTCATTATAATTAGAGTAAAATATTTCATTGTGGCCGGGTGTGGTGGCGCATGCCCTTTTAATCCCTAGCACTTTGGGAGGCAGAGCAGCAGATCTTTTGTGAGTTTCAAGGACCAGCCTGGTCTACAAAGGAGTTCCAGGACAGCTGGGGCTACAGGGAGACCCTGTCTCGAAAAGATCAAAAAAAAAATTCATTGTGGTTGAGCTTTGTTTATGCTTTGCCATATTTGTTATGGTTAGGGCACGTTATTAATTATACCCGGTTACATAAACACCACCAACCCATATGAGAGACCCCAAAAGCACAATAAAAACACACAACAATCTACACACACAATATTATTATAGTATATATAGTCACATTTTCCTAATACTAATATACAAGTACATTACATATCGTATCTTTTCTTTGGAGAAATATATATTCAGGTCTTTCAGATTTTAATTATTAATTTAAAATCGTTCATTCTTCAGTGCTAGGGACCAAATTCAGGGTCTTGAGTACATTAGGAAAGCACTCTATTGTTGAGGTAAATCTCCACTCATTTCCCATGCTAAAAATCAGGGTTTTTAAATGACTCACTCAAAAGATGGAATAAAGAGCTGAACAGTTTGAGTACAGATGATATAATTTTTGTATAGGTGCGACATATATAGGCCTATGTTGAAGTGGTACAGATTGGAGGGAATGATAGCACAGGGTCAGGGACAGGGAACTGACTGAAATGGTAGTTCCCCCAAGGACAATAATCCTCTGCTTTAAAAAAAAATCTTTGAAAAGAATCAGAAAAAGCTACAGGGCAGGGATGGCAGGTGCATGAACTTGGGTGGGGTGGGGGGGGCATGGGAGACAAGATGAGTCTAGATTGGACTGAGAAACGATCTATGAAATGCACATAAATTCAATAAAAATATTAAAAAGGTATAATAGTAGGTACTGGTATAGTCATGGAAACATCAGAATATTTAAGATAATGAACATAACTTTTATCCTTAAATATTCCCTCTGTATTTATAAAAATTCTTCCTTCCTCTTTCCTGACTGCACCTTTGCCTCTCCCACTAACCGACTTTCTATCACTGAAGATCAACTTGTGTTTTATGGAACTTTGTATAAAATGGAAACTGCTATGATTTGGATGATGATTGTCCCCCTGTATTCCATATGTAAAGGTTTAGCCCCACTGTGGTGCTCTCCATTGCAGCAGTAGAATTATAGGAGGTGGGGTTTGTGGCGAGTCCTTAAAACATTTCATATGTGTCCCCAAATGAGGCTGTGGATCTATAGCCATGTGGTAGCTTTATGGTTTCTGGCTCATGATACTAGTGGTTTGGACTGACAAACACCACTTATTGTTGATATTGTGCACCCTGATTGGAGGCCCAAAGCAATGAACTACAACCTCCACAATGATGAACTACAGAAGCTAAGTACAGAGTTATACAATTGGCATCTTCTATGGAGCATTGTGACTTTTGAGATTCATCTTTGATGTTGCACACATCAATAATTTATCACTCATTATTTTAAAAGTGTTCCTATACCATGTGGCAACTTAATGTTTATGTATTAATCCATTGATGGCTCAGATACCTTTTAGATCTTAGTCATTAAAATAAAGTTGCAGTAAATCATGGCAGTGCTTGCCTAAACTCCCAGCACCCTGAAGACTGAGGGAAAAGGATTGTGCATTGAGGACAGTTTGGGCTACATAGAGAGGGTGTCTCAAAAAAATAACTAAATAAAATAAAGCAAATAAAATATTTCTAAAACATTTGTGGACAAGTACTTATGAGTATGTATATACTCTATAATTTCTGTAGAGTACAATGACTACATTTTATTTCAAGTGTATGTATAACTTTATAAACTACAGTTCTAAGTAACTGTACCATTTTATAAGACTAATAGCAGTACATAAGAGTTTGTCATTTTTATCAACTTTCAGTTTTGTCAATGTTTAAAATCTAATTTATTATATAAAGATATTTTATGTGGAAAAAAATCAGGTTTCTTTTCATCATTGATTTCTTTGCATTGCTTATATATTATGAGCATTAATTGCTTATCAGATGTATAACATGCAAATATTTTCTCCATTTCTGTTTGTTATCTCTTTGTTCTGTTTGTTTCCTCTGTTACACAGGAACTTTTAATTTTATATAATCTTATGTATTTTCACCTTTATGTTCATATCTAAAGGACAATTGCTCACATCAATGCTATATACATTTTCCCTTATGTTTTCTTCTGGTAGGTTTATCATTTTAAAACTTACATTTAAATCTTTAACTTTCCAGGTTTTTTAACGAGATGTAAATTATGTGTTTTCTTTCATTCTTCTGCATATAGATATTCAACAGTGCAAATACCATCTACTGAAGAGACTGTCCTTTTGCCATAATGTATTACTGGCACCTCTTTCAAAAATCAAATCTATTCTGTTTCTTTTGATTATTGGTTTGTGATTAGCCACAATACATTTTCTTTTTTTTTTTTAGAACAAAAGTCATATTTAATACAATAGATGTAGTCTTTACACAAAAGTCTATATATAGTTCTTAAATGTTATTTGTGAAAACAAACAACTGAAATAATATATCTCCATGATTACAAGATTCAATACATTTAAGTGATATATCCTCTCCACATTGGTTTTCAGATTCAGCATTATCAAGTCCAAATTCTTTCATTACCAGTAATGTTTGCCATGCGTGATAGTTAAGTAGCTATTTGCTCTAATTTGTGAAGGAATAGAACTCATGACTTTCTTTATCTTTCTTTTTTTAATCACTAATTTTATTTATTCATTTTTTCTTTTTTTATTTACTTTCATTTATTTCTTTTTTTAACAACAAGTAATAAGTTTTGAGTACAAGCATCCTTCATGTAAAACCAAGTTGCAAGCAGTTGTGCCCAAACCCACACAGCCCAAGGCTCCCACCATCCAGCTGGAGGGGCTTGTATGTACAATCAAGTTGATCAAATAAGCGTCTAGTCTATATTGCTGTAGTTTCACCATTCACCCCAATCACAGCCCTTACATTCTATCATGCCCCCTCTTCGGCAGATTGTTCCCTAGGCTTAGAAAAGGGGCACAGGTGGATGAGAAGCAAAACAGTCTGCTTTCTCTGGAGATGTCGTTTTGGACTCTGACCAGTTCTGGCTGTTTCTTTTCATGGTCTGACACTTTGTTCAGGAATAACCTTTCAATCCTACTAATGAAGCACAGGCAATTAGATATATAGATATTTAAACAGTACTAATTATTGTCATAATACATTTTCATACCAGTCTCTGGGTTTGGTCTTTTTGCTCAAAATTGCTTCAAGGTTTTCATAGTTGAGAATTTTAAGACTTTTCTATTTTTTATGAAAAACATTACATAAAGACCTGATATATCTACAGAGTTTGGGGTATTACATATAGTTTATTAATATTCATTCATTCTTCTAATTCATAAACATAGGATGTATCTTTCCATTTATAATAATGTGCTATATGGCAAGGTTTGGATCAAGAATGGATCACATATAACATATAAGTAAATTAAATTCCCTAGTGATGTTGCAGTACTTTTTAGTTTGTAGAAGTGTACATTATGAAATTTGTACAGTGATAAAACAGCCTCACAATGCATTTATTATAAGAAACCTTGCCAGGCATGGTGGTGCACGCCTTTAATCCCAGCACTCAGGAGGCAGAGGCATGTGGATTTCTGTGAGTTCAAGGCCAGCCTGGTCTACTGGGTGAGTTCCAGGCCAGCTGGGGCTACAGGGAGACCCTGTCTCAAAAACACCAAAAAAAAGGGAAGAAAAAAAAAAAAAAAGAAACCTCAACACGATTATTACACAGGGTGTGATAATAATTGCAATTTTTATAACAATCTTGTCCACTTTTGAAGTATATGATAAAGTAAATGATGCTGAATTTATCCTTATCAAGTTTCAGCTCATACAGACAAATTCAGAAATATAAAACAAAGGATAAACAGAACTTAATTTTGAATAAAGTCTTGGGCTTTTACATTTTTCAAAATATTTTTGTTATTTTTATTTCATGTGTATGACTATTTTGCTTGCATATATATATGCACAACATGTATGTCTGGTACCCATAGAGTCCAAAAGAAGTCCAGTCTCAGATCTCCTGAGACTGAGGTTATAGAAAGCTACAAAGTACTATGTGGGTCCTGAGAAGTGAAGTCCTCTGCAAGAGCAGAAAGTGATCTTAACCACTGAGTCATCTTTCCAATCCCAACTTGGCTTTAATTTTAAATGAACCAAACATGTTGATGTGGGACTTTTTAAATTAATAGAATCTTAAGTTATGAATAAAATAGAATTTAGATTATCTGGCTCTCTTCATGAGATTTTAAGAGGAATACTGACAAATCAGTGATACACGAGAGTAACAAGCCTGTAATGGTTACAGAAGACTGAAAGAACTGAAAGTATTTATCTACATGGGAGAGAGAAAATGAAGACCTGAGAAAAGGCCTTTTATAATAGCAATCCTGTAATATTTATTAAACTCCTATTTGAAAAAATTAGAAGAAAAAAGTGAAAGCACAATGAGAAATGATAGCTTTGCATACATAAGAATTTTCTTTTTATTTAACTTAAAATTTTCGTTTTAGTATGTGCGAATGTGGTGGGGTTAATGAACCCAAGCATGCACATGCATCTCTGACAGCCAAAGGATAACTTGAAGGAATTGGTTTGGTTCCCTCATTCACCATATGATCCCAGAAATTACACCTGGATAGTCAGGCCCAGCAACGCATAGTTTTACCCTCAGGCATCTCACAATCTCCATAATAATGTAAGAATTTTCTACCTCTCTAAACTGCCCCAAACTTGACAAATTGCCTTACTAACTTTCCAGGGATCAGAAGTGTTAAAACAATAGACTTTATGTCTAATTAGAAATATTAATGTTACTGAGTGGACTGCTTTATTAGACTGGAACAGAGTGCTACCTACTCAGTTCATGATTCCTTGCTCTGACTGAACCAGTGTTAAGGAAATGCAGGGTGTGGCTAGTTACTACTGAGAAGGCTAAAAGCTTGACTTAATTAAACTCATTTGTGTGTTCAGCTTCTTCAGTGGTTTTTATCAGGGAAATGGGTCACATGAATATACATATCTTTCTATGTAGCTCAGGAGAACCTGGAACTTGCTACAATGTAGTCCAGGCTGGGCTCAAACGAGAAGTCCTCTTGCTTCAGCTTTCAAAGTGCTACAATTATAGATGTTAGTCAGCAACCATTTTCAACTCATATTCTGAAATGTCTAAAGTTTTAATGGCAACAAACTAAAGAAACTAAGCTGAAGTCTTGTTAAATATTGTGATGAATTCTTATATTTCAGCTATATTCTAGAAAATGTAAGACTATTTGATTGAGGAATTACTACAAATAAAATTAATTTCTGATTTTAAAACGTTCCTTTTCTCTAACAACTGGTCTTTTAAAATTATGTAAATTTGTCAGCTCCTTACTCTATTTGTGACAGTACAGCCTACATTGTGTCTAAGAAAGATATTCACCATTCTCTGGAAAAATGTAATGTGTAAGCATTTTTTATATACAAAGTAAGTGGCAGCTGAAGAAAAGTAACTTTTTTTTTTGAATGTCTCCCATCCATATATGATAAATACCATGTGTAAATATAAATGGTAGGGCAACTCTAGAGCCCATTTAGAGGTTCACACTGGAATAGCACAGCTGCTTTCTGTATGTAATAATAAAGTTGCTCAGTTTTCCTGCCAACTGGGGATTCGGTGTTAGCATCCACAAATGAAGGAAACCATTCGCCTTTTTTTTCTGGGACTGTGCTACTTCACTTAGTATAATTGCTTCGAGTTCCATCAATTTACCAGCAAATCTCATGATGTCATCTTTCTTTACTGCTACATAGAACTCCATTGTGTAGATGTACCACATTTTTGTTATCCAGTCATCTGTTGAGGGGCATTTGGGTTGGTTCCAGCTCTTTGCTATTGTGAAGAGAGCTGCAATAAATATAGCCATGCATGCATCTTTGCAGTAGGATACATCTTGTGGGTATATACCCAGGAGTGGTATGGCTGGGTCAGGTGGTGTTCTAGTTTGTCTTCCATTGCTATGACAAAATACTCTGACCCACACCAACTTGGGGAGGAAAAGGTTTATTCAGCTTACATCTCCTGGGTCACAGTTCATCACGCAGGGAGCCCAAGGCAGGAACTCAGGGCAGGAACCTGGAGGCAGGAGCTGAAGCACAGGCCATGGAGGAATGCTGTTGACTGGCTTGCTCCCCTGGCTCATGCCCAGCCTGCCTTCTTATATGGTACACAACAACCTGCCCAGGGTGGCACTACTCATTGTGGGCTGAGCCCTCCCACATTGCCCGACAATCAAGACAATACTCCACAGATGTGGCCACAGGCCAATCCAATGGAGCCAATTCCCCAATTGAGGCTCCCTCAACACAGGTGTGTCAAGGTTGCAACTAAAGTTATCCAGCACAATTGACCCCTTGTTCAACTTGACACACCAAACACATCACTATTAAAACCATGCCACCTTTCCCAGTTCTTAATCCCCAAAAATATGTTGTCAAACATTAATTCGCAACCTAAGACACTACAACCTTAAAAGCCCCACAGACCTTAAATGTCCAAACACTTAAAAGTTACAGTCCATTAAAAAGTCCTCTTAACTGTGGGCTGCTGTAAAATCCAAAACAAGTATGTCTATTAAAAAAAAAAAAAAAGAGAATAGTACACTGAACAAAACCTAAGACCAGCAAAGTAAGCTCAAGGCTTGGACACCCGGGACTCACTCCACGATCTTCTGGGCTCCAAAGGGTTTCAAGGCAGCTCCCCTGCTCTGACTCTGCCATCTGTGGCAACACGACAGCTCATCTCAAAGGCCCAGGCGACTTCTTTTCACACCTGCTGCTGCTCTGGTGGTCGTCCCATGGTCCCCATGGCATCTCCCAAAAAGCTGGGGACACCACTGAAACTGAGGCATGCACCTTCACCATGGTCTCCTTCTGACTTCTTCTCTGGTTGCAAAGCCTCAGGTCTCTCCATGACCCCTGCAATCTGGGGTCTTCACTGCAACCAAGGTGCACTTCACCATTGGTCTTTCCTGACCTCTTTCATCAGAGCCATAAGGCATTGGATGCTCTCTGTGACCCCTCGAAATTTCAACACCCAGAACCATATTAGGAGACTCTTACACAACTAACAAGTCCTGCTTCTGTCTGAGTTGAGGCTCAGGCCCCCTTCTGGATCACAGCTTCTGTGTGCTGACACCTGAAAGACCACTACTTCCCAGTAAGATTTCACACATTGATGCTGGTCTCTTCTTACTTACAGCTGATTTTTCAGCCCCAGCTAACCAGCATCAATTGTCCCAGTACATACCAAAGATTTCACTTCAGGTCTGGCTCTCGTTACTTACAGCTGATTTCTTCAAGCCCAGCTGACCAAACCCACAGATTCCACATCCTGATGATCTCTGCTCCCCTTTGAAACTAGAAACCTTCAACAAGCCAGGCTCCATCTGTCTACAACTCTTTCACAAAACTGTCCCAACTCCACAGCAACGATTCTTTAAGCATTCAATGATCTTCCAGCCACGTAATTACTGTTCAAACGCCTCCATAATCCTTCCCAAAACACCAAGGTCAGTCTGTCACAGCAATACCCACTCTCTGGTAAACACAATTTTCTGGTCTAGTATTGTCCTTCCATGCTGTGACAATAATCACTCCTGACCGACCCTCCAACTTGGGGAGGAACGGGTTTAATTCAGCTTTACATCTCCCTGGGTCACAGTTCATTATTCAGGGAGACCCAAGGCAGGAACTCAGGGCAGGAAAAACTGGAGTGCAGGAGTGGAGGCTCACAAGCCATGGAGGAAAGCTGTTCACACGATGTTTGCGCTTTGTCTCCCTTCTGGTCTCATGCCCAGCCGTGCTACTTCTTGTTACTACAGAAGTTGATTTTAACGTCAGCCGGCGAGTCAGCTACAACAGTCCCGTACAACAAAAGATTCCACTTCAGGTTCTGTCCTCTTGTTACTTATAGCTGATTCTTCAGCCCTAGCTTGACCAGAACCCACAGATTATACAGTCCTGATAGATCTCTGCTCCCTTTGAAAACTAACAATCTTCACAAGCCAGGCCTCCATCTTCTACAACCGTCTTTCAGCTAAACTGTTACTGAGTACCACAACCTGCCCCCAGGGTGGCACTACTGATTGGTGGGCTGAGCCCTCCCACATTGCTGAAAAATCAAGAGCAATACTCCCAGACGTGGCCACAGGCCAAAACAATGGAGGTGGCCAATTCCCCACCTGAGGTCCCTCAACCCAGGTGTGTCAAGTTGACACTAAAGCTATCCAAGCACAGGTGGTATGCTCTTTTGAGGTTTTTTAAGGGTATCCACAACTGTTTTGCACAGTGGGTCTGTACAGTTTAACATTCACACCCGAGCAGTGGATGATTGTTTCCCTGACTTTCCCTCTCCAGCACTGGGGTATCTTTTTTTTTCTTGAATCCTTGGCTAGTCTTATTGAAGTGAGATGATATCTAGTGTTTTTAATTTGCATTTCCTTAATTATTAATGATGTCGAACATTTTTTAAGGATGTTTCTCAGCCATCTTTTACTTCCTTACTTGGTTGAAGTCTCTGTTCAATTCTCTTAAACTTCCATCTTTTTTAAGTAGGTTATTATGTTTTCTTACTTCTTGGTTTTTTAAGTAGCTTATATCTGGTATATGTCTACTAGGATGTTAATCCTTATTAATCTGATGTAAGATAGTAGGATATTGAAGGTCTTCCTCGCACATGCTGTGGGTCTCTCTCTCCACTTCTCTCTCTCTGAGTTTCATTATAGTCTGTTAACAAGCTTAGTCATTGAGTGTATCAATGCAAGTTCCCACTTGATACCTAGCGCGATTTGATGGTCTCTCCTCCGCGGCAGCTGTTTTCTAATTTAGAAAGTCTTCCTACACCTTAATTGTTCTTGTAGGTTGCTGTTATATGGACCTGTTATCTTTAATTAAGAAATGCTTATCTTTGCTATATCAGTGTATTGAGGGTGCGTAGCATCTTTGATCCACTTGGACTTTATTTTTGTACAGAGTGAGAGGTAGGGTTTAATTTTGCTCTTCTACAAAATGGTGATCCAGTTTTGCTTTAACACCATTTACTGGAGATGCTATCCTTCCTCCACAAAATAAAGGTTTTTTGCCCCTTTTTCAAATACGAGGTGGCTGACGTTTATAATCAGCTCAAGTTTGGGATCTTCAATTTTGTTCCAATGGTCAATGGTTCTGGTTTTTTGTTTTTTTTTCCAGTAACCAGGCTGTCTTATGCTATAGCCCTGTAATATAGCTGAAGTCTGGTATGTAATCCCCCAGTATTGCACCTTTCTCACACTCAGGGTTTGCTTTAGCTATTCGGGGTCTTTTGTTTTTCCATATGAATTTAAGGATTTTTTCTAAAGTCTGTGAAAAAAGCTCATGGGAATTTTTATTAGGATTGCACTGAATCTGTAAATTAATTTGGTGAGGGACATTTTACTATAAGTAATTTTTTCCAATCCATGAGCATGGGAGTTCTTTCCATCTTATGATGTACAGTTTTTCAATCTCCTTCTTCAGGGTTTAAAAATTTTTTTTTGTAGAGGTCTTGGTGTCCTTTGTTAGTTTTACTCCTAGGTTTTTTTTTGGGTTTTGTTTTGTTTTGTTTTTTAAAGATAATTTGATAGGGATGGTCTCCTTGTATTCCTTCTCGCAGTTGTTTATTGTTGACGTAAAGAAAAGGCTACTGATCAGGGGCTGGAGAGATGCCCCTAGCAGTTAGTAGCACCGACTGCTCTTAACAAGAGGATCCGGGTTCAATCCCAGCACCCACAAATGGCGGCTGAGAACGTCTGAATCTCCCATTCCAGGAGAAACTCCAGTTCGAGGGGTATCCGACATCCTCTTCTACCTCTTACGGCATTGGCCCCCCCCCAAAACAAACACGGGTGCACAAAAATTTTGCATGCAGACAGTACATTCATACCACGAATACATAAATAAGATTTAAAAAAATTAAAAAAGAGCTACTGATTTATCTAGGTTTATTTTGTATCCTGCCACTTTACTGAAACTTTTGATTGTTTCGATGAGTTTTCTGGTGGAAGTTTTTATGCATCCTTAGGTAAACTATCATATCATCTGCAAAAAAGGAATAGTTTTATATAACTTCCTCTTTTCCCAATTAGTACTTCCTTTAATTTCCCTTTCTCATTGCTTTACTGCCCTAGGCAAGCATTTCAAGCACTATATTGAATAGAAGGAGTGGCAATATTGGACAGCCTTGCCATGTTCTGGCCTTTAAGGGGAATGCTCCAATTTTTCACCATTTAGGATGATGTTGGCTGTGGGTTTTCTTGAATATGGCTTTGATTAACTGAGGAGACGATCCCTCTGCCACCAATTCCCCTAAGACTTTAAACCTGAGGGATGTTGGATTTTGTGGAAAGCTTTTTTTTTTTTTTTTTTTTTTTTTTTTTTTTTTTTTTTTTTTTGTCTTTAAGTCCATCTATGTGTTTTATGATATTTATTGTATTACATATGTTGAACCATACCGTGGCATCTCTGGTATGATCCAACCTGGTCATGAATAGGATGGATACTTTTTGATGTGGGTCTGGTATGCGATTATTCCAAGGTATTTTGTTGAGAATTTTTTGCTTGTGAGTTCATTAATAATATGGTCTAGAGTTTTCTTTCTTATGTCTTTGCCTGGTTTTAGTATTAGAGTGATCCTGGATTCATAGAAGGAGTTTGGGATATTTCCCTCTGTATACTTCAGAAAAGACTGAGTAGCAATGGTTGTATAACCTCCTTAAATGTTTTATAGAATTCTGTTTTGAAACAATCTGGGCCTGGGTCTTTTTTTTTTTTAAGTTGGTAGGTTTTTTTTATTAGCATCCTTCAATTTTCTCAAAGTATATCGGGTCTGTTTAACCTGTCAATCTCTTCTTAGTTAAGGTTTTGGTGAATCACCCAGGATTTCAAGATATTCATTCCCATTTCTCTTAGGTTTTCAAAAATTAGAGAGTGTAATGTGGTTTTTGAAATTATTCTTGTATGAATTGTGTGGATCTTTTCTTATCTGTTGTGATTGTTTTCCCTTTCATCACAGATGGCTGATTGATTGGAATTGCTCTTTCTTTCTCTTTTGGTTTAACTGGGCTAGAGGTCTTTCTATTTGTTTTATCTTTTCAAAGAACCAGCTTTGGGATCATTGATTTTTTTTGTATTGTGCTTTGTTTCTATTTCATTTTGATTTTGCTCTGATTTTTGTTATTTCTTCCTGTCTGTCCAGTTTAGGGATTCTTTGTTGTTGTCTTTCAAGTGTTTTTAGCTTGCAGTGTTAGATCATGTTAATTTGTTCTCTTTCTGTGTTTTTTTTAATGTGGGCACTTAGGGCTAAAAATTTCCCTCTTAGGATTGACTTAATGTATCCCACAGGTTTTGTTTGTTGTATTGTCATTTTCATTTAGTTCACAGGATTGCTTTTATTTCATTCTTTATTTCTTCCCTGACCCCTCATTGCTCAAGGTTGTGTTGTTTAGTCTCCATGTGGTTCTTTAGTTAGTAGGGCTTACCCTGGTGTTAATTTTGAACTTTAACTGCACTGTGTCTGATAGAATGCATGGAATAATTTCAATACTTTTGTATTTGTTGAGGTTTCTTTTGTGTCCCAGTATGTGGTCGATTTTGGAGTATGTTCCGTGGGGCGCTGAGTAGAAAGTATATTCTCTGGTGTTTGGAGGTAATATTCTGTAGATATCTGTGAGGTCCATTTGGTGTATTGTATTGTTAGTTCTGAATGTCTCTCTATTTTTTGTCCAGCTCACCTATCTAGGTGGCTCAGTGGGGTATCTGAAGTTCCCCACTATTAGCATGCTGGGTTAATCTGTGTCTTG
>VZQC01005068.1:426740-495561 GCA_009823505.1 Rhizomys pruinosus | reverse complement strand
ATATATATATATATATATTATGATCACCACTATCTCTCTTATCTCCCCCCCCACTGAACCCTTTTTCTTCCCAAGAATTCTTTCTCCTTCTTTCATGTCCTTTTGTGTGTGGCCCACTACATTTAATTAGAGTTGTTTGCATACGCATGGGTGGGGTGTCATTTACTTGAATAAGAACAAATTACAGTAAATACCACTGCCTTTTAAATTTTCTCAGATTCATATTAGTGATATAATATACTCGCCTATTTAAGCAAACCAGAATAAAACATGTCTTAGATAGTTCTTTTTTTAATGTACTTGCTGTTAAAATTTTTCCTCTAATTCTTAATTTGAGGAAATATATAGGCAATAAGTAAAGAAACTTGGTGCCTAGAATACTTCTTTGTTAACTGACTAAAATCAATGAATAAAGATTAGCTTGGAGTACCATTCACTGTAAGCTTTGAATGTAAATACTTTGGACAACAATTTTGTTATTGTATATAACAATGAATATATGCAACATTTTAAATGTATTCTAGAAATGAGAGGAGACAGATTATGTACGTTTCTTTTTAAATTAAAAAATATTTTATTATTTTTATTTTATGTGTATGAGTGTATTGCTTGCATGTGGGTAGGTACACCCACTTCCGCAATGCCTACAGAAGTCAGAAGAGGGTGGACAGCTGTTAGCTGGGTTAGCTGTAGGTGTTGGGAATTGAACCCAGATCTTCTGCAAAAGCATCTAGTGCTCTTAACTGCCAAGCTATCTCTCTAGCCCCTCTGTATGTTTCTTAAAGTATACCATGACTGCTACCTAAATCACACGAAATCTAAAGATTTATAAAAGTTAAGCTTTTTATACAGAATCCTTAAAGGAGAATAAATAATACAGTAATGCTATTACCTTTTAGCCGGTGACTTAAAATTTGTTCCAAAACAGCTGCAAAATTGTTAAATTCAGGAGAAGAATCATCAATTGTTTCAAAGCAAGACCGATCAATCAGGGTCTTCACAGAAAACCTATAAAGAAAAAGATGATTGCTGGCTTAGGGACAGCAAATGCATTCACCAAAGTATATAAAAATGAGGAGGCAATTTGGGGAAGAATCCTGAAAATCCTATTTATTCATATTCATTCAAGTTAAAAATTTTACAGAAAACAGATTTTCACTTGTATAGTTAATACTAGCTGAGTCTGAATGTTTGTTTCCTCCCATATTCATATGATGCTACCTAGATTTAAAGCATTAGTATTAACAGGTCAGGTCTTATGTAAGTGATAAGGGCTCTCCTATTATCATCTATAGAGAAGAGGCTCAAAGGATTGACTGTCTCCTCCACTTTGTAAGGACATGGAAAGTACCAAATTTTGTGCGGCACTGAGGCTCCTGGCACCTTGATGAGCAAACTGTGAGCAAATTTTCATTTACAAATTATCCAGTCTGAAGGCAGTTTGTCACAGCATGCTGAGAGGAATAAAACACTACCTATTTCCTGAAATAAGGCTTTTATTAACAAATTTTATACCCCTTCCCTACTTCCATCACATTCTTGCCAGTTCCCTTCTTCCCTACAATTTTCCTTCCCATATTCAAGACTTTTTGTTTTGCTTTGTGTTCACAGTATTTAACCATCACAGCCATCTGTATGACCATAGACTTAGAACTATCCATTAGAGCCTACTAGGCTCACCAGTGGGTACACAGCTGGATACAATGCCTCCTCCTCTTCTACTATCTGTTGATTGTGTTGGCCCAGTGTCACTAAGCACAGCTGCTGTGAGTTTGTGATTGCCATGACCATGTCCTGCTTAGACGATATCATCTCACAGTCCTTCTTCGACATCTGCAGGCTTTTACATTCTTTCTGATCTCTCTTCTGTATTGTTCCCTGAGCCTTAAGGGAGCCTTTTAAATGTCATTTAGGTTGAGCCCTCTACCATCCTTTACTCTTAGCATTTTGTATAGCCATGGGTCTCTGCATTCATCTCTTTTCACTGCAAAGAGAGGTTTCTCTGATTAAGGCTGTGAATAACTTTTTTCTGTGGATGTAAACATATTTATGGTAGTTTGATGCTATGTCAGTTTAGCAGAGAAATAGTAGTAGGTTTTTGAGCAAGTTTATAGCACTACACACGGATTGTCTCTTATGAAGCAGACATCAAATCCAAGCAGGAGCTGTTGGTTACTGTGTAACATTTGCGCCATTATTGCACCAATGGGCACTTCTTGCTTGGAAGGTTGGAACTATAGTTCAAAGAGTTTGTAGCTGGGTAAGACTGTTGATCCTTTACTCCCCTACAGCAAAGCACCTGCACAGCACATTCCAGCACTATAAAAACTAGCCATTAGTGAGTAAGCTTCCAGCTCAGTTCCAGGTTGGTTTCTCTAAATCAGCAGTCCAAGGTGTATGGTATCTTCAAGCAATAAGGTCTTATCAACTAGTTTTGGTGAGTAACTAAAAGGAATGGCAAAAACCTGACCAACAACTCTTACAGACGTACCTTACATTGGACAGTACAGTTTTTGTTTAATGACTCATTACTTCTGGAACCAGTATTTAATTTTATTCAGCTATAAAGAAAAATGAAATTATGACTTTTGCAGATAAATATAAATTTTGCTGGAAAAAGTTATACTAAGTGAGGTAATCCAGGCCCAAAAGAAAAATGTTCTCTTGCATATGCAGCTCCCAGCCTCAACTCTTTAGTCTGTGTGTCTAATCTGGAGTACCTCCAGAAGCCAGGAAACCAGAGAGGGGAAAGTAGGTGGGTTGTGCTTTAAGTGTGTGTGTGTGGGGGGGGGCTGTAGCAATACATAAGAAGAGAGTGGAAAGGGGTATTACAAAGGAAGAAAAGTTCAAACAGGGAGAGGGATATAAGAACGGGGGAGAATGTGGGAAGATGGTTAATCAAAACAAAGGAGGTGTTCTAGTTTCTCTTGCATTGCTGTGACAAAACACTCTGATCGACACCAACTTGGGGAGGAAAGGGTTTATTCAGCTTACATCTCCTGGGTCACAGTTCATCACTTAGGGAGCCCAAGGCAGGAACTCAGGCAGGAACCTGGAGGCAGGAGCTGAAGCACAGAAATGCTGTTGGAATGGAGGAATGGAGGAATGCTGTTCACTGGCTTGCTCCCCTGTCCCATGCTCAGCCTGCCCTCTTATACGGTACACAACAACCTGCCCAGGGTGGCACTACTCATTGTGGGCTGGGCCCTCCCACATTGCTCAACAATCAAGACAATACTCCACAGATGTGGCCACAGGCCAGTCCAATGGAGCCAATTCCCCAATTGAGGCTCCCTCAACACAGGTGTGTCAAGTTGACACTAAAGCTATCCAGCACAACTGACCCCTTGTCAACTTGACACACAAAACACATCACTGTTAAACCACCACCTTTCCAGTTCTTATCCCCAAAGTATGATATTAACATTAATCACAACCTAAGACAGTACAACCTTAAAAGCCCCACAGTCCTTAAAATATCCAAACACTTAAAAGTTCACAGTCCATTAAAAGTCTCTTAACTGTGGGCTGCTGTAAAATCCAAAACAAGTACTGTCTTATTTCAAAGGGAAGAATCAGGCACACTCAAACAAAACCTAAGTCCAGCAAGTAGCTCAAGGCTGGACACCTGGGATTCACTCACGATCTTCTGGGTTCCAAAGGGTTTTGGCAGCTCCCCCTCTTTGACTCTGCCATCCACAGCACACACAGCTCATCTCAAAGGCCCAGGCTGACTCCATTTCACACCTGCTACTGCTCTTGGTGGTCGTCCCTTGGTCCCGGCATCTCCAAAAAGCTGGGGTTGCCACTGAAACTGAGGCAGCACCTTCACCAATGGTCTCTTCTGACTTCTCCTGGTGCAAAGCCTTAGCTTCTCTCCATGACCCCTGCAATCCTGGGGTCTTCACTGCAACCAAGGTGCACTTCCACCAATGATCTTTCCTGACCTCTCACAGTGCCAAGCCTCGGCTCCTCTCTGTGACCCCCTCAAATGTCAACACCAGAACCATATAGGAGACTCTTACACATTACCAATTCCTGCTACTGGCTCGAGATGGAGGCTCAGGCCCCTTCTGGATCACAGCTCTTGTGTGCTGACCCTGAAGAAATTCTTCCCAGATTTTTGCCACAGTGATGCTGGTCTCTTGTTACTTACAGCTGATTTTTCAGCCCCAGCTAACCAGCATCAATTGTCCCAGTACAACAAAGATTTCACTTCAGGTTCTGATCTCTTGTTACTTACAGCTGATTCTTCAGCCCCAGCTGACCAGAACCCAGAGATTACACAGTCCTGATGATCTCTGCTCCCCTTTGAAACTAGAAACTTCACAACCAGGCCTCCATCTTCTACAACTCTTTCAGCAAAACTGTTACTGTACACAACAACCTGCCCAGGGTGGCATGACTCATTGTGGGCTGGGCCCTCCCACATTGCTCAACAGTCAAGACAATACTCCACAGACATGGCCACAGGCCAGTCCAATGGAGCCAAATTCCCCAATTGAGGCTCCCTCAACCCAGGTGTGTTAAGTTGACACTAAAGCTATCCAGCACAGGAGGTATGAAAAAAACCTATACAGAAACCCTAATGAAAACCACAAAACAGAGTTTAAAGTAGATGCTCTGCAGAGGTAGACAACGCATGTACTTTTCTTTTTAGAAGAAAAGTTGTACAAGTTTACATTCCCACCAGTGGTGGATGAGTGTTCCCCTTTCCCCACAACCTCTCTATCATTTAGTATCATTTGTTTTCTTGATCCTAGCCAGTCTTATCAGAGTAAGATGATATTTTAAAGTGGTTTTAATTTGCATTTCCTTAATTATTAATGATGTCGAACACTTTTTAAGATGTTTCTCAGCCATCTTTATTTCTTCACTTGTGAAGTCTCTGTTCAGCTTTTTACTCCATCTTTTGAGTGAGACATTTGTTTTCTTACTTCTTTGTTTTTTGCGTAGTTTATATATTCTGGAAGTTAATGCTATAGGCTTTCTTTTTTCTTTTCTTTTCTTTTTTTTTTACAGAAGCTACTGCTTCCTGGCTGCCTAAAGACTCAAAATGAGCTTAACCAGTAGTAAATAGTATGACACAGCCATACTACTCCTGGGTATATACCCACAAGACTTTTCCTACTGCAGAGATACACGCACAGCCATGTTCAATTGCAGCTCTCTTCACAATAGTGGAGAGCTGGAACCAACCCAAATGCCCCTTAACCAATGAGTGGATAGAGAAAATGTGGTTGATCTACACAGTGGAATTCTATGCAACAGCAAAGAAAGATGACGTCATGAATTTTGCAGATAAATGGATGGAAGATATTATGATAAGTGAATTAACACAGTCCCAGAAAAACAAACGATGAATGGTATCCCCCATTTGTGGATGCTAGCACTAAGCACCGAGTTGTAAGGCAAACTGAGCAGCATCAATGTTATCTAACCCTTTCCCTGAAAGCAACTGTGCTCTTATTATGTAAATCCCTTAATAGGCTCTAGAATTAACCCACCACTTATTTTTAGACTTTGTAATCTTGGTATATGGGTGGAGGATATGTACACATATTTTAGAGTAATATAAATTTAAAAATGAAAAATGTGAATCCTGAAATATGATATGGAAATGACAGTTTGTATGCAGATAATATGATATTAGTATAGGTGTGATGTGTATATATATGCATATGTTGAAGCAATAAATATGGATTGGAGGGAACAACAGCAGAAGAACTGGGACAGGGAACCGACTGAAACAGTAAAGTTCCTCCAAGGACAATAAAAAAAAAAAAAAGAAAGGGTCTTGTTATATATTCCAAGCCACAGGCTAGCTTCAAACTATGTATCCCAGCTTAGCCTTGAATTCACAATCTATCCTCCTGCCTCAGCCTCTTGAGTTCTAGGATTACAGGTATGTACTACCAGATATAGCTCAAATAGTACCAATGGCAACATTCTCACCATGATTTATTTCTTCTATAATTCCATTTATGTTTAATTTGAATTTCACTTTGGACATTATTACTTCTTTATTTTCTGTACTTTTATCTTGAAAACTCACAAATGCACTTATATATCTATCAATTTTCATGAAACATGGGTTTCTCAACAGGTAATAGGAAGCCTTGGTTTTCTGTGCATGAACTAAGCAACAAAGACAAAGTGATCAGTTCATAGATTTTGAAAGAAGTGAAATGGTTAGTTGCCTATCATAATGTACTTTATTCATTCATAATGGTGATCTGTGGATTGAGGAGCTAGCAAAAAAAAACATGAATTTCATACACTTACAGTTAATATGTTTTTAATTCAAATTTAGATCTATGTTATCGAAGGACCTATGATATTTAACTCAGTTGTGGTACCTGAAATATTTGGATTAGTCAAAGAAAGGACTTTATTTATTTATTAACTATAAGCAAATGAAGCCTGTCATATATTAGCATGTTATTTTTTTATTTTCCCCAAATTTTAATTCTGCAAAATTCACTCTTCAGAGGTCAGTTTACAACACTAAAAGTTTTCAACCAGTAAAGGTTTTATTACAAGAAACAATTACATCAGGTAAAAAGCAAAAAAAAAATGTGTAATTATGGCAAAATGTTTAAAATTCTATACATTTGCCCCCATAGGACTATAGTACTTACTACATACCTGATCACTGAACAGTGAATGCCCTTTTAAAACTTCTTTATATGGGATTCTTTCTTGTTCCTTACAGATACATTCACTTTTTCTCACGCACCAATGAAATCAGCTTGACACTTAAGCAACAACTTTGTGGTATAACAAGAAACAAAGGTGAGTAATAAATACAATCTCTGCTTTCCCTATAATATAGTTACACCTAGTCCAGTTTTCAACATGTAAGAAGAATATAAGAAAGTTCTATGCACATTTTCAAATTCAGAAACACAGTTGAGATTGACATTTGTTCAATCTATCTTTTTTTTTTTTAAGAAAAAGGCAATATTTATTTACATATACACTTTGCCAGGGAAGACACTCACAAATCCTGAAAGCACATTGGATGCTGCATAGTACCATTAATCTATCAAAGAAACTCAAATGGAAACCACAAGTACAAACATCCACTTAGATAACTGAAAGTTGTAGACAGATATGAGGTTTACTAAGATTATAAATTGACTAGAGAATAAGCTCACTCTGGATGGAAAACAGTGTTGACTACTTTGGGTAGATGTTAGACAGCCTCTATTATGATAAATGGCACTTGCTTTTAAAAGAACCAGCAATTTTACTTGTGGTTCACACCCTCCTGTATGGAAACACAGCCATGCAAAAACTTGAACATGAATGCTCATGGCAATGTAAGTCATGATAGTCAAAAAGTGGGATGAAAGCCTCAGTTGTCTATCAATGGAAGAACTGGTAAACAAAATGTTGTATATCCATTCAATGGTGTCTGTTCAGTGGTGAGAAGGGAATGGAGCTCTGATGCAGGCTATGGCATTGCTGAACCCTCAATCTATCTTTTAATTCTGTAGTAGCCATTGTGCCAATACTTATATTCACACTATGAGAAGGGAACTTGAGTACCTATACACAAACCACACCTATCACTAATCTTAGTTTCCTAGGACCTCCTCTGAAATCATTTAAAAACTGGCAAAATATAACAGCTATAGAATGTAAACAAACAGTACTTCATACAAAATTCAATATGCATTGTACTTCCATAGCAAATTCTAAGTCTTGGATCATGCCCTCAATGCACACTGTTATAACGAAAAGATGACCACTATACAGATAAAGAGAGAAAATCTCCTGTAGAAATACTCAAAGTGTGTTGTGTGTTTTCTTGTGTACACCACACATGTATGCACATTGTTAACTCAACATTCTATGTCATGTTTTCAAGTAATACATTTTCCCAAATACCGAGACTGTCAAAATTGGCAGCAATCCTAGCTATTCAGCAAAAGCTTTCAAAAATAAATTACATGGACATGTCTTGTAAAAATCATTTTCCCTCCCATTAGCAATGTAAAACTCTAAAATATAATTTAAAAAAATCACAGAATAATCCTAAAACAGCATGAAGCAAAAGAAAATATAACACAAACTAGAGCGGTAAAAATATTGGTTGACAGTTTGTTTTTTGTTTTGGGTTTTTTTTTTTTTTTTTTTTTTTTTTTTTTTTTTTTTTGTGCACCACCTGCACCAGTGAAAAATTTTTAAAAGATGTTTCTCAGCCATCTTTTTTCTTCTTCACTTGTGAAGATCTCTGTTCAGGGCTTTTTACTCCATCTTTTAGAGTGGTGTTGTCTTTGTTTGTTTCGTTACTATCTTTTTGTTTTTGGCGTAGTTTATATATTCTGGAAGTTAATGCTATAGGCTTCTTTTTTCTTTTATTTTCTTTTTTTTTTTTTACAGAAGCTACTGCTTCCTGGCTGCCTAAAGACTCAAAATGAGCCTTAACCAGTATAAAATAGGATGAACACAGCCATACTACTCCCTGGGTATATCCCACAAGATCTCCTATTGCAAGATACAGCACCACAGCCATGTTCAATTGCAGCCTCTCTTCACAATAGTGAAGAGCTGGAACCAACCCAAATGCCCCTTGAATGCCAACTGATGACTGGATGGTGAAAATGTGGTTGATCTACAAGTGGAATTCTATGCAACAGCAAAGAAAGATGACAGTCATGATTTTGCAGATAAATGGATGGAAGATATTGATAAAGTGAATTAACACAGTCCCAGAAAACAAACGATGAATGGTATCCCCCATTTGTGATGCGAGCACTAAGCACCGAGTTGTAAGGCAAACGGAGCAGCATCAATGTTATCTAACCCTTTCCCTGAAAGCAACTGTGCTCTATTATGGTAAATCCCTTAATAGGCTCTAGAATTAACACACCACTTATTTTTAGACTTGTAAGTCTTGGTATATGGGTGGAGGATATGTACACATATGTTAGAGTAATATAAATTTAAAAATGAAAAATGTGAATCCTGAAATATGAATATGGAAATGACAGTTTGTATGCAGATATGATATTAGTATAGGTGGTGATGTATATTTGATGCATATGTTGAAGCAATAAATAGGGTCTCCCTGTAGCCCCAGCTGTCCTGGAACTCACTCTGTAGACCAGGCTGGCCATGAACTCACAAAGATTCGCCCACCTCTGCTTCCTGAGTGCTAGGATTAAAGACGTGCAGGAGTGCTAGAATTAAAGGCGTGCGCCACCACCACCCAGCTTCATGGTTTACAGTTTACAAAGAAATCATAGACGCACTATATAAAGGCTAGTTAGAGAAACCGCACTTCAAGGTTTGTAGGAAAGTTCAGTTGTAAATCCTGTCCATTTGGACTTCCTCTTCAGAAAACTATCCCTATCTGCAGAGCTCTTTATAAAGCAGTTTAGAAAGGTCCTGAAAAATGAGGTATATGATGCAAAGAGGCAATGCTTTCAATTTGTTTCACAGTATCAATTTACAATTTGTGCAAGAGTAGTTTATAAAAGACAAACTATGCCAGTTCTTCAACTGAATCAAACTGTTCTAAAAACAGATAGGCTCTGGCCTATTTTTATATTCTATATTGGCTAGGCTAGGCATACTGATGAGTGTGGTACCAATCCAGATGCCTGGAAACTTATCAATTAAATATGAACAGTGACTTAGTACCTATAGTTCATGAACTTATGATTCTGTTCACTCTTGTTCACTCTTCCTTCTCCATCACCTTCTGCTACAAAGACTATGTCAACATAAAAGTACTCCTCACTACTGAGCGCAAAACAACAAAAGGAGGTAGTGGCTGCAAGATGAAACTTCAAAGCCATTAGATTAATAAACCACTTCAAGAATTGCCTGTTTCTAGAATTTTAAATGTAGGTGTAAAACTTCACATTGTAAGTTAACTTTCATTGTACTGACAATGACGGGACAGGTAGATGATGGAAAAGGAGGTCAGGCAATAAAGCCCACGTTAGTGCAAACTTGGAATTGTAAATTGAACCTAGTCAGACCAATAATCAGCCTTATCCTATTAAACAAACAGCAGAGCTTGTGAGATCACAAGGTACAGCACAATGGGCAGGAAACCAGGATGCTAATTTGAAAGAACACAGACTGGAACCATTTAAATCTATCTAGTCCTACATGTTAAGTAACTTAGAGGAGCACCAGTCACGGATCTGAGCCCTTTCTGAGATTTTAGAAAATGAGACAATGTTAGCACTTGAAAAATTTACAGACAGAAAACTGCCACTTTAAAACTTTAGCTTAACTTAAAGTTACATGGGTAAATATGAAACTCTAAAAGTTGATTTTTCCTTCTGTTTACTCTGATAACAGAACACATTTAAATCTCATATACTTGAAGATCTGATCAATACCATTCTCTTGGGATTATTCTCCTTCCTCTATTCCTATAATGTGGAGGTTTGATCTTTTCTTTTTTTTAATTTTTTAAATTAATTTTTATTTCTGTGTGTGTATGAATGTACTATCTGCATGCAAGTTTGTGCACCCATGTCATGCAATGCCGCGGAGGTCAGAAGAGGGTGTCGGATTCCCCTGGAACTGGAGTTCTCCTGGAATTGGAGTTTCAGACGGTTCTCAGCCGCCATGTGGGTGCTGGGGATCGAACCCGGGTCCTCTGTAAGAGCAGTCGGCGCTCTTAACCACTAGGCCATCTCTCCAGCCCCGACGTTTGATCTTTTCATAGTGTCCCACAGTTCCTGGTTGTTCCACTTTTGTGTATTTTTAGATTTTTCATAATCTTTGAGTTTTTTAGTTGTTCTGTGCTATCTTCCAGGTCTGATATTCTTTATTCTGCTTCCTCCATTCTACTTCTGAGGCTTTTTCCATTCCTTTCTTCTTGATTGGATGAGTGTTTGATTTCCTTTTTCATTTCCTCTTCTGATTTCTTTAGTATTTCCACTTCCTTTTGGAGCTTCTCAATCTCTTCCTTTACTGGTTGGTTTCCTTATCTTTTTCAACATGGGATCTTTTCAGTGTTTCCACTTCCAGAGTTTGTCATTCTCTCTCTCTCTAAGTCCTTCTTGAGTTTTTCATTCTCTTTTCTTAGTTCTCTGACTTGTTCTTTATAGTCTTTGATTTCTTTGAGTATATCCACAATTGTACTTCTAATATCTGTGTCCTGGGCCATCCCCAGGGGGATCCCACTGTAGGAATCTCCCACAGGTTTGGTAGAGCTTGGTGTGGAAGTATCCTGCACCTTTCTCATGTTGTCTCTTCTTCGTTTCCCTGCCATGTGGGTTTCTCTTTGCCTGTATTCCAGTGCGAATCCCAAATGCCTCTTCAGTGTGTTGAAGGCTTGCTTTGCTTGCCTCCTTCAGATGACTTCCTTGTTTGTTTGATTGATTTGCTTTTCTCCATTTCTCCTTGCTTATGGACTGTTGACTTGTCTAAGTTTTAGGCTTTCTCTTGGAAGTCTAACTCCCTCTTCTCTTCCTGTTCTGAAGGTTTTCCAAAGAATCTACTTGGACACTCCTTCCACAATCCCACTTGGCCAGGGAGGATTCCTGTTTAGCCTGTGCCCCGGAGTCCTGGGAAATCCCCAATTTCTATGATAGCCATTTTAAAAATATTGTT
Organism: Rhizomys pruinosus; assembly: GCA_009823505.1. Taxonomy (NCBI): domain Eukaryota; kingdom Metazoa; phylum Chordata; class Mammalia; order Rodentia; family Spalacidae; genus Rhizomys; species Rhizomys pruinosus. The sequence goes on along the minus strand of VZQC01005068.1, from coordinate 483,972 downwards.
CCTACTGATAAATGAGTATGGATTTTCTCCCCGTCTTCTAGTATCTTCTTCAATGTCTTTTTTCTTTTAAAAATTTTTTCTTTTTACTTTTTGTGTATGAGTGTGTATGTAAGTGTGCCTGTGTTGTGCAATGCCCACTGAGGTCAGAAGAAGGCATCAGGTCCCCATGTTGGGTTCTTCAAACTGAATCTTGGTCCTCTGCAAGAGCAGTCAGTGCTCTTAACCCCTGAGTCATATTTCCCGCCCCATTCAATGTCTTTTTATCAATTTCTTGAAATTTTTTTTATTAAACAAGTCTTACACTTCCTTGGTTAGATTTATTCCAAGACATTTTATAGTTTTTTAGGCTATCATGAATGGATCCTTTTCCCCATTTCTTTCTTAGTATGTTTACTGTTGGTATACAGGAAAGCTACTGATCTTTCTGTGTTAATTTGTTAATCTTGCTACTTTGATGAATGTGTTTAGGAGTTCTAAGAGTTTTCTAGTGGAGTCTTTACAGTCTTTTATGTATAGAATCATATTACCTACAAATAAGGATACTTAGAATGAGAAATTTAAAAAAGGACTTGTGTGTGTGTGTGTGTGTGTGTGTGTGTGAGTGTTTGCCCACAGGTATGTATGTGCATGTGGATGCCTGATGCCCAAAGAGGCCAGAAGAGTATAATGTGCTGGATTTTCTGAAACTGAGTTACAGATAGTTGTCAGCCACCTTGTGGGTGCTAGGAACTAAACTAGGGAACTCTGCAAGGGCAACAAGTGTTCTTATTTTCTGAGCCATCTCTTCAGACCTCAGAATGGAATTTTTTGAGATTGTCTCACTATGTAGCCCTGGTTGTCCTGGATCTTGTCTGCCTCTTCCTCTTGTGTACTGGCATTAAATGCATACCACTATGGTTCAATTAAGAATGGGAATTTTAAATGCAAATAATGTCTTAGAACTAAATAATTTTGACCTTTCAGACCTCTGAAATTATTTAGGCCCAGGAACACACTTTGAGAACAATTACCTCAAGAAATTCTTTGTGACAAAACAGCTCTTCTCTTGTGAAAATAGACTAGTACTAGTTATATACTATTGTGCACTTTTTGAGGATTTAGAATAGTTATTCAAATAATGTTCAGGCTTCTTTAGTTCAGATAAATAACCCTGATTGAGACAGTCTGAGATAAAATTCAAGTTTTACTAAGTAGTATTACGTAAAATAGCAACTGGAACTCACTGGACAGAGTTATAAAATGAAGGAAAAAGAATATCTAAAAAGTTAAAACTGATGAACATGTTCATTAACATCTAAAGAATAAATTAGGTTTTAGGTACAGTGCATGAATAAATTAATAAAAATATAAAGAAAAGCACTTAAAATAGTTAGAAAGTTTTTGCTTCATATACCTAGCTCATTTATGAGAAAAATGATGCCAATCATTAGCAAACTTTTAAAATTTATTGAGAGAAAGATCAAGAAAGAGAGTTTGGAGGGAGGCAGAGAGTACAATGCATGTGCCATGATCAGAGACCAGAGGGGAAACTTTTGTAATCAGTTCTCTCCTTCCACCTGTTGTTGGGTTCTGGGGCTCAAGCTCAGGTCGCCAAGCCTATATAGCATTCATTTTTGCTGAACTATTTTGCCTAGACAGTAAACTTTTGGTAAGATAAAAAGTAAGTTCAGAGAATTAAATGGAAAGGTCCCTAAAATGAAAACCAAAAACTATGCAATACCTATTCCTATCATAGAAGAAAATTACTAAATGTTTCTCTAATTTTTATTAGGAAGAATGGAAAAAGAGAGCTGATTCTACAAATACATTCTTTAAGGTAAGGAAAGTCTACTGCTTTAGAAAACTATGCCATTCAAGACAGTAATGCACATTCACGAAGTAAACTGAAAATATTTTAAAATAAAAATAACAAAGTACACATTTCATCAGGAAAGTAGATAAGGATTTGGTTTTACCTTTCACAGTCTGATAAGCTTTCCCTATTGGTCTCCAGCAGCAAGCATCTTCCCCACTGAGCCATCTCACCAGCTCGAGTGATATTCTAAGTAAAGAATAAATATAAAAACTACAAAGATTTTTCCTACTACTTTTTAATACCCAAATTTATTGGATTTCTTACAATATGTCCTTGCTGTTGGCAGAGCAGCTATCCCTTCTTGTTAAAATAATTTCCAGCTTCAATAATAAACAAAGAAATATCTGTCAAGAGATAAGATAGGGCAGCTGGAGAGATGGCTTAGTGGGTAAAATGCTTGTCATGCAAGCATGAGGATCTGAGCTCTAACCCCAGCACCTATGTGAAAAGGTAGGCATAATGGCACACACTTCTATCCCAGTGCTGGGATAAAGAGACAGGAAACTAGCTGGGGCTTGCTAACCAATCAGTCTAATGTAATTGGTTAGTTCCAAGTTCTGAGAGACCCTGCCTTAAAACAAGGTGGGCTTGGCAGGTGGGTTCCAGGAACTTCTCAGCCCCGGTGCCTCAGACACAAGGTTTCAAGACCATCAGAGCCCTGTTCCTTCCAGCCCAGTGTATTGGAGCCCTGTTGCTTTCAGCCCAGTGTATTGGAGCCCTGTTGCTTCCAGCCCAGTGTATTGGAGCCCTGTTGCTTCCAGCCCAGTGTATTGGAGCCCTGTTGCTTCCAGCCCAGTGTCCCAAGACCATCCCATCCCAGTCACTTCCAGTGCAGGATGAGTGATAGGTTGGGCTTCTTGGCAGGTGGGTTCAGAACCTTCCCAGCCCCGGCAACTCTGGTGTAGGGTTCCAAGACCATCAGAGCCCTGTTGCTTCCAGCCCAGTGTCCCAGGACCATCCTAGCCCATTCGCTTCAGGTGCAGGTTCTCTGGAGCTGCTCCAACTTCCAGACCAGATCAGGTAAGGCACTATAGTCAGCTTGGTGGTGACAGGATTGGGAAGGCAAAAACCAGTGCCCCCCCACCCCCATGTGGCCATCAGGGATGGGAACAGAGAAGGTGACTTGGAGCACAAAGTGACAGAAGAGACAGCCAACCTTCCAACCTAGAGGAAGAAGCACTGGAATTTCACATCAGACTATAAACAACAAATCAAATCCACATGCCAAGGGCACAAAGGAAAATAATAAATCCCCAACAAAATCTAGCAGTTCTATAGAAGACCCCAACAATGAGTTATCCCTAGAGACAACCCAGGACACAGATCTTAAAAGAACAATAATGGACATACTCAAAGAAATGAAGGGAGAGAATGACAAACTCAGGAATGAAGTAGAAACACTGAAAGAACCCACACTGAAATGAAACAGGAATCAAGGTTCTAGAAGGAGAGAATGACAAACTCCAAAGGGAACTGGAAATACTAAAAAATAAATCACAGGATGAGGTGAAAAAGGAAACTGATCACTCATCCAAATCAGCAGGAAAAGATGGGAGAAAGCCTCAGTAACAGATTGGATGAAGCAGAAAATAGACTATTAAGGTGGAAGAACTTCAATGCTCAAACAATGAGTATGAAAAATTTAAAATCACAAGAGTGGAACAATCAGGAAGTATGGGACACTTTGAAAAGTTCAAACCTCCGCATCATAGGGATAGAGGAAGGAGAAGAATCCCAGGAGAAAGGTATTGAGCAGATCTTCAACAGAATAATAGAAGAAAATTTCCCTAAAATGAAAAATGACAAACCCATACAAATACAAGAAGCACATAGAATACCAAATAGACAAGATCAAATAAAGAATACCCCACATGCCATATCATAGTTAAAACACTAGACGGCCTAAACAAAGACAAATTACCGAAGGCTGCAAGAGAAAAACAACAAGTTACATATAAAGAAAAACCCATCAGAATTACAGCTGACTTTTCAGTGCAAATGATGAAAGGCAGAACTTGGACCAAAGTATTCCCAGTACTAAATGAGTATAGATGCCAACCAAGATTACTATACTCAGCAAAAATGTCAATTATAGTTGAAGGAGAAAGAAAAATCTTTCATGACATAAACAAGATGAAAGAATTCATGTCCAGGAAACCAATCCCTCAGAAAATACTCAAAGCAATTCAAAGGTCAGAGGAAAGGAGCAACTATCCACAAGCACCAAGAGAGAGTAAGGAATAAAAGTATAACTGCAAAAATACAGACCCAGACCAAGAATGCAAACAGAAAATAAGGAAAAAGGAAACAGCACACATCTCTCAATAATAACTTTAAATATTAATGGGCTGAATTCCCCAATCAAAAGATATTGCCTGGGAAAATGGATTAAGAAACAGAACCCATCTACAAGAAACCCATCTTACCCTCAAGGATAGGCACCAACTTAAAGTGAAAGGATAGAAAAAGAAATTCCAAGCAAAATGGTACCAAAAAGAAAGCCAGAGTTGCTATTCTAATAACAGACAAAATAGAATTTTTTTGTAAAAAAAGTAAAACAATCAGAAGACACAGAGAGGGCGACTACATCCTTATCAAAGGATCAATTAACCATGAAGATTTCATAATCATGAATATATATATGCACCAAACTTTGATGTACCAAACTTTATAAACATAATTCTACAGGACTTCAAGGCAAAGATTGATCCCAGCACACTAATAGTGGAGGATTTCAATACCCATTGAGCCCATTAGATAGGTCAACTGGGCAAAGAATAAACAGAGAGATATCTGAACTGGACAATACAATACACCAAACGGACCTTACAGATATCTACAGAATATTCCACCCAAACACCAGAGAATATACTTTCTACTCAGCACCCCATGGAACATTCTCCAAAATTGATCACATACTGAGACACAGAAAAAATCTCTACAAATACTAAAGCATTGAAATAATTTCATACATTATATCAGACCGCAGTGCAATAAAGCTCAATATCAACACCAGAATAAGCCCAACTATCTACAAGAACACATGGAGACTAAACAGCACACTCCTGAATAATGAAAGAATAATGAAAGGGTCAAGAAAGAAAGAAAGAAAGAAAGAAAGAAAGAAAGAAAGAAAGAAAGAAAGAAAGAAAGAAAGAAAGAAAAAAAGAAAGAAAGAAAGAAAGAAAGAAAGAAAGAAAGAAAGAAAGAAATGAAGGAAGGAAGAGAGAGAGAGAAAGGAAGGAAGGAAGGAGGAGGTGGAAGGAAGGAAGGAAGGAAGGAAGGAAGGAAGGAAGGAAGGAAGGAAGGAAGGAAGGAAGGAAGGAAGGAAGGAAACATTCCTGGAACTAAACAAAAAAGAAAATACAGCACAGCAAAACCTATGAGATACTTTCAAAGCAGCCCTAAGAGGGAAGTTTTTAGCCCTCAGTGCCTACATTAAAAAGCAGAAAGAGGACAAATAAACAAACTAACACTGCAATTAAAAACACTTGGGAGACAACAACAAATGAACCTTAAACCCAACAGACAGGAATAAATCACAAAAATCAGAGCAGAAATCAATGAAATAGAAATAAAGAAAACAATACAAAGAATCAATGAATCCAGAAGCAGGTTCTTTGAACAGATAAACAAGATAGATAGACCCCCTAGCCCAGTTAACCAAAAGAAAGAAAGAGCAACTCCAAATCAGTAGTATTCATGATGAAAAGGGAAACATCACAACAGACAGAAAAGATCCAGACAATCATACGAGAATATTTCAAAAACCTATACTCTACTAAATTTTAAAACTTAAGAGAAATGGGTGAATATCTGAAATCTTGGAATTCACCAAAGCTTAACCAAGAAGAAATTGGAAGCTTAAACAGACACATAATATATGAAGAAGTTGAAAATGAAAGCCCAGGTCCAGATGGTTTCATGGCAGAATTCTATAAAATATTTAAAGAGGATTTAAAACCATTATTATTAAAACTGTTCAGAAGGATACAGAGGGAAATCTCCCAAATTCCTTCTACAAAGCCAGCATCACTCTAATACCAAAACCAGGCAAAGAGACAACCAAAAAAGAAAACTATAGACTCATCTCATTAATGAACATAGATACAAAAATTCTCAACAAAATACTTGTAAACCACATACAGACCCACATCAAAAAGATCATCCATCATGACAAAGTTGGATTCATACCAGAGATGCAGGGATGGTTCAACATATGTAAATCAATAAATATCATAAAACACATAAATGGACTGAAAGACAAAAACCACATGATTATCTCAATTGATGCATAAAAAGCCTTTGTCAAAATTCAGCATCACTCCATGCTTAAAGTCCTAGAGGGAGTTGGACTACAGGGGTCATTCCTAAAGGTAATCAAAGCCATATATAACAAACCCACAGCCAACACCATCATAAATGGAGAAAAGTTAGAAGCATTTCCCTTAAAGACAGGAACACAGCAAGGCTGTCTTCTATCACCACTACTCTTCAATATAGTATTTGAAACACTTGCCAGGGCAATAAGGCAAGAAAGGGAAATTAAAGGAGTACTAATTGGAAAGAGGAAGTCAAACTACCCCTCTTTGCAGATGATATATCTTACTTAAGGGATGCTGAAAACTCCACCAGAAAACTCCTAGAAACGATTAAGAACTTCACTAGAGTGGCAGGATACAAAATTAACCTAGAAAAAGCAGTAGCCTTTCTCTACATCACCAACAAGCAACTGGAGAAGGAATAAAAGAAGACTTTCCCACTCACAATAGCCACAAAAACAAAAACATACCTAGGAACAAACCTAACCAAAGACATCAAAGATCTCTACAACAAAAATTTTAAACCCCTGAAGAAGGGAATTGAAGAAGAAATCAGAAGATGGAAAAACCTCCAAGATCATGGATTGGAAAAATTAATGTAGTAAAAATGTCCATTCTACCCAAATTGATATACAGATTCAATGCAATCCCAATTAAAATCTCCAAAAATTTCCTCACAGACTTGGAAAAAAAATCCTCAAATTCATATGAAAAAACAAAAGACCCTGAATAGCCAAAGCAACCCTGAGAGAAAAGAGCAATACAGGCGGGATCACTATACCAGACTTCAAACTATATTATAGGGCTATAGTTATAAAAATGGCCTGGTACTGGCACAAAAACAGACCCGTAGACCAATGGAACAAAATTGAAGATCCAAACGTGAGCACATACAATTTCAGCCACCTCATATTTGACACGGGGGCCAAAAAGACTCAATGGAGGAAAGACAGCATCTTTAGCAAATGGTGCTGGCAAAACTGGATCACCATTTTTAGAAGAATAAAATTAAACCCCTACCTCTCACCCTGTACAAAAATCAATTCCAGGTTCAAAGACCTCAACATGAAACCCAAAACTCTGAAGGTGATAGAAGAAAATGTTGGCAGCAACCTACAGGACATAGGTGTAGGAAAAACCAAACAGCAGCTGCACAGGAAATAAGGTCAACAATTGACAAGTGGGATCTCATTAAACTGAAAAGCTTCTATACAACAAAAGAAACAATCAATGAAGTGAAGAGAAAACCCAGAGTGGAATGAAACCTTCACCAGTGATACATCTGGCAGAGCATTAACATGTAGCGTATATAAACTACTGAATAAACAAAGACCTAAGAAAACAAATGACCCACTCAAGAGATGGAGTAAAGAATTGAACAGAGACTTCATAAGTGAGGAAATAAAGATGGTTGAGAAACACCTTTAAAAGTGTTCCACATCATTAATAATTAAGGAAATGCAAATTAAAACCACTTTAAGATATCATCTCACTCCAATAAGACTGGCTAACATCATGAAAACCAAAGACACCAAATGCTGGAAAGGATGTGGGGAAAGGGGAATGCTCATCCACTGCTGGTGGGAATATAAACTTGTGCAACCACTATGGAAAGTAGTGTGGAGAATCCTTAAAAGACTCAAAATGAGTCTACCACCTGACCCTGCCATACCACTCCTGGGTATATACCCGAAAGACTCATCCTACTGCAGAGATACATGCACATCCATTTTTATTTATTGCAGCTCTCTTCACAATAGCGAAGAGCTGGAACCAACCCAAGTAGCTTTAGTCCCAGCTGGCCTAGAGCTTGCTATGTAGACCAGGCTGGCCCCAAATTTACAGAGATCCACTTGCTTCTGCTTCCTGAGTGCTGGGATTAAAGGTATGCACCACCATGCCCGGCAGCCTGTTTTCTTATACAATATACAACAACCTGCCCAGGGTTGGCACTTCCCACAGTGGGCTGGGTCCTCCCATATCACTCAACAGTCAATAACGAAGATGCCCCACAGACGGAAATGGCCACAGGCTAGTCCAATGGAGCCAATTCCCCAACTGAGGCTCCCTCAACCCAGGTCAAGTTGATTAACTAAAGTTATCCAGCACAATATGCCGGTTGTATTTTTACTTTATTTTCAGGCATCTCCCTACTGATTTATACAGTGGCTATACTATCCACATCAACATTTGTTTTCAAGATGATAGTCATTCTGATTGGAGTAAGATAGAATCTCAAAATATATTTGATCTCCATTTTCCTGATGGTTAAGTGTAGGAATGACTTTTACAATATGGACATACCTTGGACAAATGACTTTTGTTTACCCTTGCAACCAAAAAGCTAATGTAGATAAGATCACTGGGCCATGTGCTCCTCTTGTGACTAGGCATATGACCTTAATCCCTCATGACCCTTCCTTGTCTTCAACTTTAATGTATGAATGTATGTTGCTGCAATTACCACTTCTCTCACTGCAAAGAAAGAAAGAAATCAATAACATCTGCTTATAGTTGTGTCTCTGTGTTAGGCTAGGTCTTGGGATTAGAAGGGACATAATACTTACATAATACTTGGGATTAGAATAGTCATAAAAAAAACAAGGGCCTGACTTTTACTTCCCCATGTTATGCTGGATATACTGTGTCAATAAAAGAGAGGGTAAAACCCTTGTTTGAGAGGAATCTGAAGTTACAGACTCTCAACAGTTGGGTCTGCTCTTGGCCTTAAAATAAATGCTAAGAGTCAGGTTGTCCTTGTTTAAGGAATGCAGCATTAGATAGTAAACACCATGGCTAAGGATGCTGATTTTTTTTCTATGTACTTACTGGTTATTTGTACCTCTTTTGGGAGCTTTCTGTTCAATTCATTTCCCTATCTGTTGGCTGGATTTTTGTTTTGGTGAATTTTGAGAAATTCATACAATATATTTTGATCATACTTAGACCTCCTCCCTCATCTGCAATCCCTCTTACTACACTGCCCAATTTCATGTACTCAATTTATATATTTGAGTATGGGTCCACTAACTGGAGCCTGGCTACCCTACCCAGAGTAACACCATTAAAAAAGACCAACTCTCCCCCTCCCAACAATTCTCATGTGCCAATAGCTCCTTGGGTAGAATTGGGGTTTCTTACACACTTCCACACTTCTATGTTGGGATTCTGTCTGGCTTAAGCTTATATAGGACTTCTGCATGCTGTCAGTATTGCTGTGAGTTCATATGAGTAACTGCCCAGCTAACCGTCAAACTGTTTCTTTGTGGTCACCTATTATCTCTGATTCTTACAATCTTTCTGCTCCCTTCTTCTGTAATGATCCTTGAGACTCTGGCTGCAGAAATTTGATATAGGTGTCCTATTCGGGGATAATAACTCTTCAGCCTCTTATTTTCAGCATGTTGGCCAGTTATGGGTCTCTGTGTTAATCCCATCTGCTGCATGAGGAAGTTTCTCTGGTGACAGTAGAGAGATGCATTAATCTATGGTTATAAAACATTAGGAGTCAGTTTAATTATATACTTATTTAGCAGAATAATAGCAGTAGGCTCTCCCCTATGGCCTGTGACCTGTCTAGCTACAGGTTTCTATGTTTGGTATTAGTATCAGGTATGGGTTCCATCTTGTGAACTGGACCTTAAATCCAATCAGAAAGTAATTGGTTAGATTTATGACATTCATGCCATCATTTCATCCATGGGCACATCTTGCCAGGCCAGTCATTATTGTAGTTCATAGGATTCACAGATGGACAAGGTTGATGACTACTCTTCTCTTCTAGCAGCATGCAGATCTTTTTGAGCAAATATTTTAATCTTTTATATACTTTAGCTATTAACCCTCACTGGCTGGTTAGCAAATTTTTTCCCAGTAGTTAGCAAACAACTTTTTGTCATTCTGTATGGTCTAGTCTGTAGGAAGCTTTTCTTTTTATGGTGAACAGGGACCACATGGCCCTGCTAAGGGGGATGGGGAGCTGGCCCCTTGGTGCAGAGACCAGCCGGCTACTTCTCGCAGGCCAACCTAAGTGGTAACTCCAACTTAGGCTCTTAGCCTAGACCCATGAGACACGTGTTCCACTCTTGGCCGTGACTTCCCACCTGCCCAGAGCTGGGACAGGAATTTCACTCACAACACCAGCTACCCAGGTTGGTGGTCTGCAAAGGGAACCTTTTTCCAACCCACTGGCCACCTGAACGAAACTCAGGCCTACCTTGGCCTGTATGCGCAATAATTAATAAAAATATCGGCTGGGAACTCTGTAATGATGTTACTATGGAATTCAAATTTACTCGATGCCACAGCTTGCTTTTATAAACCAAATGACATCAGTCCCTAGGACCAATCATGAGCCCCTCAACTCCGTGCCACTGCATTGCACACCTAGGCCATGCTGCTTGCTCCTCCCTGGGGCGGAGCCAGACTCTGGGCCATGCAGTGCTCTGAGGCATGCCAGCTGGACATCTAGCCTGCAATTCAAGCTGGATTTCCCTACACAAGTCACTGATAATTGTTTTCTTACCTATATTTTTTATTTCATACAATTGGATTTGTCAATTCTTATTATTTCCTGAACAATTAGTAATATTCATAAAGTTTTTGCCTCTGTGACCATATCTTGAAGTGTTTTGCTCTAGTAGTTTAAAAGTTTCAGATTTTACCTTGAGGTGTTCAATCCATTTTGAATTGACTTTCCATAAGATGAGAGACAGAGATTCTGTTTCAGTCTTGTACACAAGGCTATGTACTTTCTCCAGCACCATGTGGTAAGGGAGCTTTCTTTTCTCCAGTGTATGTTATTGGCTTCTCTATTAAGAATAAGATGGTTGTAACTGTGTAGATTCATTTATGGGTCTTATATCTATTACATTGTTCTACCCATTTCTATAGTACGTATTAAAATCAGGTATTATGTTATCTCTAGCAGTTCTAATTTTGGTCAAGATTGCTTTGGGTATTCATAGTTTTATGTGCTTCTGCAGGGATTTTAGTATTTCTTTTCTGTTTCTGTGAGAATGCTATTAGAATTCTGATGGCGAATACATTGAACTGCTAGGTTATTTTCAGTATTAGAGCCATTTTTTTAAAATTTAATTCTCGTGGTGGCGCACGCCTTTAATCCTAGCACTTGGGAGGCAGAGGCAGGTGGATCTTTGTGAGTTCAAGGCCAGCCTGGTCTACAGAGTGAGTTCCAGGACAGCTGGGGGCTATAGGGAGACCCTGTCTCGAAAACACCAAAAAAAAAAAAAATTTCTAAAGGACTGCATTAAAGAACTGACTGAAACAATGAACTTCTGCTCAAAACAGTCAACTTCCACATGGAGAATATTGAGAAAGACTGAGAAAGACATGAAAAGCATGTTTGGCAGAATGCATGAGCTCTGGTGGGGTGGGGGGATAGGGTGGGGGACACGGGTCTAGATTTGATAAAAAAATGAATTCTACTGATTGGTGAAAATGGGACATTTTTTTATCTTGTGTCTGCTTCATTTTCTGCTTTCAACGTTTTCTTGTTTTCACTGTAGGAGTCTTTCATCTCCTTAGATAGGTGTATTCCCAGGAAACTTTTTCATGATGCACTTGTGAATAACATTGTTTTCCTGATTTGTTTCCCGGCATGTTATGTTTGTTATGGTTTATAGAAAAGCTACTGATTCTTGTATGTCAATTTTGTATTCTTCTGTTTTGCTGAAAGTGCTTAACGTGTCTAAAAGCTTTCTGGTAGGATGTGGAATATCTTTTAAGTAGTATAAGATCACATTGTTTGGAAACAGGGATAACTTCACTTCTTCGTATTAATATACCTTTAATTTCTTTATCTACCTTCATCCCTATAAGTAGGAACACAAGCACCACTCTGAATAAGACTGGAGAAAGTAGATATGATTACAGAGGAAATGCTTTCAGTTTTTCCTCACACAGTATAATGTTGGACACAGCTCAGTCACATATAGCCTTTGTTAAATTCCATTTTTTTTTTATCATGGATTGTATCATAAAGGATATTGAATTTTGTATTTTTGTATTTTTTTGTATTTATTGAAATGACTAAGTGACTTCTGTCCTTCATTCTATTAAAGTGATATATTGCAATTACTGATTTGAAGATCCCGAACATGTTTGCATCTCTGTAATGAAATTTATTTTTTTATTTTTTATTTTTTTGGTCTTTTCGAGACAGGGTCTCCCTGTAGCCCCAGCTGTCCTGGAACTCACTCTGTAGACCAGGCTGGCCTTGAACTCACAAAGATCCACCTGCCTCTGCCTCCTGAGTGCTAGGATTAAAGGCGTGTGCCACCACGCCTGGCTGATGAAATTTATTTTTTAATGGTATACAACCTTTTTATATGTTGTTGAACTTGTTTGCAAGTATTTTATTGGAGATTTTTGTGTCTATGTTGATCACATAAATTGGTCAATTTTTGTCTTTTTATTGTTTTATCCTTCTCCAGTTTTGATTATTCTAGCCTCATACAATAAGTTTAGAAGTTTCCCTTCCATTTCTGTTTTATGAGATAATTTGAGGAATACAGGTATTAGGTTCTTCTTTAAAGGTATGTTAGGAATTCAGCAATGAGTGCACCTGGTCTTGGGAGACTCATTAGCATTTCATTTGCATTGCTCATAATTCTTTTTACATTGTTCATATCCTCTTGGTTCAATTTTGATAGATAATATGCATCTAAGAATTTATCCATTTACTATAACTTTTCCAACTTACTGAAATTGAAAATTTCAAAATATTCCCTAAAGAGCTGCTTTCAATGTTTCTGTTTTTAATTTCCTCTTTTTCTTCTTATCTGTTTTTTAATATCCTCTTTTTCACTTTTCATTTTACTAATTTGAGTCTTTCTTATGGGTAGCTAGATAAGGGTTTGCCAGTCTTATCTTTTCAAACAACCAACTCTTTGTGTTTTGTTTTTTTTTATCCTTTGTTTAGCTGATGTCTACAGATATTTTTCTTTCCATCTATTAATTCTGAGTTTGCATTGGTTCTTTTTTTTCTAAGACCATTAAGTACATCATTTATTTCAGAGCTCTGTGTGGTGGTGTGGGACTGTGTGTGCTTTGTATATGCATGTACATGTGGGGGATATACATACATGTGTATGCATGTGGAGGCCAGAGGTCAATGCTGACTGTCTTTCTCGATCACTCTCCACTTTACTTTTTGAGACAGAGTCTCTCAATGAACTTGGAGTTCACTGATTTGGCTACACTAACTGGGCAATAAGCCCCAGGGACATGCCTGTACCACACTTGTCTTACTGTGCCCAGTTTTTTATATGGGTTCTGGAGGACCTTAACTCAGGTCCTCATGCGTATGGAGCACACTTTGTTGGATCTCTCTACCACCCCGTCTCTGATTTTCTAATGTAAACTCTTATTGATATACGCTTTTCTCTGAGAACTGTCTTTGCCATATCTGGAAGATTTAGGGAAATTGTTTTCATCTTTACTTATTTCTAAAAATATTAATTCTGGCCATGCCCGATTTTTAGTTAATCAATCAGAAGCATATTAGGGTGCTGGAGAGGTGGCTCAGTAGTTAAGAGTACAAACTGTCCACTCACAGGCACATACCCTCCATAGGCAAACATCTATACCCATAATTAAAGATTAAAACTGTTAAGTTATTAGGAAATTCCTGTGTATTTACATAGGTTTTTGTCTCTTGCTATCGATTTATAATGATATTCAAATATGATATGATAAAATATAAGAAATCTTTCTTCTATGTATAGTATTCCTTTAAGTGTCTTTTTTTTGTACTGGGGGATTGACATAGGGCCTCATGTATACTAAGCAAGCAATGTACCAATTGAGCTATATATATATCTCCAGCCCTGTCTTCTTAAAAACATGAAAGATTTTCATTTCTTCTCCATTTTAAAGGAAAACCCAGTTGAATATAGTAATCTTGTTTGGCAGTTATTTTGTTTCAAAGCTTGATATATACTACCCCATGCTTTCTTGGCCTTTAGGGTTTCTGATGAGGTGTGTGACATTTTGATAGGACTTCCTTTGTTAATAATGTTTTTTTTGGGGGGGTGCTTTTTTGTCTTGCAGTTTTCAGTATCCTTTCTTGTTCTATAGATGTGAAGTTTCTTTTCTGGTTATTTCTATTGAGCATTCTAAATAATTATACTTACTTATATTTCCATTTATGTCCCTAGATGTGGGTGAATTTGTTATAATTTCACTGAATATATTTTCTTTTTTTGAATATATTTTCTATACCTTTAGTACTGAGATCAGTACCTTCTTCTAACTATAGCAAAAGATTTGATCTCTTTAAAATTTTATTTTATGATTGTGTATACATGTGCATGATGTGGAGGGAAAGCATACATGCCATGATGCAGGTGTGGAGGCCAGAGGACAACGAGTTTGTGAAGTTGGTTTTATCCATCCACCTTTATGTGGGCTTCAGACATCAAACAGATTGCTAAGCTTGCATGGCATCTCATTGGCCCAAGGTGTGGTCTCTATTGTTATCCTAGAAATTGTGAATGCTGTGGTTATCACTGTTCATTTCTTATTGTGTTTCAATTATATAATTTATGAACTTTGTAACACATTCTATCTTCCACCTGGTCTAATTTGTTGGTAATATTTTCCATTGGGGCTTTTTCATTTTATTTTAATGTGTATGAGTGTATTGCCTGAATGCATGTGAGTGCAACCATGTCATGTAATGTCTGTGCAAGTCAGAAGCGGGCATCAGATCCTCTGGAACTGGAGTTACAGAGGTTGTTAGCCACTCTGTGGGTGCTGGGATTGGACTCAGGTCTTCTGCAAAATCACCCAGTGCTCTTAACTGCTGAGCCATCTCTCCAGCCCCTCTATTGGGGCTTTTATTTGATTTATTAGGGGTTGTTGTTATTTGTTTGTGAGAACCTTTCTTTATTTCTCATTCAGATTATTGCATTTCTTGTCCAGTTGCTAAAATTTTCATTAAAAGTTTGAACTAATTCCTTCATTGATCTGATCATTACAAGTCTCTTTGAGATCACTGGTCATTTTAAAAAATCAGACTTTTGAATTCTTTGTCATTTTTTTATTTCAATGTATTTGGATCCTCTCTCTCAACATTTTTAATAAAGTTAAAATGGTAAAATATAATAAAATGTAAAAAAGCTTATGTGTTCTCAAATACTGGAATCTACCATGTCAGAGGTCACTTCTGGTTATGATGGGAATCGACTGTGTTTCCTCTCTTTGGCCTCTTACTGGTTGGAGCTTTGTGTGGCCTGAGGGCTCAGTGGTTGTGTGGTTTATTCACTTCAGAAGCATCCCTTCTTTGCCTGTCTGGAGTTGCTGCTAGCCCCAATAAGCTTTGCAGTCTATGAATCAGACAGGTTCCTATTCATCCCAGAGGTCCCCTCAGTTTGCGCACTCAAGGCCAGCAAATGTCCAAGTATTTAGAGGGGTTAAGAAAGCAGATAGATACCTACAGATAGGGCACTGAATTCTACACTGGACTGGACTCTGGGTTAACTGGCCAGTCTTTTCTAATCTCAGTTCTTTCAGATACTACCCAGAAGTAAACCACCCTGAGGTTGGCAGGAAATGGGAAACTGGGCAATCCACTAGACATGGGCTCACGGTCATTCCTAGAACCCAGTAACAGGTAGCAAGGAGGCAGCTCTAAAGGCAAGTGATCACTGACCACAGACTCAGAGCTCTCTTTTTTTTGCTTTTTAAAAATTTTAAATTTATATTTTGTACGAGATTATCAAATCTAGACCCGTGTCCCCCACCCTATCCCCCCATCCCACCAGAGCTCAAGCATTCTGCCAGACATCCTTTTCATCTTTCTCAGTCTTTCTCAAAATTCTCCATGTGGAAGTTGACTGTTTTGAGCAGAAGTTCACTGTTTCAGTCAGTTCTTTGATGCAGTCCTTTCTGTTGTTGTTTCCAATATGCATCACTCCCAACTGCTTGGACAAAAGCTCAAGGGACCATGCACAAGAAATACTTACAACTAAGTAATTGGCACTAGCATCCACAGATGAGGGATACCATTTGTCGTTTGTTTTTCTGGGACTGTTTTACTTCACTCAGCATGATGTCCTCTAGCTCCAGCCATTTTCCTGCAAAGCTCATGATGTCATCTTTCTTTACTGCTACATAGAACTCCATTGTGCAAATGTACCACATTTTCTCTATCCACTCGTCAGTTGAGGGGCATTTAGGTTGGTTCCAACTCCTTGCTATTGTGAAGAGAGCTGCAATAAACACGGTCGTGCATGTATCTCTTCGGTGGGGTGAGTCTTGAGGGTACATGCCTAGGAGTGGTATGGCTGGGTCGGGTGGCAAGTTCATTCCAAGTCTTCCAAGGGTTCTCCACACTGCTTTCCATAGTGGCTGCACGAGTTTACATTCCCACCAGCAGTGGATGAGTGTTCCCCTTTCCCCACAGCCTCTTCAGTACTTGGTATCATTTGTTTTCTTGATCCTAGCCAGTCTTATTGGAGTAAGATGATATCTTAAAGTGGTTTTGATTTGCATTTCCTTATTTGTTATGTTGAACACTTCTTAAGATGTTTCTCAGCCATCTCTAATTCCTCACTTGTGAAGTCTCTGTTCAGCTCTTTGCTCCATCTATTGAGTGGGTCATTTGTTTTCTTTCTTCTTTGTTTTTTGAGTAGTTTATATATTCTGGAAATCAATGCTTTGTCAGATGTATCTGTGATGAAGGTTTCCTCCCACTCTGTGGGATTTCTCTTCACTTTCTCGATTGTTTCTTTTGATGTACAGAAGCTTTTGAGTTTAATGAGGTCCCGAGCCACAGAGTACCTTGCCTTTTACAGTCCTACTCTGTAGCTAAAACTTTTGGGGGGACTATGAGGAAATGCCAGTCTAACCACCTCCTTTCCATGGCTGCCTGTCACTGCAGTTTCCAATCCAAATGCTGTTGCAGGGCATCTGAGACTACTTGACCTGTGGTTTTTCACCCTTTTCAGATCTCCCATTAAAGTTCATTCTCAAACGAGAAGCCCCCTCTCAAGCTGGTGTCTGGTATAGCATTCTGATATGCTTATCATTATAGTAGATTGCTTCTCTAATTCTGGGCTCCACAGGAGTCACAATCATACAAATTGCTCCATACATACTAGATTTAAGGCTTATGAGAACTGTGGGCTCATCCTCAGGCTAGGACTGGCATAGTCTATTCTCTCCAGGACTGCTTGGCTTTGCCCTCCTCCCCAGTTGGGGTTGATGCTGTGGACTGTTTCCTACTTTTCTATGCATCAATTTTTGTTTCTCTGTGCTTTTAAGCTGCTTTTTCATTATGCTTTTTGATTCCTAATGTTCTTTCTCTCTTTTTCTACTCAGTCTCTCCTTTGCCACCAAGACTCGTCTCATTTACAGAGTTTCAAAAAAGAATCAGCTAGTCTACCATATTATTCTAGAACTAATTAATTATATTTTCATCTGAGGTTACACAAACATGTTTTGGGGGGTTTATAAAATTAAACTTTAAATTATTTTTAATATTAATTTTAAGTTATTAGGGTTGAACTATAACAAATTTGTTTTATAAGTATAAATACTAAGAAAGTTTTTAAAAAGTTAAAAATCAAATGTTAAATTAGATGATTTAAGTGATACTGATTTCCTATCCTTTTCTAAGGAGGCCAAATCATTAGAAAAATAGGAAATAATTTTATTTAACTAAAAGAACAAAATTGGTAAGTTGTATGTTTTCTATATTTTATAAAGTTTTCAGAACTATGCTTTAAATTTTTATATATTTTTAAATAATATCTTTATTGAACCTTTGAGAATTTCATATAATATATTTTGATTATATTCAGAAACCCTCCCCCCATATCTTCTAAGATATACTGCCACTTCCTTACTCCTTCACTTCATGTCCTCTATTATTTTTTTCAAGTCCTATCAACTCTACTTTGTGTTCTTCAAGTGCTCTTGGGTATAAACCCTTAAATAAAACTGATTCTCCTGTTTTCAACAGCTATAAACTGCCAATAGTTCCTCACCAAGTGGTGGGGATTTTTCCTTCCTGCCCACCTCCCCATCCATGCTGAGTTGCTGAGTTTCTGTGCTGGTCTTGTCAGCGTTTAAGTTTTTTGGTTTTTTTTTTTTTTTTTTGTCTTTTTGAGACAGGGTTCCCCCAGTAGCCCCAGCTGTCCTGGAACTCACTATGTAGACTAGGTCAGCCTTGAACTCACAGAGATCTGCCTGCCTCTGCCTCCCAAATGATGGGATTAAAGGTGTGCATTACCACACCTGGCTGGGCAAGTGTAGTTCTTGTTTATGATGTCCTAAGTTTTGTGGGTTCATGTGTATGGCTGCCCTGTTGTATCTAAAAAGCATAATTTCCTTAAATTCATCTGCCATGTCTGGCCCTTACAAATCTTTCTCCCCCGTCTTTTGCAATGATCCCTGAGCCTTGGGAGGAGAGGGCATGATATAGCTGTCCTATTTAGAGCCAAGCATGCCACAGTTTCTTATTTTCTGCATTCTGACCAGTTGCAGGTGTCTTTGTGTTAATTACCATTTGCTGTTGGAAGAAGCTTCCCTGGTGAGTGTTGAGGGATGCATTAATGTATATATATAACAGTAAGTCATTAAAAGTTAGTTTCATAGTGTGTTAATTTAGCAGAATAATAGTAGTAGGTTCTCCCCTATGACCTGTATCCTGTCTAACCAGAAGTTCTTGGTTCTAATAATGGTGCCAGGTATGTACTCCATACTGTTGTAGTAGTGGCTTATTCTGGAGGTCCAGTAATTACTGTAGCTCACAGGAGTCACAGCTGGGCAAGGTTGATGATCACTTTTTTCTCCTGGTAGCACTAACAGCACCTTCCAGCACTATGAAGTCAGTACCAGTCTGATTTCTCCATGTTTGTTGTGTGACTCACATATGTAGTAATCTTCAGCAACAGGCTCTTACACCATCAAGGTCTGGTGGACTACCAAGAGCAGTGGCAATAGCCAGAATTGTTTGAAGGTCTATGAGACCTCCCTGGAGAGCAACTCCAAAGGAGTTTCAGTTATTTATTTTCTGATACTGGGCATTTTATTTGCTAGTCTATGGTATGTAGTAGGGTAATTATCTCTGTTACAGGATAACTCCATTTGAACTATACATACATATAGTTTTATATATATATATAATATATATTATATATATTATAAACACACATACACATACATACACACACACACACACACATATATATATGCTGAAGAAGCTTCTATAATAGTAGGCTTCTAAATGACCTTTTCACTTGGTGAATTAAAAAAATAGACAAAGCAGATTACTTTGGAAAAGAAAATATCAAAAAATGTGTTCATTCCATTCAACTTTCATCTTTTTTTTTCAAATACTGGAAGAGGTAAATTTTAATTTCTCTCTTTTTTTTTTTTTTTTTTGGTCCTTTTTGAGACAGGGTCTCCCTGTAGCCCCAAGCTGGCCTGGAACTTGGCCTGTAGACCAGGCTGGCCTTGAACTCACAGAGATTCATCTGCCTCTGCCTCTCGAGTGCTGGGATTAAAAGTGCGTCCCACCATGCCCAGCTATTTTTCTATTTTTTAAAGATTTATTTTTATTATTTGTGCATACATATGTGAGTGTGTGTGTGTGTGTATGTGCATTCATATGCATGTGAGTCGCACAGAGGATCCTCCTCTGAGCTAAAGTTACAGACAGTTATGAGCTGTCTGATGTGGGTGCTAGGAACCAAACTCTGGTCCTCTGGAAAAGCAGCAAAAGCTCTTAAGTACCAAGCTTTCTCCTCAATCCCCATTTTAACCCCCATTTTTATATTCTTTTAATTACAATATTTCCTTTCAAAAGAAAGTAAATTATACTGTGGGATTATAAACTATGTTGACGTTTTAGAAATTACAAAAGTTCCTGCTTGAATTCAACTTCCTACTTAGTTTGGAAATGTCCACTGCTATTATTCCTCACTTGTTAGAGAAAACAAGTTCATTTGCTCAGCATGTTTACTATGTACTAGATGCTGAAAATAAACTTGATGTCATTCTTAAACTTGAGAAATTTACTAGGGGAGTAGAAACAGGAGGATCCCTCAGGCTTGGCTGCCCAAAGCATAAGCTACAGCTGCAGTGAGAGATCTATCTATCTATCTATCTATCTATCTATCTATCTATCTATCTATCTTTTCTTTCTTTCTTTCTTTCTTTGTTTCTTTTTCTTTCTCTCTCTTCCTTCCTTTCTTCCTTTCTCCCTTTCTCCATTTCCCCTCCTTTCCCTTCCTTTCCTTTCCCTTCCTTTCCATTCCTTTCCTTCCTTTCTTTCCTTTCTTTTCTGCTATCTATCTTGAGATCTATGTATATATAAATATATATAAACATGTCTCTATGTAGATCTTAATATAGTTGTTTCCTTTCTTTTCTGCTATCTATCTTGAGATCTATGTATATATAAATATATATAAACATGTCTCTATGTAGATCTTAATATAGTTGACATTGATAGAAAAACATGGAACATATAATAACTTCTAGCCTTTACACACACACACACACACACACACACAGAGGAATGTGCACACACACATGCGCTACAATCACATACCTCCAAGTAGTATTAGAATTAATAACATTACTATCCTAATAGTTTCTAGCCTACTAATAATATTAAAATGATTTAATCTATCTCATCTTAAAACATACTTTAAAATCTATCTATATAAATATATTAAATTCTAGAAGACTTTTATTATTGGATTTTATGGTTTATAGTCAGGAAATACATAAATTTATTTATCCAGATATTTACCCTTTCTATTTTTCCATCTGTTTGAGAACAGTTTGGCTCTTATCTTACTGTACTTGATTACATATTGTTTTACCTCACCCAAGTCATTTTCTATACATTTTTATTCTTTCTTATTTATATGATTCAATTTGTTTTTTAATAACTTCTTTCTTTTAAAATTCATTAGTCATGTCTTCTACTATGTCTGTTGTACTTTTTAAATCATTGAGTTCCCAATTCTAGGTAACTGTAGAATTTCTATTAGAGTCTTCTTAATGTAAACTCTAATCCTGAGATAAAAGTAACTATCTACTGTGTTCTTTTTCTCTTGTCCTTAAATTTTATTAATTTTTGTTTATCTTTCTGTATGCATGCCATGTGTGTGGGCGGGGGGGGGAGGGGGCGTGACCATGGAAGCCAGAATAGAGTGTTGGATCTCCTGGAGCTAGCATTACAGGCAGTTATGAGCCACACAATGTTGTTGGCTAGGAACTGAATCACAGTCTTCTGAAGTGCAGCAAATACTCTTAACCACTGGCTCTCTCTAGTTCCCTCTTGCCTTGAACATATTAATCATAGTTACTTTCAAGTTCCTCTAGTTGATTTAGAATAGCCAGATTATCTTTACATGGTACTACTATCCTTCTCTGCCTTTTCTCTATTTTGTTTTTGCTCTTTTAAAATATTTTATTTATTATTTTTATTTTATGTGTATGAATGTATTGCCTACATGTATCTAAATGCACTCATGTCTTGAAGTGGCTGCAGAGGTCAGAAGAGGGTGTCAGTTCTCCTGTAACCAGAGTTAAGGACTGTTACTAGCTGCAATGTGAGTGCTGGGAATTGAATCCCATAGCAAACACTTTACCCAGTGAGCTATGTCCCCATCCCCAACACTATTTGAATAAATGATTTTAATAGTACTGTTTGCAGCAAGCTTGGGCTCCATAGCATGTTCCAGGCTAGCCTGGGCTAATAGCAAGTATCTTTCTCAAAAACAACAAGAAAAAGCTATAGTTTTTATGAGATTATAATAAATCAAAGGTTAATGTCCAAAGGAATAGAATTAAATATATACATAGAAAGAACCAAAAAATATATAACATGTTTATGAAAACTGAATAGTGGAAAATGGAACTATAAAACTACTTTACCAAATACATAGGATAAAGAAAAAAGTGCAAAACTAATGTTTAACTAAATAAACAATAAATCCAAATAAAATAATAACATTAATGCAATTGAACTGTACATTCTAAAGAAAAGACTATCAGACTAGGTAAAATACAAAATTCAACTGGTCCTGTTCACTGAGCTTGAACATTAGGCCTGCTGTCCAGCAGTTACCTAGCATTTTTGAGGTCCTATACTGGATCCTTAGTGGTGTGAAAGAAAAATTAAGTTATGAATATACTTCCGACAAAAGAACTATTTTAATCTAAGTATTCACAAAAGTGGAAGTAAAAAACAGGAACACATATATAAACAATAACTAAAGCTGTTCTGACAATATTAACAACTGACAAAATAAGACTCACTGTAAGGAAGTAGCTTTGTTAGATATATTAAGAGACATAAAATGAAAATGGATCACACTACAAGGGAAGGATCACAATTCTAAATCTACACAGAAGCAATAAAATAATTGCAGTAAAAATACGCCTAAATGGCAAAACAGAGATTTACACTCAGAGTTTAATACATATCTCCCATTACTGGGTAGACTAAGCATACAATTAGCAAGGATAAAGAAGATGTTAGTGACACTAAATATAGCTTTTATGTATAGAACATGCAATCAACCAAACATTCAAATTCATTGAAACTAACCATATGTTATATTATAAAGCATCAACAAAATTTCTAAATTTCAAGGCTTGAAATTTTTCAGAATATAATCTTTACACAGTGGAATTAAGTTAGAAAACAATAAAAAAGATAATTAGAAGACCTTTAACTGTTTGAAAGTTAAATTACATTTGTGTGTGTGTGTGTGTGTGTGTGTGTGTGTGTTTTGCCTACATGTATATATATGTGTATCACATTCATGCAATGCCCAGGATGGCCAGAAGGGGGAGGGGATCTCCTGGAACTGGAGTTATCAACAGACCACTGTGTGTAGCCATGTGAGTTCTGGGAACCAAACTTGGGTCCTCCTCTGTAAGAGCAGCCAGTGATCTTAACGGCTGAGCCATCTCTCCAGCCCCTCAAACCACATTTTTAAATAACCAGTGACTAGACAGACTTTTAAAACAATCCATGATCATACAGAAAAGATTAACAAAGCCCTAAGATGATTCTTGGGAAAAAGTAATATAATTTGTAAAGCTTCAGGAAGGAAAACAATTGGGAAGACACAGATTTCCGGATTAAAAATGGAAAATCTCTACAAATCTTTTTTTTATTTTATTATTATTATTTATTTATTCATGCATTTTTTTTATCAAATCTAGACCCGTGTTCCCCCCATCCCCTCAACCCTCCAGAGCTCATGCATTCTGCCAAAGATGCTATTCATCTCTTTCTCAGTCTTTCTCAATATTCTCCATGGGGAAGTTGACTGTTTTTAGCAGAAGTTCACTATTTCAGTAAGTTCTTTGATGCAGTCCTTTCTGTTGTTGTTGTTGTTTCCAATATGCATCACTCCCAACTGCTTTGGACAAAAGCTCAAGGGGCCATGCACAGGAAATACTTACAACTGGGTAATTGGCACTAGCATCCACAGATGAGGGATACCATTCTTCGTTTGTTTTTCTGGGACTGTGTTACTTCACTCAGCATGATGTCCTCTAGCTCCAGTCATTTTCCTGCAAAGCTCATGATGTTGTCTTTCTTTACTGCTGCATAGAACTCCATTGTGTAGATGTACCACATTTTCTCTATCCACTCATCAGTTGAGGGGCATTTGGGTTGGTTCCAGCTCTTTGCTATTGTGAAGAGAGCTGAAATAAACATGGCCGTGCAAATCTTTTAACAATAAAAAGGTATTACCACTTCCTGCATTCAGAAGATGCTGAAGCAGGTGGATCTTGATTTAAGGTGTCTGGATGCACAGCAAGACTTTGTCTCAAAAAATATTAAGATTTTTTTTTTGTCTTTTCGAGACCGGGTCTCCCTGTAGTTCCAGCTGTTAAGAAGACATTTTTAAGAGCCTTAAAAATGCTATTATGTAAAAAGATACATTCCCTGAAAACTTTACTAAAATGATGAGAAGAAACCAGGAATTTGAACGGCTTAGTACCTATTAAATAATAAAGTTAATAATAAATCTGTTAATAAAAGACAGGAATCTTTTTATTCCCACAAAGAAATTTATCCTCTAGATTGCTTCTCTGGTGAAATGTCCTTAACTTTAAAGAAGGAAATAGTATCAGTCCTATACAAACTTATAGAGAACAGGAAAAAAGAGCAAAATAATATTTATAAAAAAAATGAGTTATACAGTAAGAAGGGACAAGTACCAACAAATCTTCCCCATGAATAAATATACAAAATTCATCAAGTTAGATATTAATTCAACTTAATGCAAAGAAATGTCAAAGATATTATACGGCTAATGATATTTTATTCCAGAGTAGTCTGACATGTAAAATTCAAGCAATATAATTCATTACAAGAACAGAAAAAAGGGAGGATAAATCATTATTTAGTTTGATAGGCAAAAAAGCATTCAACAACATAGTATTTGGCATCTACTTCTGATAAAAATTCTCAAGAATATTGAGAGAAATAAAAAAAAGCTCAATCCTGCTACAAACACTTGCCTACTCATAAAATTCTGAATGCTTTATCTGTAGCACTGTTAGTGGTCCTACACAATGTAGTATTAAGACAAGAAGCAAAAGATATAAAGCTAAAAAACTGAAGAAACAAAACAACCACATGGTGTGCTTTTTAATCATTTTTGAGACTTACATAAATATTAGAAATAAGTAAATCTTATTGTTCTAGTTTGTCTTCCATTGCTGTGACAAAACACTCTGACCGACACCAACTTGGGGAGGAAAGGGTTTATTCAGCTTACATCTCCTGGGTCATGGTTCATCACGCAGGGAGCCCAAGGCAGGAACTCAGGGAAGGAACCTGGAGGCAGGAGCTGAAGCACAGGCCATGGAGGAATGCTGTTCACTGGCTTGCTCCCCTGGCTCATGCCCAGCCTGCCCTCTCATACAGTACACAACAACCTGCCCAAGGTGGCACAATCCATAGTGGGCTGGGCTCTCCCACACTGCCCAACAATCAAGACAATACTCCACAGATGTGGCCACAGGGCAGTCCAATGGAGCAAATTCCCCAATTGAGGCTCCCTCAACCCAGGTGTGTCAAGTTGACACTAAAGCTATCCAGCACACTTATATAAATAAGATTATAGGTACAAATCAATACATTTAGAGGCCAATTTTATGTCTATATACCAGAAAAGAATGGGAAAATGTAACTTTGGTTATCATAAGAACTTATCAAGTACATAAGAATAAATTTGATGAGATTTGTAATACCCACATATTAAAGCTATAACCTATTTCTGAGAAAAAAACTGTTTTATAGAATCAGTGCAAGCTTAAGAAAAATCCAGATTCCTACTAGAAGTTAGTGGTTGATAGAGGAGGAGAAGTCATTTGTTTCCAGTGATGTAGCTACTATGAAGTTGTCCATGCCCATACAAGCAATCCTAATTAAACTCAGTGGTTCACAACAAAACAATAAAACAAGACAACTAAATGACATGAAATATAAGGGGAAGTTGTTGGGAATAAGGCATTTAGTTGAAGTTTGAGGGAGGTAAGGGTGGGCAAAGGGGGGATTAAGAGGGCCAAAATATATTATATACATGTAAAAGACTATTTTTTTAAAACCTCAGATTGTTTTTCATAGAAATTGACAAATAGACTACAGTTTAGTTTGCAAAAGGCTAGGAATAAAGATAAATCTTTAAAAATAAAGCCAGAAACTTTTATTATCAAACATCAAGATATAGTTATTAAGCTAGTATGATATTAATTCAAAATAAAATAAACAGACTAATGAAACAAAGAGTTGAGAAAAAAGGCAGCATAATCATGTTACCTGGTTTAGGGAAAATGCAATACCTCAAGGTGGTAGGGAAAGCATTATCTTTTGTTTTTTTGTTTTTTGTTTTTTGGTTTTTTTTGGTCTCTTTGAGAGTATTGTCTTTTTTTTTTTAAAGGGTTAAACAGTTTAGAGATTTCTTTTTTTTTATTTTTATTGATGCTTTGTGTATTTCATACATCATTTTACAATTCAGTTCAGGCATATTTCCCTTCGCCCCCCCATCCCAGATCATGCATTCTGCCATAACTGTCCTGCATCTCTCTCAGTTTTTTTTTCATTTTTTAGCAATAAATGATAATTTATGAGTATAAGCATCTTCATGTAAAACCAATTTGCAGGCTGTTGTGCCCAAACCCCCACAGCCCCACCATCCGGGGGGGGGGGCTTGTATGTTCAATCAAGTTGATCAAATGAGTGTCCAGACTATATTGCTGTAGTTTCACCATTCACCCCAATCACAGCCCTTACATTCTACCACGTCCCCTCTTCTGCAGATTGTTCCCTAGGCTTAGAAAAGGGGCACAGGTGGATGAGAAGCAAAACAGTCTGCTTTCTCTGGAGAGAGTATTGTCTTTTTAATAACTGGTACTAGGCCAATAGTTTCCTTTAAGAAAAGTGTTAACATGTTTAAGTGTTAAGTATCAAGGAAATTTACAGATTGCTTTCGAATTAAGAAATTCTATTCACATTGTATAGTGATAAAGTCATCAAATGGGAGAAACAAAAATTCACTGAGTAGTATGTTTTTGCTATATGTACTTTTCTACATGCATATTTTAAGTCAATAAAAATTTTAGGGATTAGGTAGATAGCTCAATCAGTTAAGTCGATAAAAATTTTAGGGGCTAGGTAGATAGCTCAATCAGTTAAGTGCCTGACTTGTAAGCAGGCAGATCTGAGTTTGATCCCTGGAACCACGTAAAAAAAGCCAGGCATGATGTAGTGTGCTTGTAATTCCAGTACTAGGGAGATAGGGGGGCAGAAGGATCTGTGGGACACACAGTAGCTTCTGGCCACTGAGAGATCTTGTCTCAAAAAAACCAAGGTAGACAATGCCTGAAGAATGAGACCTGAGGTTGACCATGGTCCTCTACATATATCTGCACATACACAGGAACATGTATATACATACACAAACATACACAAAAATTACAAATGTGGAGGCACAGTGGAGGTGTATGCACTATTGTGATGTTCTACATCTCTTAGAGATCGGCTACAGATTTAAAACAAATAGCTGTACAAGAAAAAGATGCTTAAGCTGTAAGTTACATATGCATGTACCCACAGATAAATAAACCAACTGCCTAGAAATACAACCTCTGACACTGAAATAAGAAAGGTATTTCTCAAAGACATCTTCATAAAAAGAAGCTATCTTTATAATAAACTTTGTTCCTGACAACATCAAGACAACCCTCTGCAACTGCTTCTTAATATATTCTCAATGTTCACTGATGGAATCTTACCAGAGCACAAATGGATAAAAGTAATTGGAGACAGAAGAGTACTGAGCAATTCAGTCTGCATACCTAGATGCTCTATGGTAATATGGACTGATCAAAAAGTGTTGATCAAAGTTCTACTACATATGACATGATTAAAATAACTTCTGATATTTACTATAGTCAAGGTCTAGCATGCTTATAAGGCATACTCAAGCAAGTAGTAACAGAACTGGAATAGAATTTTAAAGTATTTTCCTGTTAATAATATTAAGACCACATTTCTCTAAGTTCAAGCACAGCAAGACCCTTTTTTTTTCTTTTGATAATTCAGCATCAAGATGTTAAGATTGCTAAAGCTCACTCTCTTAACTTGTGCCTTGGGGCACTTTTTTTCTTAACAAGATAAGTTTGTTTATCTCCTTTCCTAGCTCACAATTATACTCAGCAAGTCAAGATGTGAAGTGCAAAGAAAAAAGCTGCAGGAAATAGACACCTTTAAGAACAACAGCTGCCAGGCATGGTGGCACATGCCTTTAATCCTAGCACTCGGGAGGCAGAGGCAGGCAGATCTTTGTGAGTTCAAGGCCAGCCTGGTCTACAGAGTGAGTTCCAGGACAGCTGGGGCTACAGGGAGACCCTGTCTCGAAAAGACCTCCCCCTAAAAAAAAAAAAAAGAAAAAAGAAAAAGAAAGAAACAACAGGTAAGATGATGGAAAAAACAGCAAAAGGCAGAAACAAAGAGCTCCAAACACAAGTCTTATGGGGCCATTTAGCAAAATCACTATAGTACCTTGAGTCTCAAAGGACAGTAACTGCACAGTGCATATATTCACAGACACAGAGCCAGAGTAAGTCACTAATGGGAATTACTTTATGTTATGTGTGACTACTTTTGTTAAGCAATTTATCCATTGTGTCTAAATGCCATTTATTTTGGGTTAAATATTAGCACTTAAGTTACAAGCCTCATATATACAGAAGATTGCAATGCATAATAAGAACTGACTGAAGCAGTACAGATGATGAAAGATTTTTTTTTTTTTTTTGGTCTTTTTGAGACAGGGTATCCCTTTAGTCCTAGCTGGCCTGGAGCTTGCTCTGTAGATCAGGCTGGCCTTGAACTCATAGAGATCCGTCTGTCTCTTCTGGGATTACAGGCATACACCACCTTGCTCAGCTATCATGAAAGAATTTTAAGATTAGCATAGAAACTTGTTACATATAAAATAGGAGCTCTTTATGCCTTGACCACACTGGAGAAATGAGATACTATTCTAATTTGAAATACTTTTGAAATTCTGAAATATTATTTTGACCTATACAAAAGAATGTTATCAAGATATTTTAATTATAAAATCATCATTATCTCTACCTTACTTAACTAATCACACACCTTTATCTTGAATCATTTTTCTTAGTCTTTTTTATCCACAAGATGGGAAAATTATGATATTGTGTGGGAAGTTTCTGTTAATTATTGGATTATAAGTTTGAGGAATGTTTTAAATGTTTATTAAAATTATTAAACATGAATGTTTTAATATTTTGTAAAACAACTGAATGGGGAGTTAAGATTTTAATTATCAACATAACTAAAAATTAAATATATCAGCTTAAAAAACAACAGGAAAAAAATGACCAACATCTGAATTTGAATGGATGAAAAATTGGAGTTTAAAAAAAAAGCCTGAAAAAACATTACTTTAATTCTTAAAGTTCTTAAGTAATAAAGAATGTGTATGCAAAATAGTAGTTTGTGGCCAGAGCCAAAATCAATCTATGAATACTTTGGAGTTGAATGTGGAAGATTCAGAGTTATCAAATGACCTTTCTCACCAATACAATCTATGAAATAATATGCTAAAAGTTTATTTGCTAAGTACCACATGAATAGTTTTAGTTAACAGTACATAAATTATACATACAATCATAATGAACCAAAATTCAATTCAACTGTTTTCCTGACTATTCTACATAACCAAACAGCCTATTTCCAAAATTGAAAACAGTAAAAGTATTGTACCTGTATCAGGCTTTATAAACCTATAGAATTGTGTAGTTTTATGATATGGCTTTGAACCTAAACTGAGACTACATCTAACTTGTTCAAGGGAAGGAAAACACATTTGTCCAAATGTAATAAGAAAATAGGGTGCTACACAGTAATGGCGGGTTTGATTTGGTTTGTTATTGTTTTATAAATTCTAACTTTTGAAGAACATGGGTAGAGAATCACAAAATGAAGGCACAATCTAAATACTTTTTGTTTAGAGCAAAATGTATATTCCTCATCTAGCACTTATAAATATATGTTAACCATTATTATCCTGCTCATATTTGGAAAAATTAGAAACCAAATATAAACAAATTTCGAATGAGGGCTATTAATTTTAAGTCTATCACTTGAAATTATCAACGATCTAGTTGATACTTACATTACTGTAAGGTGACAAAATCGAAAAATAGGAAGGTGGTATAGATTATTAAGACACTTAACCTAATGACAATGTCAATTTCGAATCCAGTTCTATTTCCATTAGACCAACTTCTTCTAATTTTAAATGTCAAGTCATCACAAAGTTTAACTGCTGGAACTTCAATGAAACATAGTAGCTCAGGAAGCATGGTTTAGGTGGAAATCTGCTTTGGAAGATCCTTCCTTATTAAAAACAGTATTTTAACATCTACAAGATAAAGGTAAGACTATCCACCCATCTTGTTCCTATTTACCCAATTAAAAAATTTACCTCAGGCCGGGTGTGGTGGCACATGCCTTTAATCCCAGCACTCAGGAGGCTGAGGCAGGCGGATCTTTGTGAGTTCAAGGCCAGCCTGGTCTATGGAGTGAGTTCCAGGACAGCTGGGGCTACAGGGAGACCCTGTCTCAAAAGACCAAAAAAAAAAAAAAAAAAAATTACCTCAATATAAAACAACTTAATAACACCTATTTGCCACAAAAGGTTGCACTCAATACAGCACAAATAATAAGTAGATTCCATATCTTTTTATTTTGAAGATCTTCCTGATAGACAAGCATTCATTATAATCCAACTTTTTAAAAGTTGCTCAAATATTGAATTATAACCTCTACTACAAATATCTGCATTCTGTTTAAGATGCTAGGCACACTTTAGCACCAGGAAAAAAAAAAAACTTAAAATACAAATTACAGAGGAGGAAAAGACTTCATTATTATCTGATAATTTTAGAATTATCACTGGTTGATGATTAAATAGTTTGAGGCAAAAAACAAAATTTTAAAAGAACTTAATGGCTCAGAGTAGCTCCTAGTAGCTCCTTATAAAATGCCTAGCATTTTATAAGACAAAGAAAATATATCAGCGTGTTCAAAATCAGTTCTCTCAGAACACTACATTTATAGATACGGATTATTTCTCTTGTTTCTACACATCCTAGAGAAAGGGGAAACTACATTTACAACCAGAAGCATTTGAGGAAAGGCAAACCTTGAAATAAATTATCGATGGGAGAGCTAGGAACCCTTCACAGCCCTGCAAGCTGCACCGGCACTGTAGTTGACCACAGTACACACAATCGCTAGCACGGATACATGTGGAATGAAAGGAGTGAAAATACATGTCCACCAGCGGAAACAACAAAATGCACTGCGATTAGGGGGCAACCGGGTGGACGATGTCTCAGTGCTGTAGCAGAAGCTATGCGCCGCTCTCCTCAGGGCCCTCCTCTTCCACTCAGGCACCAGATTGCACATTCAAAACAAACCCTCCAGGGCTCCGCCCCGAGCCCCGAGCCCCGAGCCCCGAGCCCGCCCAACATCAGCTGAAGTCAGGAGCGAGTGGGGTGCAGGGCCTCGCTGGGGCGCAGTCGGGGCTCCTCTAGGGCCCTGGGCGCCCGCGGACGTGGGACACGACAGGGGCCAGGGCGCGGCTGCAACCCCGCAGCCCAGGACCTCCTTCCTTCAGCTCGCAGCCTCCCTAGCCCGGCGCCGCAACTCCTCACCTGCACACAGTGATGAGGTTCCTCCTCTCCACCGCAGCATTGCGGACGCTGAGGCTCTTCTTGATGCCGCCGCGGCTGCAGCTTAGGCCCCCCAGGCTCCGCGAGGCCATGGCGGGCTCACCCCCGCGCCCCTTTTGTCTCCAGCGGCCGCGCACGGCTCCCGCACCACTGTCCTGGAGACCTCGCTCTGTACGCCTCCTCTTGGGGTGCGTAAGAGATGAAGGAAGGGGCCCGGGAATCAGGCTGGGTGTGGAAGGTAGCGGGCACTCGCGCCCGGCACCCAGGTTCCGCACGCCAGCGCGCACACACGCACCAGCCACCTCCGCCCTCGCGCGCGCCGCCGGACACCAAGCAGCGCGTGCGGGTTCCGAGTCCGCGCTCTGAGACTTCACGGGGGATGTGGCACCTGCGCGCGCGCTGGGGCGCGCTCCCTCCAGTCTCTCGGGCCTAACTACACGCCTTTCCTCCAGCCTGGCTGAGGCCGCTGAGGTGAGGCAGGGATCCTCGCGCACTCAGCCTCGCCCCAGCGGCACCTATGGGAACAACGCCCTGCCAGCGGGAGCCAATCACAGCAGGTGGGGGCGGGGCCGGCGGCGAGGCCTTTTAAAAGCACGCAGTCAAGCCACGCCCCGGCGCGTGGGCAGCTGTCTGGACATCTGCAGCCAGCATCCTGGGCACATGCCGCGAAGCAGGTGGTTTGGGCGGGATTGTGGAAAGATGGACCTCTGGGCGCGGGACCCTGAGACATGGCCAAGTCTCACGTTTTCCTGACTGATTCTAGGCCTGGGGCTACCATAGCCTCAGAGCAAGAATGGCACAGTGCCCAGCTCCACGGGGGGCCTGATTGCCAAGAATGGAAGGGAGTTTCCTTGGTCACAACCCCATCCTGAGCCTGACAAACGGCGACACATGGCCTCAGGGAATAGGCTTATGTCTGAGTTCTTTACTTAGTGTCCCGCCATTCCCACTTGGGACTCCAACACAGCCGGAATCCCAGCTGACGCTACCCTAGCGAGCACTGTGTGAGTGTGCAGCCTTGGACAGACCCGCACTGACCTCAGACCTGGCTCGGGGCGGGAGCCTTGGGGGTGCCTTGGCCTTCGCGCATGGAGCAGCTGGCTTGGTGGCCGGCAGCGCAGGGACGCGCATGGGGGCAGCGGCCCACTTGGACTTCTCCAGCTTCTGTGTGGCCTTACCTGTGGGGCGCTTGGGCGGAGGTGGCAGACTGCCGAGATCTCCCTTAAACCAGCATGTGAGGACTTAACAGTGACTCCTTGGTGACTTTCATGCATCTGGACCCAGCACAGTGTTGTACCTAGAATGAGATCCCAAATGCTCTTCAACTTTACGTGAGGTCAGATTTGACTATTTTTTCTGATATTTCTTCACTTTTAGTGACTCCAAAATTTATATAACTTCCACCTATGTTTTTGAAGTTTTTTTGAATGCTGTAGAACATGTAGTTTAGAGCGAGTATATCAATACTTATACACAGCAATAGAGGAGATACTGTTATTTTGTGCTGGTTGGCTTATTTATTTGATTAAAAAATTATGTGTAAGTGTAATGTCTGCATGTATGTAAGTGCACTCATGTCATACAATGCCCACTGGAGGTCAGGAGAGGGCGTTGGATCCCCTGGAACTGGAATTATGTACAGTTCTTAGCTGCTATATGAGTTCTGGAAATCGTACTCAGGTTCCCTGCAAGAGCTGCCAGTGCTCTTAACCACTGAGCCATCTCTCCAGACCTTGGTGGCTTTATTATACATAAAATTACTAAACTTTGAGATTTTTAAATTTTAAAACTCTACAATCATCAGGGCAAAGACTAAACTCTTTTTTTGTTTGTTTGAGACAGGGTCTCCCTGTAGCCCCAGCTGACCTGGAACTCACTATGGAGACCAGGCTGGCCTTGAACTCACAGAGATCTGCCTGCCTCTGCCTCCCCAGTGCTGGGATTACCCAGCCCAACATTTAATAATGGTTTGCTACTGTTTTCCCTGCTCAGTTTTAGTCTGTGGCTAAAAAATAACAATGATAATTTGAGTGTTATTTGTCCTTGGCAGTGTAAATATTTTGCAGAGACTAATTGTATATAGTCAGCACATCTGTTTCCTCACAGCTCCTTCTGAATTCATGCTATTAGGTTAGGGAGAAAAGATAAGATGTAGCACTTAGCAGGACCTTACAAACATCTGTCAGTTGAGCACACAAGAAATGTTGGAGAACATGTGTATTAACTAGTCACATATACATGGATGTGGAAAACTCGCCTTTTATCCCTGTGAAAGATCAAGTTTAGAGTCTCAATTATTTTAGCATACTAATACATAAAAATTTACTGCAGTAACTTAAGATACATATTTTTCTACGTACATATTTATTCTACAACATTTAGACTTAACTGCTTAAAGAGATGGGTCTTGGTGGGGTGTGGTTGTGCACACCTTTAGTCCAAGAACTCAGGAGGCAGAGATCTCTGCAAGATCCTTGTGAGATCAAAAAAAATAAAATGTTGGGCTCTCTCTCACTGGCACCATGTTGTGCCAAGGTCCCATGTGTAGGAGTCCATGTGTATAGCTGAAGGCTACATAATAAGAAATAGTCCCAGACAGGAGAAACCTTCCTTTGAGTTGTATACCAAGAGACTCCCAATATTACACAGGCTATTTCCAGTCTTGGATTTCCTCCAAGAATCTAAAGGAGAAAGCAGTTTTTTCACTGGCCAAAGAGTGAGGTGTGGAGGAAGGAGAGCTGTTGGAGCTGATCATTCATGTCTATGATTCTTCTGCACTGACCCCTCATCTTTGACTGTCCCCTTAATATGTGTGCCAACAGAAAAAAGTTTACTTTCTTTTTAAAATTTTTTTTATTTAAGTGGTAAGTACACTTAGGCAACAAACATGAGGAATGTCCATACCAGCCCAATTACATGTACATTCAGTTTTCTGTATCACCCAGGGTCCCCAAGCCCAATTCAAGAGGTTTGCTTATACACACACACACACACACACACACACACACACACTAAAATCCAGTCCAGTTTTGCTGTAATCTCACAATTCATCCCTCCTCCTTAGCCCTTACAATCTGGCATGCCCACCTCGTCTGTCCTGGGCTTTGAAGAGGAGGGTGAGAGAGAATGAGAGACAGAAGATCCAGGGATTTTTCCTTCTTTTCCCCTTTTCCCTCTCTTCCGTTTCTGAGGTGACAGGTCAGATTCTTGGGACTGTCCATGTTCAGTTTACAACAGACTGGTGAGTCATCCTTTTAATTCTAGTAATAAAAGACAAATAGTGATACATATTAAAAATTTTGCCAAGTTATTCTATGGGTACAGACACATATGCGTGGAGATATCTTGGTTGGGACATTATAAGTATTTCACAAAGGGATGCTAATAACTTTCCAATATGGTAGATAAGAGTCCCCTGATATTAGGAGGCACCAAGGCTACAGTGTCATTCCCGTGTCATATCCTGCCAGAGAACAGACCATAGATCAAATTGATTTTTTAAAATTTTCTTTCCAGTTGCACATTTACCAGGCTGCCACTATTGCACTTTATCTTCTTAGGCATGTAAAAGAGTAGCACTAAAAGTCCTTCCTGAAGCTTCAGAGACCTTTTCTTTCTTTCTTTCTTTCTTTCTTTCTTTCTTTCTTTCTTTCTTTCTTTCTTTCTTTCTTTCTTTCTAGCAGTTTATATAGTGCTTTCTAACACATTTTCAGAGCAGAATCTCAACATAATTTTTTTCATGCTCATATCATGCCCTATTTTCAGCAACAGGGTCTTACTCACTCTGCAGACCAGGCCGGCCTTGAACTCACAGAGATCCACCTGCCTCTGACTCCCGAGTGCTAGGATTAAAGGCGTGCACCACCACACCTGGCTACTGTCCATTTCTTATGGGAACCCAAAGTTATAGGAGCCTTCTTTTGGGGGGATTTTAGAGCCTCCCTGGCCAACAGCTCCTGGCAGGGCAGCCCAGAGTTGTCACTAAAGCCTTTATCCACCAAAGCTTTTTATTTGACTGTAAGATAAAATTGCATCCTGGAGGGAGGAGATGTATTTTTTCCTCCTCTGTTTTTGTAAATTGTCACCATACTCTGAGAAGCCTCTCTTGTTTTCCAGGTCCTTAAGTCCTGATTTATAGTTTTCCAGAAGAGAGGAGTTGTATCACATACCTATAAACAGGAACCAAGCTGAAGGGGTTTACCGCACCCCTTCAGACTGCCTCCCTCTGGACTACATACCCTGGTTCAAGGAGGTAGAACTCAGCTTTTCCTGAGGCAAATTATCTTGTTATATGGAAAAAGAAGTCAGAATTATCACTTGCATAATACAGGGAAACATGGAAAACATTTGTGTCTCTTTAATCTAATAACTGTGCCTGGGACTGCAGTACAGGTCAAGGGTGGGAAATGTCTGAAGAAAGTAAAATTCCATCTAAAATTATAAAATAATAGGTTAATTTTCATTGATATTAATGGAATTCACTTGATATAATGGTACTTGCTTAACAATCTTTTACTATAAAATAAGCAATTATTTTCCTTTGCCATGGACAGTATGTCATTAAACTTCCACTTGGGGGCCTTATTTGATAAGACATTTTTCCTCACTTATCTGGAATGGTATGTCCTGGGTCTCTTCCAAATTACCAATCTGGAAACAACATAGGAGATTACCAGTCATATTCAAAATATAATGTAGAACTGGTTATAATTACATTGTAACTACTACTATGGAGTTTCCATAAGTTTTCATACTATGTTTAACTTAACTTTTTCAATTCATTATTTCATCACTTGCATTTTATTTAAATATATTTTAAATAGTCACTATGGGAGCAGGCGGATATTTAGTTCAGTTAGTAAAATGTTTGGTGCACAAGCATGAAGACCTCAGTTTAACCCCCAGAACACACATTTGAAAACCTGGCATGGTGGCACGCTTGTAGCCCAGCACTGGAGAGGTGGAGACAGGCAGATCTTAGGGGTTTCCTGGACAGCCAATCTAGACCCATGAGGGCCCCATCTTTGTGTGTGTATGTGTGTGTGTGTGTGTGTGTGTGTGTGTGTGTGTCTTTTCAAGACAGGGTCTCCCTGTAGCCCCAGCTGTCTTGGAACTCATTCTGTAGACCAGGCTGATTTTGAACTCACAAAGATCTGCCTGCCTCTGCCTCCTGAGTGCTAAGATTAAAGGCATGCACCACCATGCCTGGAGAGAGCCCTGTCTTTTATTTATTTATTTATTTATTTATTTATTTATTTATTATTTATTTTTAATTTTTGGTCTTTTCAAGACAGGGTCTCCTTGTAGCCTCAGCTGTCCTGGAACTCACTCTGTAGACCAGGCTGGCCTTGACCTCATAAAGATGCTCCTGCCTCTGCCTCCCAAGTGCTAGGATTAAAGGCATGCGCCACCATGCCCGGTGAGCCCCGTCTTTTATAAAACAAACAAATAGGGCTGGAGTGATGCCCTAGCGGAAGAGTGCGGACCGCTCTTGCAGAGGACCTGGGTTCGATCCCCAGTGCCCACATGGTGGCCAAGAAGCGTCTGAAACTCCAATTCCAGGAGAACTCCAGTTCCAGGGGAATCCGACACCCTCTTCTGACCTCCGAGGCATTGCATGACACGGGTGCACAGACCTGCATGCAGACAGTACACTCATACACATACAGAAATAAATAAAATAAAAAAAAATAAAAAAAAAAACAAATAGAGGCAGGTGGCCTGTGTGAGAGCAGCCTGGTGGCAGTGTACCAGAGTACTGTGTCTGGCAGGGATATTGTGGGAAAGGGAGGATAGGCCTGCCGTGCATACAGGCAGGCATCCTGTGCCAGAGCAGCCCAGTGGCAGGATAGCAGGTAGTATTCAGTAAGCCCTACAACCAAACTAGAGGAACTGGCTGGCAGCAGTAGAGGGAGCACAGGGCTCAGAGGGAGTCATATCAGTTGTTGCCCATCCAGTTCTTACAGAATAGAAAGGGAAGAGTGAGCTATACCTCCCAATATATAACAAAAATTGAAACCCTGAAATCTAGACAAGTCAACACTCCATAAATAAGGAGAAGGAATCAGGGAAAGTGATCCTTCAACACGGTGAAGAGGCATTTGAGATTTGCATTGGAATATAGTCAAAAGGAAACCCACATGCCAAGAGCACAAAGAAAGAACAATATGGGAAAAGCACAGATATTCCACACTAAAGTCTACTGAACGCTCTGTGGCAGGATTCCTACAATGTTACCTCCTGAAGTAGCCCTTAGGACACAATCTTATTAAAACAATCACATGATATATTCAAAGAAATCATGAACTATGGGAAGAGAATGAAAAACTCCGAAAAGATCTAGAGGAAACAATGATACACTCAGAACGACACTAAACAGGAGCAAACGACAAATCCAGAAGAGCCTACAGAGGGAAAATGACAAACTGTGGAAGAAAGTGCGAACACGAAAAGATTCCATGCTGTCCGAGATTATCTCTAATATATATATCATATATATATATATATATACTATACTATATATTGTCTGTTGGTCCTTTAATCATGTGTGGCCACAATCCATGAGATGTTCTTTCCTCCTTGGACAAGGCTCACAGCTTTAAAAGTCTGCAAGCCTCAGAGCTGTCCCCTGCCAGGAAGGCCAAAAGTTCCTAGGCTGAGCTCTGGCAATAAAGGGGAGGGAACCACAAAAAGTCACCCAGAGAGAAAGGAAACAGACTCAAAGAGAGAGGCTGGGAGAAAAATGACTCCATTTTATTCATGCCAGCAATGTGTTTATATACAAAAAACTACTGTGCTCTGGGCAAGGAAGTGGGGGGCAGGAGGGTGGGAATGAAAGGAAGGGAAGGGTGAGCCATCTTGGCTCCCTGTTTGTGTAAGCAGTAAACTAGAGGTGTGACATTTTGCTCAATAACTCAAAGGATTAGGCCATCAAGGTCTGGAACTTTGCAGAGATAGGCGAGGCTGGAAATACTGCAATATCCTGACCTCGTGGAGCTACAGATAACTCACAGAGACAACTTAAATGCCCACGGAGATATCAGATAATTCACGGAAGCCCCAGTACAGAATTTGCAGGCCCTACCTCAAGCCAGACAAAGTCTTATTCCTACACCAGGCTGAAATGAAAAAAGAAACCAACCAGCAAAGCAAGGATCTACAAAAAGAGACTGAGAAAGTCCAAAAGGAAGTGGAATTAGTAGAGAAAATACAAGACAAAATTAAAGAGGAAATCGAACGCTCACCCAATCAAGAGGAAAGAATGGGAAAAAGCCTCAGAAGCAGAATAGAGGAAGCAGAAAAAAAGAATATCATACCTGGAAGATAACACAGAACAACTAAAAAGCTCAAGTAAAGAATATGGAAATTTTAAAAATACACAAGAGTGGAACAACCAGGAAATGTGGGATGCTATGAAAAGATCAAACCCCCACATCATGGGGATAGAGGAAGGAGAAGATTCCCAAGAGAATGGTATTGATCAGATCTTCAGCAGAATAATAGATGAATATTTTCCCAAACTAAAAAATGACAAACCCATACAAATACAAGAAGCACATAGAATACCAAATAGACAATACCAGAAAAGAAACTCCCCACACCATATCATAGTTAAAACGCTAGACACCTAGAGCCAGGCATGGTGGTGCACGCCTTTAATCCTAGCACTTGGGAGGCAGAGGCAGGCAGATCTACAGAGTGAGTTCCAGGACAGCTGGGGCTACAGGGAGACCCTGTCTCGAAAAGACCAAAAGAAAGTAACAAACAAACAAAAAACAAACAAAAAAAACAACAACACTAGACACCCAAAATGAAGCTAAACCAAGATGATACTGACAGCTTAAACAGACCCATGATATTCGAGGAAATTAAAGATGTAGTTAAAAACCTTCCAACCCAAAAGAGCCCAGGTCCAGATGGTTTCATGGGAGAATTTTATAAAACATTTAAACTGCTACTCAAACTGTTCAGAAGGATACAAACAGAGGGAATTCTCCCAAACTCCTTGTATGAAGCCAGCATCACTCAAATATCAAAAACAGGCAAAGATACAAGCAAAAAAGAAAGCTATAGACACATCTCATTAATGATTATATCTTTTTTTTTTTTTTTTTTCACAATACTGGAGAGGTAAATTAATTTCTCTCTCGTTTTTTTTTTTTTTTTTGTTCTTTGAGACATGGTCCTCCCTGTAGCCCCCAAGCTGGCCTGGAAACTTGGCCCCTCTGTTAGACCAGGTGGCCTTTGAATCACAGGATTCATTGCCCTTCTGCCTCTCGAGTGCGCGGATTAAAAATGTGCGTCCACATTGCCAGCTATTTTTCTATTTTTAAGATTTATTCTTTTATTGTGCATACATATGTGAGTTTGTGTTGTGTATGTGTGCATTCATTATGCATGTGAGTCGCACATGAGGCTCCTCCTCTGAGCTCAAGTGTAAAGACCGTATGAGCTGTCTGATTGGCTGCTAGGAACCAAACTCTGGTCCTCGGGACAGCAGCACACACGTCTAAGTACCAGCTTTATCCTCAATCCCCATTTTACCCCCATTTTTATATGTCTTTTCATCCAAATATTTCCTTTCAAAGAAAGATACATTAACTGTGGGATTATAAACTATGTTGACGTTTTAGAAATTACAAAAGTTCCTGCTTGAATTCAACTTCCTACTTAGTTTGGAAATGTCCACTGCTATTATTCCTCACTTGTTAGAGAAAACAAGTTCATTTGCTCAGCATGTTTACTATGTACTAGATGCTGAAAATAAACTTGATGTCATTCTTAAACTTGAGAAATTTACTAGGGGAGTAGAAACAGGAGGATTCCCGTCATTGGCTGGGCGGGTCCCATCAGGCAGAAAAGTCTACATGCGGGCAGTTGAGAGATCACATCTAGATATCGATCCTATCTATCCTATCTATCGATCTATCTTTTCTTCTTCTTTCTTTCTTTGTTTCTTTTCTTTCGTCTCGTCCTTGCATTGTTTCCTATTTACCTTTCTCCATTTCCTCCTTTTTTTTTTTTTTTTTTTTTTTTTCTTTCTTTCTGCCTTCCTTTCTTCCTTTCTTTCTGCTATCTATTTGAAGATCTCTGTATATATTAAATATATATAAACATTCTCTATGGTCGCTCTTCAATTATAGTTGTTTCCTTCTTTTCTGCTATATCTCTGGTGAGTATCTATGTATATATAAATATATATTAAAACCTGTCTCTATGTAGATCTTAATATAGTTGACATTGATAGAAAAACATGGAACATATAATACCTTCTGTCTTTACACACACCACACACACACACAACACAGAGGAACTGTGTCACACACACATGCGCTACAATCACATACCTCCAAGTAGTATTAGAATTAATAACATTACTATCCTACTTCGTTTCTAGCTACTAATAATATTAAACTGATTAATTTATCTCCTCTTAAAACATACGTTACAAATCTAATTCATAGAAATATAGTTTAAATTCTAGAAGACGTTTATTATTTGGATTGATGAGTGGGGGGGGGGGTTTTATAGTCAGGAAATACATAAATTTATTTATCCAGATATTTACCCTTTCTATTTTTCCATCTGTTTGAGAACAGTTTGGCTCTTATCTTACTGTACTTGATTACATATTGTTTTACCTCACCCAAGTCATTTTCTATACCATTTTATTCTTTCTTATTTATATGATTTCATTTGTTTTTTAATAACTTCTTTCTTTTAAAATTCATTAGTCATGTCTTCTACTATGTCTGTTGTACTTTTTAAATCATTGAGTTGTAGAATTTCTATTAGAGTCTTCTTAATGTAAACTCTAATCCTGAGATAAAAGTAACTTATCCTACTGTGTTCTTTTCTCTCTTGTCCTTAAATTTTATTAATTTTGTTTTATCTTTCTGTATGCATGCCCATGTGTGTGGTGAGGGGGGGGGGAGGGGGCGTGGACCATGGAAGGCCAGAATAGAGTGTTGGATCTCCTGGAGCTAGCATTACAGGCAGTTATGAGCCACACAATGTTGTTGGCTAGGAACTGAATCACAGTCTTCTGACGGCAGCAAATATTCTTAACCACTGGGCACTCTCTAGTTCCTCTTGCCTTGAACATATTAATCATAGTTACTTTCAAGTTCCTCTAGTTGATTTAGAATAGCCAGATTATCTTTACATGGTACTACTATCCTTCTCTGCCTTTTCTCTATTTTGTCTTTGCTCTTTTAAAATTGTTTTATTTATTAGTTTTATTGTATGTGTATAATTGAATTGCTACATGTATCTAAATGCACTCATGTCTTGAAGTGGCTGCAGAGGTCAGAAGAGTGTGTCTCGTTTCTCCTCGTAACCAGAGTAAGGGACTGTACTAGCTGCAATGTGAGTGATGGGAATTGATCCCATAGCAAACCTCTTTACCCAGTGCGTATGTTCCCCATCCCCAACACTCTTGAATAAATGATTTTACTAGTCCTTGTTTGCAGCAGCTTTGGGCTCCATATGCATGTTCCAGGCTAGCCTGGGCTAATAGCAAGTATCTTTTCCAAAAACAACAAAGAAAAAAGGGGCTATAGTTTTTATGAGTTATATAAATCAAAGGTTACTGTCCAAAGGAATAGAATAAAATATATACCTAGAAAGAAACCAAACAATTATATAATATGTTTATGAAATACTGAATAGTGGAAATGGAACATAAAACTACTTTACCAAATACATAGGATAAAGAAAAAAGTGCAAAACTAATGATAATAAATAATAAATAATCAAATAAAATAATAAACATTAAGCAAGGAAAATCTTCCATTCTAAAGAACCGACTATCACTAGTAAATACAAAATTCAACTGGTCCTGTTCACTGAGCTTGAACATTAGGCCTGCTGTCCAGCAGTTACCTAGCATTTTTGAGGTCCTATACTGGATCCTTAGTGGTGTGAAAGAAAAATTAAGTTATGGACTAGACTTCCGACAAAAAGGAAAACTATTTTAATCTAAGTATCACAAAAGTGGTAAGTAAAGAACAGGACACACATATATAAAACAATAACTAATAAGCTGTTTGACAATATTAACAACTACAAAATAGACACTGTAAGGAGTAGTTTTGTTAGAGAATTAAGAGACATAAAATGAAAATGGATCACACTACAAGGGAAGGATCACAATTCTAAATCTACACAGAAGCAATAAAATAATTGCAGTAAAAATACGCCTAAATGGCAAAACAGAGATTTACACTCAGAGTTTAATACATATCTCCCATTACTGGGTAGACTAAGCATACAATTAGCAAGGATAAAGAAGATGTTAGTGACACTAAATATAGCTTTTATGTATAGAACATGCAATCAACCAAACATTCAAATTCATTGAAACTAACCATATGTTATATTATAAAGCATCAACAAAATTTCTAAATTTCAAGGCTGAAATTTTCAGAATATAATCTTACACAGTGGAATTATAGTTAGAAAACAATAAAAGATAATAGAAGACCTTTAACGTTGAAAGTTAAAATTACATTTGTGTGTGTTGTGTGTGTGTGTGTGTGTGTGTTTTGCCTCATGTATATTAGTGTATCACATTCAGGCAATGCCAGGATGGCCAGAAGGGGTGCGGGTGATTCCTGGAAACTGAGTTATGAACAGACCATGGGTCAGCCACTGTGAGGTCTGGGAAACCCAAACTTGGGTCCCTCTGTAGAGCAGCCAGTGATCTAACGGCTGACCATCTCTCCAGCTCCGTCAAACCACATTTTTAATAAACAGTGACTAGACAGACTTTAAAACCAATCCATGATTCATACAGAAAAGATTAAACAAAGCCCTAAGATGATTATTGGGAAAAAGTAATATAATTTGTAAAGCTTCAGGAAGGAAAACAATTGGGAAGACACAGATTTCCGGATTAAAAATGGAAAATCTATTAAAATCTTTGTTTTATTTCTTATTATTATTTATTTTTAAAAAAAAAAAAAAATTTTTTTATCAAATCTAGACCCGTTGTCCCCTCCCTACCCCCGAGCTCTTGCATTCTGCTAAACATGCTTCATCTCTTTCTCAGTCTTTCTCAATCATTCTCCATGGGGAAGGGGACTGATTTGAGCAGAAGTTCACTAGTTCAGTCAGTTCTTCTATCCAGTCCTTTCTGTTGTTGTTGTTGTTTCTCAATATGCATCTACTCCCACATGCTTTGGAAAAAGCTCAAGGGGCCATTGCACAGGAATACTTCACAACTGGGTAATTGGCATAGCATCCACGTATGAGGGATACCATTCTTCGGTTGTTTTTCTGGGATAGTGCTACTTCACTCAGCTGATGTCCTCTAGCTCCAGACATTTCCTGAAAGCTCATTGATGTGTCTTTCTACTGTTTGNTATAATTAATGTTTAGATGAAAACTCTCAACAAAATACTAAAATTGCATACAGACCCACACCAAAAAGATCATCTCATATCATCAACTTGGATTCAAACCAGTAGATGCTACGAATTGCCTTACCAAACCTTCTGTAAATCTATAAATATCATTAAAACATCATAAATGGACTGACAGA
This sequence comes from Rhizomys pruinosus, assembly GCA_009823505.1. Lineage (NCBI taxonomy): Eukaryota > Metazoa > Chordata > Mammalia > Rodentia > Spalacidae > Rhizomys > Rhizomys pruinosus. The sequence goes on along the minus strand of VZQC01005068.1, from coordinate 439,964 downwards.
TAAAAACCTACATGTATCATCTCTTTATGCAGGAGAAAGCCTTTGCAAAATGCAACACCCCTTCATGCTTAACAGTTCTAGGAGAATTGGACCGGCAGGGACATTCCTCAACAAAATCAAAGCCAATATATAGGAAACCACACAGCCAACTTCATGCCAAGGGAGAAAAATTTAGAAGAATTTACCCCTTTAAAGGTAGGAACTTAGAAGGCTGCTCGCTATCACTACTCCTCTTCTTTTAATCCTCGTGCTTGCAACACTGCGCTAGAGCCATACCTGCCTTTCTTATGGCAAGAAAGGAAAAGAGGACTAAGTGGAAAATGAAGAGTTAACTATCCTTCCTTTGCGCATGTATGATCAGTTTACCTACAGGGATGCTAAAAATGCCACCAGAGAAAACTCCTAGATAACATTAAGGAGTTTCAGCTGAAGTGCCGGATACCCAAAATAATAACTAGAAAAATCAGTAGCCTTTCTTTCACCCAACAAAAGCAACTGAAAAGATAAGAAGAATACAAGACGGCCTTCCCAATACAATTCGCCTCAAAAACAATAAATAACTAGGAACAAACCTAACCCCAATATAATCAAAGCTCTCTACAACAATGCAAATGATAGTAAACCCCTGAAAAGGCAGATTGAAGACTGACATCATGAAGGCCTGGTAAAGAACCCCCCCTTATGCTCATAGCGAGTGGAAAAATGACAATACTAGTACAAATGTCTATTCCTACCCAAATTGATATACAGTTTGCAATTCAACTCCCAATTAAAACCCCACAGACTTTCTTCACATAACTATGGAAAAAAGTCCTCTAATTATATATGGACAAAAACACCATCAAGCACTGAGTGACTAGAATAGCCCCATACCCCGGCGTCTGAATAAAAGAGCACATATCTCCGCGAATCCCCCTATACCAATTTAAACTTATCTACTATCCCGGGCTCTAGTCATATTAAAACAGGCTGGTACTGGCCCCTTCCCACAGCAAATGGACCTTGTAGACCCAATGCGAATAAAACTGAAGGCTTCAAACTTCGAGGTTACACAATTTCAGCCCACCTCAATTCTTAACAAGGGGCCAAAAAGACCAAATGGCGGAAAGACAGTCATCTTCACCAAGTGTGTTGACAAAACTGTGATCAACCACTTTTTTTGTAGCAGAATAAAATTAAACCCGTACCTCTTCACCCTGTACCAAAATCACTCAAACGCAATAAACAGAACCTCAACTGTCGAAACTAAACTCTTTGAAGGTACTAGAACGAACAAGTTGGCAGCAACCCTACAAGGACATATGGCCTAGGAGGAAGACTTCACTAACATCATTCAGCCCCATAGTTTACACCGGAGCTGACAAGTGGACCTTATTAACTCAAGCTGCGTCTCTACTGAAAGAATTAGGAAGTCGAAGCCTTCATCACTAAAACACAGAGTGGAGAACCTTCAGGAGTGAGGTTACATACCGTCAGCGTGAGACCGCACTTGATACGTTGCCAGACGCCTTGAGTCACTCGATTATAACCATATCTCAAAAAGACAAACAATGTAAGAAAACTACATTACTCCTCAAACATAGGAGTAAGAGACTGAACAGAGACTTCACAAAATGAATGACGACTAGTTATCGAAGTAGAAACCATCTTAAAAACTTTCAACATGCCTAAGTAATTTAAGAAATGCGCAAATTTTAAACCACTTTAAAATAGCATCTCATCTGATAAGGCTGTTTAGGATCAGATAAAAAAATGATACCAAGTGCGGAGAGGTTGTTCGGGAAAAGGGGAACGAAACTCATCCACTTGCTGCGGCGGAATCCAAACTTGTAAACCATTATTGACCGGAAGCAGTGTATACGAATCTCTTACAAAACTCAAAGATGAACCAAGCACCACCGACCTTCAGCCCATACCCACTTCTGGGTTATATCACCCACAGACTTATCCTGCGCAAATTTACATGTACACGCCTATTTTTATTGTAGCTCTCTCACAATAGCAAAGAGCTGGAACCAAGCCAGTGCCCCTCAACTGACGAGTACAATAGAGAAAATGTGGTACATCTACACAGTGGAGTTCTATGCCAGCTGGCTAAAGAAAGATGATATCATGAATTTGCAGGTAGGTATGCGAGATGGAACTAGAATTTACGTTAAGTGAAGTAACACACAGACTCCAGGGAAAAACAAAAAGAAGAATGGCTATCCCTCATCCTGTGGATGCTAGTAACAAGTATCTAGTTGTAAGCAAACTGAGCATATCATGTCTATATTCCTCATGATATGAACACAACTGCTGCTCTTCTATTATGAATCCCTAGGCCATTTATTTCAGGACATGCAGGTTTTTGCATATGCATGGTGCCCGGCTGCCTAATATGTTTTTAGAGTAACATAAAAGTTAAAATGGAATGAAAAACAAATAAGAAATATGTATGCATATGGAATAATTACAAACACAGTTTTGTTTCAGAAGATAAAATTTTAGTATAGGTGCAAAGTATCAGGCTGATGTAATTTAGCCTTTTATGGATGCTTAATGACCATATTAATGCCCCTACCAAACTGGCTGAGGGACCAAGGGATAACTTTGTTCCCCATCCCCAGGGGTCAACTAAGCCTCAGGGGAATATGCAAAGCGGGACCATCTTTGCCGGTTGTGTGGTGAAATCGTCCTGCAAATGGAGCTCACCCAGTCCTTCCTGTGCCAATGAGGTCTTAGAGCATCCACCAATAGGCACTTCAGCCCGCCCTCCCAGTCTATAAAGAGAAAGTCTGCTCATGCTTCAAAGAGGGAAGCCTGGTGTAGCAAAACCTGATTTTGTCTGGTAAATGAAAAGCTGATGGGAGCAAGGCGCCGCCATCCTCCTCCCCCCATAAAAAAGAACCCCAAGAGACCCTTGAGACCAGATCCTCAACTGACCTTGAGGAAACAACAACCTTGGTTAATCTGGGCTATAGCTGTGTGTGTCTTAAGCATCCAAAAGGAAAGTTATAACCAGAAATAAATAATCTGTAAGGTCTGAGAAATTTTACTTCAGACATAAAACTTTAGGGAATCTCCAAAACTTCTAATCACCAGATGGGAATATCTAGCAAACTCCAGATGTGGAACTGAGCGGAACGGCTGCTGGGATGCTTATAGCCGCTTCAGAGTGTAGAATGCTAGTGTTAGCATATACCAAGGCTTGCTGTAAGGAAGGCCCGGGCAGCGATAGGACAATTGACAGCGACCACGAGGCGTGCACTGGACCTCATTGGGGTTGACAATGGCGGGGAGGGCGGCCCAGTGGGGCGCAGGGGGGCCCAGGATGGATCGGTCGAGTTGTTTGGCGTTAGGCCACAGATCGGGACGTCATAGCACGTCCTGTGCGGCGAATAACATAGACAGCGTTCGAGCAAAAAAGAAAATGAATTATATTAATTAAAAATAATAAAACCCTCAACCAGGCAATTTATTTATCTATATTATATATATATATATATATATTATATATATATATTTACAAATTGCGAAAAAAAAGGACATTTCCATGTTAAAGTGCACTGTCTTTTGCCATCTGCTTTTTTTGGTTTATCACAAGTTTCATTTGTATATTTTGATGCTATGTGCTATTATAAATTTCAACCATTAATATAAAATAAATAATAAAAACAAATATAAACAAGGTCGCAGGGCTCCTGAAGAACTGCAGACATCTGGACAGCCAAGGTTGACCTCTGCCTCTCCAACTGCATGCTCAGTACACACATGCCCCCACATATGGCACTGTGGTGGTTTGATGAGTCGACCCCATAGGCCCTTTAATGTTTCAGACATTTGTTTCCAGTGGCTTGTCACTGCTCTTGGAGGGAGACGTCTTAGAAAGCCGTGTGGCTGTGCCAAAGGGAAGCACATTGGGGGTGGGCTTAGTGTGTTAAACAAGCCTTGCAGTCTCTGTCTCTCTCTCTTGTCTTCGTGCTCATTGAGTGATGTGACCCTCAGCCCTTGCTCATGCTCCAGACCCTGGCCACCATGCTTCCTGCACAATGGACTCTGATTCCCTGGAACCATCAATCTATAAGCTCAGATAAACTTTTCATTGTATAAGTTTCCCTATTGATAATTTCCCAATTATCAGTTCCTTTGATAATTGGTCATGGTGTTTTATCCCACAGCAACAGGAAAGTGACTAATAAAATTATTTGGTACCGAGAGTGGGCTGTGTTTGCTTGTGAAGAACTGCCACCGTGTGGTTGTTTGGAGAAATGTGGAAGCCTTTGGAACTTTGGCCTAGAAAAGCTGTTGACTTACTGTAAGCAGAGCTTAATGGCCCATTCTGGTAGGAGTCTGGAAGGCAGCCACTCTGCAAAAAATGTATTCCAGAGAAAATAAAGACTTAGACAGCGACTGGGATATTTTGACAAAAAGTATGGCCGCAGTGTGCCCACAGCACAAATGTTTGCCTGAGGCTATGTTGAAAAGCAACGGACTAATGTGTTTGGCAGCAGATATTTAAAGGACAATCTAATGTAGAAATGGTGGTGTGGCTGTAATGGTGAATATTGTACAGATCTACAGATAAGAAGAGCAGATGAGCAGAAAGAAATGCAGAATGTCCGGTTTGGATCTGCAAAACAGCCACTAGGACGATTAAAGGTGTGGCCAAAAAATGTGTAGGAGAGGTTCCTTTTGATACGGAGACTAAAGTGATTAAGGAAAGGCCTAGCTATTTACAAGTAAAAATGGAAAAGTGAGATAAAGTGATTAAGGAGAAGGCCCTGGAGTCTACATGTAAACAACCAGCAACAGTTACCTTCAGGACAAAATACCACACCCAGCCTAAGCCTCCAATTTTGAAAGGAAAATACTGATGAAGGATTTCTGCTCCAACCAGTCCAGGACAGAGAAAAGTCGCAAATGTGTTTGAAATAGGCCAGGTTCCATCCCAAACTTGCCACCAAACTCTGGGCTCAGTTTTAGTTTCATTCACGGGTGCTGGCTTTAGAGGCATCAAGTTTGCAAGAGTGAAGAGGTTGTCAGTTCTTCCTCCATGGTTTCATAGAGCCAAAGAGGCCAGGAAGCGTGCAGCTTGCCCCGCAGCAGGGGTTGTCCCTGAATAAAGAAGCGCCCTGATCGGCCATGCATGAAGCCTGCTGAATAGACAATGTCTGTTGCCAGCAGGGGCATATCTGAATATAGAAGGCCTTGATGGGCCATTGCGTGAAGCTTTGAGTGTGAAGCCTGGTTGGAAGTGGAGACACCAAGAAGATATTTGAGATTCCAGAGCTGTCAGATATTTGCTTAGGAGAGCTGCATACAGGGAGTGGTACCAGCCTAAGAACGAGATGTATGCTGCAAGCAAAGCTGACGACAAGAGTCGAGCCATCTAAGCCCTTTGGCAATAAATTCCAGTAAGTTGTACATGTGCAGCTACAGGACTTGGCGTTTGCCCTCTGGTTTTCAGTCTTGTTGGTCAACTATTTCCTCACTATGCCTTTATTCCACCCTTTTGAATCGGAATGTGTATTCAGTTCCACTGTATGTTGCGAGTGTTGTAATTCACCTTTTGATTTTTATAGGAGCTTACAGTTAAGCGATTAGCGCCCTCATGTCTCAGAAGAGATTTTGGACTATAGGCCTTTGAATAGAATTGAGACTATGGTAAAGACTATGGGGACTTTTTGGGGTTGGCCTGAATGCATTTTGCATTTTATATTGTCAGGAGGCCTTATGCGCCGCGGCCAGTGTAGTGGAATGTGCGTGGTTTGAATGCGTGTCCCCATAACTTTGAGTATTCCGACATTTTCTCTCCAGTTGGTTGCGCCAGTCCTCTGGAGTTCTTAGAAGGTGTTCTACAGCTGTGCTGAGAGAAGTAGGCCCTGTCATTGCTGGGCGGTGCCGGCTTAGTGAGTTTAACAAGCCTTTGGTTTTCTCCAGTCTCTCTCTCTTGTGCTTCCCTGGCCTCATTCGGAGATTGTGACCCTCGGCTTGCTGCCTCAGCTCCAGCCGCCAGTTTCCACCACATGGGACTCTGATTCCCTGCGTGGAACCGTCAATTAGTAATTCTCAAATAAACTCTCTTCTTTGATCAATTTTCCCTTGGACATGGTGTTTTATCACACCACAGAAAAGTCACTAATACAGGCCACCCTGCGTTCCTTATTCACTTACAAACATACACAAAATAAATCTATCAAAAGCCTTCACAAAGAAACTCAGCGAATGTCATCATCTAGCCCTAAAGAATCTTATATTGCAATGCATAACATTTTTTTGTTTGTTTTGCTTGTTTTTTTAGTTTGAAATATGAGTGTGATATTAAGTTATATATATATATATATTATATTTATCTAATCTATATATATATATATAAATCAAACAGTGACATACTACAAAGATTCCCTTTCTGATTACTGTTGAGATTACCATTCTCATGGGTAATTTCTCCCTCTTTTCTCTTTAAAGTCATTTCATCATGGAAAGTCATTTTCTTATATGAAAATTAATTCATGAAAATCTAGAGAAGAAATTGTATACTGCAGAAGATGTGAGCTGAGATGATGCATTGGGTATCTCTCTCTCTCTCTCTCTCTACTCTCTCTCTTTCTCTCTCCTATTTTGACGGTTGTACATTTCATACATTTCTTAATCAAATTTTAGACCTTCTCCCATCCACACCCCATCACAGTTCATGCATTCTGCCATACATGTTAAGCCTGTCATGCATCTTTTTCTCACTCTTATTTTTTTTTTTTAAAAACTTTTTTGATGCATGAACTTTTACAGTTTTTAGTCATGTTAATTTGGGAAAAAAAAGGGGCTAGAAGTCTTGTTGTGGTTGTTCTCCTCTTCATTGGGGATGACGCCGAAATAAATATTTAGATGCTATATGCGCATAGCATGAGATCAATTGTAGAGATATTATATATATATCGATGTAGAGTCACACTCCCTACATATACCAAAATTCGTAACTCTGAAAATAAATTCTAGATTAATTCCAAAACAAGTTTAGCGTGCGCTCGAAAAATACCTCTTCACTAGTGACTCATCTGATAAATGTTTAACTTCTAGAAGTCACTTTTTTATGTTTAGGGGTTCACGTTTTTTCTTTTAATTGATATCACTCTAACATATGAATATATACCTTTTTCCATATGCATTAATTACAATGTCTGAAAGTAAGTGGCAAAGTAGCGCCCAAGTTAGTTCTAGGGCTTATTAAGATATCCACATTATAACACCACAGTTCTGCTTTCAGTTAAACAGAAATATAATAATAACATTGTTCAGCTTTTCTTCCAAAGTTGCCGGGGATTTGCTACTAGCACCCACAAATGAGGTGGAAAACCATTCCTGTCTTTTTGATTTTTGAGACTGAGTTAATTCACTAGCATAATAGGATTCAGGTTCATCCATTTCTACCTGCAAAGCCTCATGATTTCTATCTTTGTTTACTCGCTGTGTAGAACTTCCATTGTGAAGCTGCCCTGTACCATCATTTTTGTTATCCACTCGTCAGTTGGAGGCATTTGGGTTGGTTCTACACTGTGCTTAGCTATGCTATTGTTGGTTCGATGAAAAGAGCCCTCGCAACTTAAAAACATAGGTGTGCATGTATCATTGCAGTAGTGCTGACCAGTCTTGTGCGAGTATATACCCAGGAGGGGATACCGCCTGCGTCAGGTTGCAGGCTATATGAGTCTTTTAAGGGTTCTCCTCATTGCTTTTCATAGGGGTTTCAGGAGTTTACATTCCCACCAGCAGTTTTTGAGTGTTCCCCTTTCCCCCATAACTTCTTCCGGCATTTGGTGTCTTTTATTTTCTCGATCTTAGCCAGTATTCATTGAGTGATGATATCTTAAAGTGTTTGATTTGCATTTCCTTCTCTATTACATGTTTCTCATTGTTAATTCACAACTTTTAAGATGCTTTCTCAGCCATCTTTACTTCCTCATTGGTGAATGAAGTCTCTGTTTAGCTCTTTACTCCAACTTTTTAGTGAGTCATTTATTTCTCTTTGTTTTTTGAGTAGCTTCATATATTCTGGATGCTTAATCTCTTTCATCGTATTCAGATGTAAAGGTTTCCTCCCACTCCTGTGGGTTTTCTCCTTCACTTCCTTGATTTTTTTTCCTTTTGCTGTATCGAAGCTTTTGAGGCTTTATTGAGCTGGTCCCCACTTTTTGATTGTTGACCTTTATTTCCTGCACAGCTTCTGCTTTCGATTTTAGACAGTCTTTTCCTACTCCTATGTCTATATCAGATTGCTACCAACTATTCTTCTATCATTTTAAGAGTTTGGGTTTCACATTGAGGTACTTCTACCCCTTTGACCTGTTGCATTTTATGTACAGCTGGTGAGAGGTATGGGTTAATTTTGTTCTTCTACATATTATGGTCTGATCCAGTTTTGCCAGCACCATTTGCTGAAGATGACGTCTTTCCTCCCAATGAGGTTTTTGGGCCCCTTTATTGAATATAGGTGGCTGAAATTTTATGAGCTCAGGCTCGGATCTTCAATTTTGTTCTCTCCATTGCCCTCAACAGGTCAGTTTTTGTGCTAGTACCAGGCTCCTTTTACGAGTGTAGTCCTGTAGTATTGTTTGAAATCTAGTATGGTAATCCCCCCCTGTATTGCATTTTCACTCAGGGCTGCTTAGGCTATTTGGGGTCTTTTGTTTTTCCAACTGAATTTAAGGATTTTTTCTCTAAGTGTAGTCCGTCATCGCAAGGCGGAAAAATGATGAATTTTTAATGAGACTTTCTTTTATAAAAATTTTAAAGAACATTCTTGCTGGCGCTCCATAAAATCAAGAGCATAAAATTCATTTTAGCATTAATTTACTATGTCAACAATTTGGTATATACAAGCTTCAGGAATTGAAAATGGTAGCAATGATTTGCCCTTGAAATCCAGAATCAATTTATTCACCTTATCTGTTATATTATATTAGATTATCAATCTTATATCCACTAAGATCTCTGGTTTATTGATGAAAGTTATGTGGCATTTCATACATCATTTCTCCAGTCCAATCTAGACTCAATCTCTTGTCGTCCATGCCCCCACCCAACCTGCGTTTATGCCACACCCTGCTACCTCTGCCTTGTATTTTTCTGATTCTTTTCCAAAGTTTTTTTCAAGCCAGAGGCTTATTGTCCTTCGCGGTAACTTTACTGTTTCATCAGTCCCTTTCCCTCCCCCCCTCGTTCCACTGCTGCTTGCTTCCCTCATTCTGTTATCATTTCCTCATATTATTTATTATATTATATCTAATAATATATATATATAGATATTATATATATATCTCCTGTCAATTCGTTGACCTCACTCCTCGTGCAGCAGTTGTCTGAGTTAGACGTCCTTCTCCTCGGCCATTTCTTTCAGTTTGCTGCCAACTTTTTCTTCTATCACCTTCAAGATTTTGGTTTCACACTGAGGTCTTTTATTCATTTGGAGTTGATTTTTGTACAGGGTGAGATTTAGGGGTTTAATTTCATTTCTCTTCTAAGCGTGATCCATTTTTGTCAACACCATTTGTTTTTTCACCTGAAGATGCCATTTGCTGCCTTTCCTCCATTGATTCTTTTGCCCCTTGCAAATATGAGGTGGCCTGAAATTGTATGAATTCAAGTTTGCGACCTTCAGTTTTTTCCATGCGTCTACAGATATGTTCTTTGTGCCCAGTTAGTACCAGCCTGTTTTAATGACTATAGCCATGTTGTAATATAGTTTGCAAGTTTGCTATATTGATCCCCCCTGATTGCCTACTTTTCAATCAGGTTTGCTTTGATATTCAGGGTCTTTTGTTTTCTATATAAATGTAAAGACTTTTTTCCCAAGTCTGCTTGGCGAAAACTCATCGCGGATTTTGATTGGGATTAGCTATTGAATTGTATATTTGGGTAGATGGAAATTTTATTACATCATTTTTAATCCATGAGCATGCGGAGCTCTCCATCTTCTGCTGTTTTTCTTTCAATCTCCTTCTTAAGGGGGTGTGGTGGTTTATATGAGTGTCCCCCATAGGCCTTTATAGTATTAAGACATTTTGTCTCCTGTCGCGTGGCACTGTTTTGGAGGGTCTTAGAAGGTGTGACTATGCTGGAGAAAGTACATCACTTGGGGCAGGCTTAGTGAGTTTAACAAGGCTTGTGCGTCTCCCAGTCGCTCTCTCCTGCCTTCCGGCTGCTCCATTTAGATGTGACCCTTTCGCTTTGCTCGCTCTAGCTCGGCCACTGTGCTTCTTGCCAAATGGATTCTGATTCCCTGAAACCATCTAATCATAAGCTCAACTATAAACTCTTCCTTTTATTAAGTTCCCTTGCCTCATCGGTTGCGTTTTATCGCAGCAACGAAAAGTGACTAATACATTTATTTGGTACCAGAGAGTGTGCCGTTGGCTGTGAGGAACCCTCCTGCAACCATGTGGATGTTTGGACAAATGTGGACGACTGTGCCGAAATTCGGGCCCTAAAAAAACTGTTGACCTCTGTAAGCAGAGCTTAATGGCCATTCTAGTAGAAGCCTAAAAGAAAGCATTGCTGCAAAAAATGTAGCTCCAGAGGAAAATAAAGACTAGGCAGCAACTGGGATATTCTGATAAAGAGTGTCCCTGGCAGCAGTTTGCCCCACAGCCCAAATGCTTGCCTGATGCTAAGTTGAAAAGCAATGGACTAATGAACTTTGGCAGAGGATATTCAAGACAGCCTAATGTAAGAAAATGCGCTTGGCGTCGCTGTTAATGGTGAATATTGTACAGGGGGGAAATTTACAGTGAAGAAGCGCAGATGGGGCAGAAAGAAAGAAAAGCATCATGTAGTTGGATCTGAAAGTGTACTAGGAAGATAACGGTGCGCGGCCAGGCATTGTGACAAGGAGAGGTTCCCTTTTTGATAATGGATGACCTCTAACGTTGATTAGGAGAGGCCTAGTTATTTACAAGTATACAATGGGAAAGGTGAGATTTAAGTGATTAAGGAGAGGCCATGAGATTTACATGTAAATAACAGAAACAGTACTTTTAGGGAAAGACCACACCCAGATAAGCCCCCAACTTTTGAAAGAAAACACTGGACTGGAAGACATTTTCTAACTTCCAACAAGTCCAGCCGGAGAGCAAATTTGCAATATGTGGTTTAAATAGTGGGAGAGAGTCCATCCCGAACTTGCAGCCAAAATCGGCAATTTCATTCACTTGGTGCTCTGGCTTAGAGGCACGAAGGCTGCCAAGAGTGAAGGGGTTATTCAGTATTCCTCCATGGTTTCATAGAGCCACAGAGGCCCAGGCAGAGTGCAGCAGGAGCAGGCGTCTCTGCAATAAAAGACGTTGGCCCCCTAATAGGCCGTTGTGTGAAGCGTGAATGTGAAGCCTGGTTGAAAGCAGAGACCCCCAAGAAGACATTAGAGATGCCCAGAGCTGTGAGTTATTTGCCAAGGAGAGTTGCTTACAGGGAGTGGTACCAGCCTAGAAAGAGATGCATAGAACTCCATTGTGTAGATGTACCACATTTTCTCTATCCACTCATCAGTTGAGGGGCATTTGGGTTGGTTCCAGCTCTTTGCTATTGTGAAGAGAGCTGAAATAAACATGGCCGTGCAAATCTTTTAACAATAAAAAGGTATTACCACTTCCTGCATTCAGAAGATGCTGAAGCAGGTGGATCTTGATTTAAGGTGTCTGGATGCACAGCAAGACTTTGTCTCAAAAAATATTAAGATTTTTTTTTTTGTCTTTTTGAGACCGGGTCTCCCTGTAGTTCCAGCTGTTAAGAAGACATTTTTAAGAGCCTTAAAAATGCTATTATGTAAAAAGATACATTCCCTGAAAACTTTACTAAAATGATGAGAAGAAACCAGGAATTTGAACGGCTTAGTACCTATTAAATAATAAAGTTAATAATAAATCTGTTAATAAAAGACAGGAATCTTTTTATTCCCACAAAGAAATTTATCCTCTAGATTGCTTCTCTGGTGAAATGTCCTTAACTTTAAAGAAGGAAATAGTATCAGTCCTATACAAACTTATAGAGAACAGGAAAAAAGAGCAAAATAATATTTATAAAAGCAAATGAGTTATACAGTAAGAAGGGACAAGTACCAACAAATCTTCCCCATGAATAAATATACAAAATTCATCAAGTTAGATATTAATTCAACTTAATGCAAAGAAATGTCAAAGATATTATACGGCTAATGATATTTTATTCCAGAGTAGTCTGACATGTAAAATTCAAGCAATATAATTCATTACAAGAACAGAAAAAAGGGAGGATAAATCATTATTTAATTTGATAGGCAAAATAGCATTCAACAACATAGTATTTGGCATCTACTTCTGATAAAAATTCTCAAGAATATTGAGAGAAATAAAAAAAAGCTCAATCCTGCTACAAACACTTGCCTACTCATAAAATTCTGAATGCTTTATCTGTAGCACTGTTAGTGGTCCTACACAATATAGTATTAAGACAAGAAGCAAAAGATATAAAGCTAAAAAACTGAAGAAACAAAACAACCACATGGTGTGCTTTTTAATCATTTTTGAGACTTACATAAATATTAGAAATAAGTAAATCTTATTGTTCTAGTTTGTCTTCCATTGCTGTGACAAAACACTCTGACCGACACCAACTTGGGGAGGAAAGGGTTTATTCAGCTTACATCTCCTGGGTCACGGTTCATCACGCAGGGAGCCCAAGGCAGGAACTCAGGGAAAGAACCTGGAGGCAGGAGCTGAAGCACAGGCCATGGAGGAATGCTGTTCACTGGCTTGCTCCCCTGGCTCATGCCCAGCCTGCCCTCTCATACAGTACACAACAACCTGCCCAGGGTGGCACAATCCATAGTGGGCTGGGCTCTCCCACACTGCCCAACAATCAAGACAATACTCCACAGATGTGGCCACAGGCCAATCCAATGGAGCCAATTCCCCAATTGAGGCTCCCTCAACCCAGGTGTGTCAAGTTGACACTAAAGCTATCCAGCACAATTGACCCCTTGTCAACTTGACACACAAAACACATCACTATTAAACCACCACCTTTCCAGTTCTTATCCCCAAAGTATGATGTTAACATTAATCACAACCTAAGACAGTACAACCTTAAAAGCCCCACAGTCCTTAAAATGTCCAAACACTTAAAAGTTCACAGTCTATTAAAAGTCTCTTAACTGTGGGCTGCTGTAAAATCCAAAACAAGTACTGTCTTATTTCAAAGGGAAGAATCAGGCAC
>VZQC01005068.1:388868-418944 GCA_009823505.1 Rhizomys pruinosus | reverse complement strand
TAGGCAACAATATTATTTGGTCATTTTGATATCGGCTGTTGGCAGTGGAGACCGGAATAGAGACAATGGAAGCAACAGTATTGCTGTAAAGCATGGGCTCCCACGTCAGGCTGCACATGCTCAGATAGGGAGTGTGCGTTTACTAGCAATACAGCAGTGAGACATGGACTGTGTAAAAATATGACTTCCCCTTAATGGGACTTTCCCCTGTAGATTTTTTTTAAGTTTTTCCTGTGTTAAGCAAATAAATGGTGCCAGTAGAATCATGAGCCATGAAGAAGCTCCTACTTTTGTTGTATTAATAACTGTCTCCTTTTGTACAGAATTGTGTCATTAAATATTGACTAATAAAAAGTCTAAAAAAAAATAGAACAAACCTCTGTATCACAGGGATAGAGGAAGGAGAAGAATCACATGACAACAGTATTGATCAAATCATGAATAGAATAATGGGAAGAAACTTTCCTCAAACTGGAAAAAAGACAAACCCATACAAACACAAGAAGCACAAGGAACACCAAATAGACAAGATCAGAAAATAAACTCCCCAAGCCACATCATAATTAAAACACTAGATGCCCAAAATAAAGACAAAATACTGAAAACAACAGGAGAAAAACAACAAATTCTATATAAGAGAAAACTCATCAGAATTACAGCAGACTTTTCAATGCAAACTGTGAAAGCCAGAATAACGTGGATCAAAGTATTCCCAGTATTAACTATAGACGCCAACCCAGATTACTATACGCAGCAAAAATGTCGATCATAGTTGAAGGAGAAAGAAAATAGTTTGAGAAGAACCAACACACATCTCTCAATAATAACCCTAACTATTAATAGGCTAAATTCCCCAATCAAAAGACATAGACTGGGAGAGTGGATTAAAAAACATAATCCATCTGTATGCTGTCTACAGGAAAAACATCTCACCCTCAAGGATAGGCACCAACTTAAAGTGAAAGGCTGGAAAAAATATTCCAAGCAAATGGAACCTAAAACTAAGCAGGAGCTGCCATTCTAATATCAGACAAAATAGACCTCAAAGTAAAACTAATCAGAAGAGACAAACAGGGCCATTACATCCTTATCAAAGGAACAATTAACCATGAAGATTTCACAATCACAAATATATATGCACCAAACTCTGGTGTACTCAACTTTATAAACACAATCCTGCAAGACCTTAAGGCACAGACTAATACCAACACACTAACAGTGGGGGACTTCAATACTCTACTGAGCCCTTTGGATAAGATAACTGGACAATTAATAAACAGAGAAATCTGAACTGAACAATACAATACACCAAATGGACCTCATAGACATCTATCGAATATTCTACCCAAGCACCAGAGAATATACTTTCTACTCACCACCACATGGAAACTTCTCCAAAATTGACCACATACAGAGACATAGAATAAACTTCAACAAATACAAAAGGATGGAAATAATTTCATGCATTCTATTAGACCAAAGTGCAATAAAGCTCAATATCAACATCAGGATAAGCCCTGCCACCTACAAGAACACATGGAGACTGATCAACACAGCCCTCCTGAATAATGAACAGGTCAAGGAAGAATAAGAAAGAAATAAAAGCATTCCCAGGACTAAACAAAAATGACAAACAACACAACAAAACCTATGGGATACTTTAAAGGCAGTCCTAAGAAGGAAATTTAGAGCCCAGGTGGCCTACATTTAAAAAAACAACAAACAAACAAACAAAAAACAGAAAAAGTGAGAACAGCTGAGCTGCAGGGACCATGCCTCGTCTGTTTTTGCAGAATAGAAAGGGGAGAGTGAGCTATACCTCCAATATATAACTGAAATTGAAAGTCTGAAATCTAGACAAGCCCACACCCCATAAATAAAGAGAAGGAATCAGAGAAAGTGATCCTCCAACACGGTGAAGAGGTATTTGTGATTCACATCGGAATACAGGCAAAAGGAAACCCACATGCCAAGAGCACAAAGAAAGAACAATATGGGAAAAGTGCAGAATAATTCCACACTAAAGTCTACTGAACCTATAGAGGATTCCCACAATGAGACCTCCCTGGAGGACACAGATCATAAAACAATCACAGATATATTCAAAGAAATCATGGAACTAAGGGGGAGAGAATAAAAAAACTCAGAAAAGATGTAGAGGGAAAGAATGAAAATATGCAGAAAGAATTAAAAGGAGAAAATGACAAACTTTGGAAAGAACTAGAGGGAGAAAATGACAAACTCCAGAAGGAAATGGAAACACTGAAAAGACCCCACGATGAAATGAAAAAGGAAATAAACCAGCGAAGCAAAGAGCTACAAGAAAAGATTGAGAACCTCCAAAAGGAAGTGGAAATAGTAAAGAAAACACAAGACGAAATAAAAAAGGAAATTGAACACTCATCCAGTCAAGAGGAAAGAATGGGAAAAAGTCTCAGAAGTAGAATGGAGGAAGCAGAAAAAAGAATATCAGACCTGGAAGATAATGCAGAACAACTAAAAACCTCAAGTAAAGACTATGAAAAATTTAAAAATACATAAGAATGGAACAACCAGGAAATGTGGGACACTATTAAAAGATCAAACCTCCACATCATAGGGATAGAGGAAGGAGAAGAATCCCAAGATAATGATATTGATCTGATCTTCAACAGAATAATAGATGAAAATTTCCCCAAACTAAAAAAAGACAAACCCATACAAATATAAGAAGCACATAGAACACCAAATAGACACGACCAGAAAAGAAACTCCCCACGTCATATAGTTAAAACGCTAGACACCCAAAACAAAGACAAAATTCTAAAAGCTGTAAGAGAAAAACAAGTTACATATAAGAGACAGCCTATTAGAATTATAGATGACTTCTCAGTGCAAACTATGAAAGCAAGAAGAACTTGGACGAAAGCATTCCCAGTGCTAAAAGACTACAAATGCTAACCCAGGTTAATATACCCAGCAAAAATGTCAATTCTAGGGGTGGGAGAGATGGCCTAGCAGTTAAGAGTGCTGACTGATTTTGCAGAGGACCTGGGTTCAATCCCCAGCACCCACATGGCAGCTGAGAACTGTCTTTAACTCCAATTCCAGGGGAATCCGACACCCTCTTCTGACCTCCGTGGCATTGCACTACACGGGTGTGTGCACAAATCTACATGCAGACAGTACATTCATACACATAAAAAATAAATAAAATAAATTTTTAAAAATATTGATTCTAGTTGAAGGAAAGAGAAAAATCTACCATGACATAAAGAAGATGAAAGAATACATGTCCAGAAAACCAAACCTTCAGACAATACTTGAAGCAATTCAAAGGGCAGAGGAGAGGAGCAGCTATCCCCAGGCACCTGGAAAGTGAAATTATTAAAATCATAACTGCAAAAGTAGAAACCTATACCAAAAATTTAAATAGATAAGGGGAAAAGACTAAACACACATCTCTCAATTATAACCCTAAATATTAATGGACTAAACTCCCCAATCAAAAGGCATAGACTGGGATAATGTATTAGGAAAGAGAATCCGCCTATATGCTGTCTACAAGAAACCCATCTTACCCTCAAGTATAGGTGCCAACTGAAAGTAAAAGGATGGAAAAAATATTCCAAGCAAATGGTATCAAAAAGAAAGCAGGAGTTGCTATTTTAATATCAGACAAGACAGACTTCAAAGTAGAAACAATCAGAAGAGACAAAGAAGGCCATTGCATCCTCATTAAAGAGAACATTAACAATGAAGACTTCACAGTCATGAATATATATGCACCAAACTCCAACTCCAGTGCACCAATCTTTATAAACAAAACTCTACAGGAACTCAAGGCACAGATCAACCACAGCACACTTATAGTAGGGGACTTCAATAACCCACTGAGCCCCTTGGGCAGATCAACTGGACAAAGAATAAGCAGAGAGACATCTGAACTGAACAATACAATATAGCAAATGGACCTCACAGACATCTACCAAATATTCCACCAAAGCACCAGAGAATACACAGACCTACATCAAAAAGATCATCCATCATGATCAGTTGGATTCATACCAGAGATACAGGGATGGTTCAACATACTTAAATCAATTAATATAATAAAATACATAAATGGACTGAAAGATAAAAACCAGACAAACATCTCAATTGATGCGGAGAAAGCCTTTGACAAAAATCCAACATCACTTCATGCTTAAAATCCTAAAGGGAATTTGATTGGAGAGATCATTCTTCAACATAATCAAAGCCATATACAAGATAAACACAACCAACATCATCCTAAATGGAGAAAAGTTAGAAGGATTCCCCTTAAAGGTAGGAACTCAGCAAGGCTGTGCCCTGTCTCCACTCATCTTCAATATAGTGCTTGAAACACTGGCTAGGGCAATAAGGCAAGAAAAGGAAATAAAAGGAGTACTAAGTGGAACAGAGGAAGTCAAACTGTCTGTCTTTGCAGACGATATGATAGTCTATCTAAGAGATGATAAAAGCTCAACCAGAAAATTCCTTGAAATGATTAGGAGTTTCAGTAAAGTGTCAGGATACAAAATTAACGTAGAAAAATTGGTAGCCTTTATTTACACCAACAACAATCAACTAAAGAAAGAATACAAGGAGACCTTTCTAATCACAATAGCTTCAAAAACAATAAAATACCTAGGAACAAACCTAACAGAAGACACCAAAGATCTCTACAACAAAAATTTTAAACCCCAGAAGAAGAAGATTGCAAATTACATCAGAAGATGGAAAGACCTCCCATGCTCATGGATTGGAAAAATTAATATAGTAAAAAGTGTACTTTCTACCCAAATTAATATACATATTTATTGCAATCCCAATTAAAATCCCCAAGACTTTCTTCACATGCTTGGAAAAAACATCTTTAAATTCATATGGACAAACAAAAGTCACCAAATAACCAAAGCAACTTTGAGTGAAAAGAGCAATGGGCAGGGGGGTGGTGTCTCTAGACTAAACTATAGTTCATGTTCACTAAACTATAGTTTAGTCTCCAGACCAGTCTGTACTACAGGGCTATAGTCATAAAAACAGCCTGGTACTGGCACAAAAACAGACCCATATACCAATGGAACAAAACTGAAGATACTCAAAAAACCAAGAAGAAAGAAAACAAATGAATCACTCAAAAGATGGAGCAAAGATCTGAATAGAGACTTCACAGAGGAGGAATTAGAGATGGCCGAGAAACATCTTAAGAACTGTTCAACATCTCTAATAATTAAGGAAATGCAAATTAAAACCACTTTGAAATATCACCTTACTCCAATAAGACTGGCTAGGATCAGGAACACGAATGATACCAAATGCTGGAGAGGTTGCGGGGAAAGGGGAACACTCATCCATTGCTGGTGGGAATGTAAACTTGTACAGCCACTATGGAAAGCAGTGTAGAGAACGCCTAACATCAAAAGTGAGCTTCCTTTTGACTCAGTCATACCACCCCTGGGTAGAGACCCACAGACCAACGTACTACTTCAGAGATACATGCGCAGCTATTTTTATTGCAGCTCTGTTTTCACGAATAGCAAAAAGCGGACCAGCCCAGTGCCCCTCAATTGATGTTTGGATAGAGAAAATGTGGTAACATGTATACAATGGAGTTCTATGCATCGGTAAAGAGGGCAACATCATGAACTTTGCAGGTAAATGGATGGAGCTGGAAGACATATGTTAAGTGAAGTACACAGTCCCCTGGAAAAAAAAAAAAAAACAAGGCAAATGGTGTCCCTCATAGTGTGGATGCTAGTACCAACAACCCGGATATAAAATATTCCTCATGGAGAGGGATGAATAGGTGAAATAACAACAACAAAAGACGGGCATCAGAAATTGGACGGAATGGTAATTGAGAAGGGGGATGGGGTGGGGGAGGGACAAGGTGTATATTCGATTAATGAATATTTAAAATTGACGTGAGTTCAGCAAGTACTCATCAGTTTCGCCTAGACACTGTCCCTACAGGAATAATGGTGTTTTAGGACTTAGAAAAACTAAATATGTGTATATTAAACACTTGACAGACCTGATAAAACAGTAATGCATCTGAGTTAAATTGATATAAATTGCTGGTGTCCACATTTGTTTTACATCAAATCTGTAGAGCAATAACTTTGGGATTGGCAAATACAAAGGTTCTCTATAATTTCTCTTTTGTACAGTATCACCTTATAGCATTCACTCTTAAGATGAGTTAATGCAAAAATTAAGTTTACTTCACAAGTTAATCAGATGTAGTCACGCCCAAAACAACATGGGTTGAATTTGATGAAATCTGTGTGTGCCTGGATTCCACCCGTATTATGTATAATAACTGTGCTTCGGGGAGACCCTCATGGGAAAAAACAGGAAAGGGGGGGGGGGGATACAGACAGACATGAACACTTTCGTCAAAAACCTTGCAATTGCAAATCTTAAACTAACTACGGGAAAAGATTGTTTGTTCCAACAGAAAAAATTCACCAACTGATGGCTGAGAAAGAAAAGATACAGCTTTCATTGAGTAGGAAGATACCAAAAGTGGCAACCTGAAAGGTTGACCCTCCTGAACATTGAAAGAAGGAAACTTCAATTGCCATAAACAATCGAACCCTTCTGTGGATCATACATGTAACAACTATTTATAATTAGTCCTAATGAAACTTATACTTCTAGGTGCCACAAAGGTTTTGATATGAGAGTCTTTCTTGCCTTCCCCCCCAGAACAAGGAGAAATATGACAATGATAAGGTCGTTATCCAACTGTAAATTGGAGACAACTATTTATAGAGGTAATCTCGTATAAAACAGGTAAAATCCTTCTTTATTTGACTAATAGACATAAGAACTGTGGAAAAGGATTATTACTCTGTTCAGAGCCAAATAGAATACTAAAGTCACCTTGGGCTATGGGCCGAGGCAAAGGTATAGTAATTTCAGGAGCTCTGACCATCATCAATGGATTGTTCCTACCAGGGGGATGTTCGCCCAGGGGATCCAAGGCCCCCAAAAAGGTAAGGGCTCCTTGCCCCTAATTTGGGATACCTGCAGGAGGAGAGCAATAAGACCCTGCTGCCGAAGACCTGAAGTTAACATGTAGGGATGTGTTGAGACTGCACATGCAAGTGTACATATGGCCTCGGGAATGCCAGAGAGTGTTACCAAAGGGCCACTAAACCAATAAAGCGAATCGTCTCCCTGAGTCAATCAAGAATCCTCCACCGTCTGTCAGCACCAGCTACACCCTCACCTGCCTGGGAAACTACTGTGCAGCAGAGGCAGCCATGTGCTGTAGATCCCAAATCTAATTGGCTATTGGCTCGCATCCTTGGAGGGATAACCCATGGCTGAAGCCACAAGCTTAAGCCTCTACAGGTTAGGAGATGTTATAAGCCACAGTAAGGACCCTGTCATATTAAACGGGTAAAATGTAATTCATGGATTAACATAATCATCCAAACATATGTGTCTATGCCAGTAACCTACTTAGAAACTATTAAATGCTGCGTAGAAACATAATATAATCTTAAATTGCCGTTGTGCTTCATTAGTAGATCAAAGGTGACTCCTGAACAAACTGTCAGCCCATGAAAGGAAAACAGCCAGAATTGACCAGAATCCAACAGCTCCAGAGAGAGAGTGGACTGTTTTTGTTTCTCATCCACCGGTCCCCTTTTCTAGGCCGGGGACAATCTGCGAGAAGAGGGGGCGTGGTAGAATGTAAGGTCTTGCGATTGGGGTGTGAATGTGTGAAACTACATGCGAGTAGTCTGGACACTCATTTGATCAACTGATTGAACAAACAACCTGTCACCCCCCCCACTGGATTAGGTGGAGACTGTGGTGTTTGGGCACAAACCGCCTGCAGATTGGTTTTTTGCACGAAGGATGGTTGTACTCCATGGTATATCACGTTATAGCTAAAAATGAAAAAAAAAAAAACCTGAAAGATGCAGGACAGTTATGGCAGAATACATGATCTGGGATGGGGTGGGGGTGGGGGTGAAGGGAAAGGGAAATATGCCTGATCTGAATTGGAAAATGATGTATGAAATGCACAAAGCATCAATAAAAATTAAATAAAAAAACTGAAGATACAAATTTGAGCATGTACAATTTCAGCCACCTCAAATTTGACAAGGGGGGGGGCAAAGGGACTCAATGGAGGAAAGACAGCATCTTCAGCAAATGGCATTGGCACAACTGGATCAACACTTGTAGAAGAATAAAATTAGTCTACTGCCTCTCACCCTGTACACAAATAAACTCCAAATGGATCAAAGACCTCAACATGAAACCCAAAACTCTGAAGGAGATAGAAGAAAAAGTTGGCAGCAATGTAAAAGACATAGGCATAGGAAAAGACTTTCTAAATCAGACAGCAGCTGCATAGGAAACAAGGTCCACAATTTGCAAGAAGGAACTTATAAAACTCAAAAACTTCTGTACAGCAAAATAAATATTCAGGGACGTGAAGAGAAAATCCACATAGTGGGAGGAAAACTTCACTGCTGATACATCTAACAGAGCACTAACTTCCAGTATATATAAACTACTCAAAAAACAGACAAGAAATCAAATGACTTACTCAAAAGATGGAGTAAAGAGCTGAACAGAGACTTCACAAGTGAGGAAATAGAGATGGCAGAGAAACATATTAAAAAGTGTTCAACATCACTAATAATTAAGGAAATGCAAATCAAAACCACTTTAAGATATCATCTCACTCCAATAAGGCTGGCTAGTATAAGGAAAACAAATGATACCAAATGCTGGAGAGGTTGTGGGGAAAGGGAAACACTCATCCACTGCTGGTGAGAATGCAAACTTGTACAACCATTATGGAAGACTTGAAATGAGCCTACCATCTGACCCAGTCATACCACTTCTGGGTATATACCTACAAAATGCATCCTATCACAAATATACAAGTACAGCCATGTTTATTGCAGCTCTCTTCACAATAGCAAAGAGCTGGAATCAACCCAAGTGCCCCTCATCCGACAAGTGGATAGAGAAAACATGGTACATTTACACAATGGAGTTCTATGCAGTGGTAAAGAAAGATGACATCATGAGCTTTGCAGGTAAATGGATGGAACTGGAAGATATTATGTTAACTGAAGTAACACAGTCCCAGAAAAAAAAACAAAAGACGAGTGATATCCCTCAACTGTGGATGCTAGTACCAAGTACCTAGTTCTAAGGCAAATTGAGCAAAATTAATGCTATATTCCTCTCAATCTGAACACAACCATGCTCTTATATTATGAATCCCTAGACAGGTCCTCGAACTAACCTACCATTTATTTTCAGACTATGGATTTTGGTATGTGATGGTGGACATGTATACATACAGTGTAACGAAGTTAAAATGGAAAAAGGCAAATCAAGAAATATGATATGGAAATAACACAAAGTTTGTTTTTCAGAAGATACAATTTTAGTATAGGTGTGATATATCAGGCTGGTGTAACTTAGCCTTTTTGGGTGCTTTTAATAACCATACCTGGGGCTGGAGAGATGGCCTAGCAGTTAAGAGCACTGACGGCTCTTGCAGAGGACCCGGGTTCGATCCCCAGCACCCACATAGTGGCTGAGAACCATCTTTGACTCCAGTTCCAGGGGAATCTGACACCCTCTTCTGACCTCCGTGGCATTGCATGACACTGGTGCATAAAGCTACATGCAGATAGTACACTCATACACATACAAAAATAAAAAAAGAAATTAAAAAAAGAAAATGAAAAAAAAATAGCCATACTTAATACCTAGACCAATTTGGTAGAGGGACCTAAGGGTAATTTTGTTCCTTGCCTTCAGAGGTCAACTAAGTCCCAGGGGACTATGCATGGGGACATCTCCTGAAATGTCTTTCAAATGTGATTCACCATTCTTCCTGTGCAGCAAAGTCTTGGAGATCCACTAATGGGACTTCAGCCAGTGTCCACCCTGTAAAGAGGAAAGTCTCATGTTCCAAAAAGAGAAGCCTGGTCTACCAAGGCCTAACTGTGTCCTCGAGTGGATGGAACTGGTAATTGAAAAACCAAAAGGAGCCAGGCCCCCCCCCCCAAAAAAAAAAAACAAACAAACCCTGAGTGACCCTTGAGGACCAGATCCTCAACTGACCTTGAGAAAACAAAAATGTTGCTTAATCTGGGCTAACAGTGTGGCCTTAAGCATCCGAAAGGAAAGTATAACCAGAAATAATCAATAAGGTTTGAGAAAGTGTACTTCAGATATAAAACTTGAGAATCCTTCAAACCTTCAATGCCAGCTTGTAAACTGAGTGACTACTGGGATTTCAGCCTCTTCAGAGTGTAGACTGCCATTGTTGGACTACCCAGGCTATGTCATGGAGGCCAGTGCAGGAAAATCAAGACAAGACAAATGCTTGCTGGACCTCACTTGAATGACCATGAGGGGGAGGACCCCAATATGGAGCATGGGGACAGGATTGATGGTTGTTTGGGTTTGCCAGGGAGGAACCTTCAAGCACTTCCTTGGGGAATACATGACATCTTTTGGAAAAAAAAATTAACAGTTAAAAATATTTTGTAGCCAGGTGTGGTGGCACACACCTTTAATCCTAGCACTTGGGAGTCCGAGGCAGGTGGATCTTTGTGAGTTCAAGGCCAGCCTGGTCTACAGAGTGAGTTCCAGGACAGCTGGGGCTTCAGGGAGACCCTGTCTCAAAAAGACCAAAAATTTTTTTTTGTAAAATAATATTTTCATTTTATTGATAGAGGTGACAACCATTCATAATTTATCCTTATGTAACCCTATGATGTGTTCTATCATATGGTAATATTAATATTTGTATTCTAGAAAAAAAGAGAGAATGTAAAGTTATAGTTCTTTTTACCTGCATGCATCTTTACTGTTAAAATGTGAATCTCTAAATGTGCTTTGCAATTTAATCTATAGTTTATTTCTAGCTTTTGTAATTTTGATTTATGTGTGGAGTCTATAAATGCATATTTTGGAATAATATAAAAATCAAAGGGGAACAAAGAAAAGAGAGAGAAAAACCTACTCAAAGAACTGACCAAAACAGTAAACCTGTGTACCAAAAATGTTATAAAAGATGGAGAAAAAGATGCAAGATATGACTTGTGTATGACAGAATCCATGAGCTCTGGATGGGGGGCAGGGGGTATGAGAGGTGGGCATGGATGGGGGAATGAGTCTAAATTTGATTAAGAAATGTAGGAAATGCAATCAACAAAAATTAAAATGTAAAAAAAAAAACAGAAAAAGTGCAAATAAATGATCTTACACTGCAGCTAGAAACACTTGAGAGACAACAACAAATGAACCCTAAACCCAACAGACAGGAAGAAATAACAAATATCGAGCAGAAATCAATGAAATAGAAACAAAGAAAGCAACACAAAGAATCAATGAATCCAAAAGTTGGTTCTTTGAAAGGGTAAACAAGACAGACAGACCTCTAGCCCAGTTAACCAAAAGAAAGAACAGCTCCAAATCAATAGAATTTTTGATGAAAGGGGAAATATCACAACAGACAATGAAAAAGTCCAGACAATCATATGGAAATACTTCAAAAACCTGTATTCTACTAGACTTGAAAACCTAAGAGAAATGGATGAATATTTGAAATCCTGGGAAGCAACAAAACTTAACCAAGAAGAGATTTACAGTTTAAACAGACCCATAATACTTGAAGAAATTGAAGATGTAATAAAAAAAACCTCCCAAATTAAAAAAAAACAGGTCCATATGTGTACACAGCAGATTTCTATAAAACATTTAAAGAAGACTTACAGCCATTAGTTCTCAAACTGTTCCGAAGAATACAAACAGAGGGAAACCTCTCAAATTACTTCTCTGAAGCCAGCATCACTCTCACACCAAAACCAGGCAAAGATACAACCAATAAAGAAAACTACAGACCCATCTCATTAATGAACACAGATGCAAAAATTCTCAACAAAATACTTGCAAACTGCATCTAAAAGATCAATCATCATGACCAAGTTGGATTCATACCAGAGATACAGTGATGGTTCAAGATATATAAATCAAGAATATTATAAAACACATAAATGGACTGAAAAACAAAAGCCACATGATCATCTCAATTGATGCAGAAAAAGCTGACAAAATCCAGCATCCCTTCATGCTTAAAGTCATAGAGGGAATTGGACTGGGGGAAACATTCCTCAATGTCATCAAAGACTTATACAAGAAACCCACAGCCAATATCATCCTAAATGGAGAAAAGTTAGAAGCATTTCCCTTAAAGGCAGGAACATGGCAAGGCTGCCCCCTATCACCACTTCTCTTCAATATAGTGCTTCAAACGCTTGCTAGGGCAATAAGACAAGAAAGGGAAATTAAAGGAGTACTAATTGGAAAAGAAGAAGTCAAGCTATCCCTTTTTGCAGACAATATGATAGCTTGCCTAAGGCATGCTAAAAACTCTACCAGAAAACTCCAATAAATGAGTAAGACTTTCAGTGTAGTGTCAGGATACAAAATTAGCTTACAAAAATCAGTAGCCTTTCTTTACACCAACAATAAGAAACTGAAGAAGGAATATAAGGAGACTTTCCCACTCACAATAGCTTAAAAAAGAATAAAATACCCGGGAAAAAAACTAACCAAAGACACTAAATATCTCTACAACAAAAATTTTAAACATCTGAAGAAGGAGATTAAAGAAGACATCAGAAGATGGAAAGATCTCCCTTGGTCATGAATTAGAAAAAATGTCCATTGTACTCAAATTAATATACAGATTCAATGCAATCCCAATTAAAATCCCATGAGTTTCTTCACAGACTTGCAAAAAAAACGAATCCTTCAGTTCATATGGAAAAACAAAAGACACTAAATAGCCAAAGCAACCCTGAGCGAAAAGAGCATTACGGGGGATGGGGTCACTATACCAAACTTCAAACTATATTACAGGGCTATAGTCATAAAAACAGCCTGTTCCTGGCCCAAAAATAGACCTGTAGACCAATGGAACAAAATTGAGGATCCAAACTTGAGCACACACTATTTCAGCCACCTCATATTTGACAAAGGGGCCAAGAAGACTCAATGGAAGAAAGATAGTATCTTCAGTAAATGGTGTTGGCAAAACTGGATCACCACTTTTAGAAGAATAAAATTAAACTCTTTCCTCTCACCCTGTAGAAAAATCAACTCCAAATGGATCAATGACTTCAATATGAAATTCCAAACTCTGAAGATGATAGAAGAAAAGGTTGCCAGCAACCTACAAGACATCGGCAGGAAAAGACTTCCTAAATCAGACACCTGCTGCATGGGAAGTGAAGTTGACAATTGACAAGTGGGACCTCATTAAACTAAAAAGCTTCTGTACAGTGAAAGAAACAATCAGGGAAGTGAAGAGAAAACACACAGAGTTGGAGAAAACCTTCACTAGTGATAAACCATTGACTTCCAGAATATATAAAGTACTCAAAAAAAAAAAAGAAGAAGAAGAAGAAAACAAATGAATCACTCAAAAGATGGAGCAAAGAGCTGAACAGAGACTTCACAAGTGAGGCAATAAAGATGGCTGAGAAACATCTTAAAAAATGTTCATGGCTGGGCATGGTAGTGCATGCCTTTAATCCTAGCATTTGGGAGACTGAGGCAGGAAGATCTCTGTGAAGTCAAGTCCAGCCTGGTCTATGTGTTGAGTTCCAGGACAGCCAGAGCTACAGGGAGACCCTGTCTCATAAAAAGACCAAAGGAAAAAAATAAAAGCTCAACATCACTAATAATTAAGGAAATTCAAATTAAAACCACTTTAAGATATCATCTCACTCCAATAAGACTGGCTAGGATAAAGAAAAGAAATGATACCAAATGCTGGAGAGGTCGTGGGGAAAGTGGAACACTCATCCACTGGTGGTAGGAATGTAAACTTGTACAACCAACCACTATGGAAAGCAGTATGGAGAACTCTGAAGAGACTCAAAATGAGCATACCACCTGACCCAGCCTTACCACTCTTGGGTATATACTCACAAAAGTCATCCTACTGCAGATATACATGCACAGCCATGTTCATTGCAGCTGTCTTCACAATAGCAAGGAGCTGGAACCAACTCAAATGGCCCTTAACCAATATGTGGATAGAGAAAATGTTGCACATCTACACAATGGAATTTTATGCAGCAGTAATGAACGATGGCATCATGAACTTTGCAGGTAAATGGATGGACCTAGAAGATATTATGCTAAGTGAAGTAACACAGTTCCAGAAAGGCAAATATGAATGGTATCCCTCATTTGTGGATGCTAGCACCAAGCACAGAATTGTAAGGCAAACTGAGCAACATCAATCTTATATACCCCTTTCTCTGAAAGCAGTTGTGCCCTGATAATGTAAATCCCTTAACAGGCTCTAGAATTAACCCGCCACTTATTTTTAGACTTGGTAACCTTCGTGTATGGGTGGAGGATATGTATGGGTATTTTAGAGTAATATAAATTTAAAAAGGAAAAATATTAATCCTGAAGTATGATATGGAAATGACAATTTGTGTACAGATGATATAATTTTAGTATAGTTGTGACATATATATATGCATATGTTGAAATATATGAAACATATATGCATATGTTGAAACAGTACAGATTGGAGGGAACAACAGTAGAGAAACAGGGACAGGGAACAAACTGAAACAGTAAAGTTCCCCCAAGAACAATAATCCTCTGCTTTGAACAAACTTTGAAAAGAATAGAAAAAGATACAGGGCAGGGATGGCAGGGTGCATGAAATTGGGTGGGGTGGGGGGCATGGAAGACAAGATGAGTCTAGATTGGACTGAGAAACGATGTATGAAACGCACATAACTTCGATGAATATGTTAAAAAATAGAGAATAAATAAATTATAGAACACTCTTCCAACTGTAATAAAAATAAAGTGAGGTTTATATGTTTATAGGCTTATATGTTTTAGGTTTATTATGGACTTACATCCAAAATATTGTTCAGGGAAAAATAAATAAGGCTTCAAAAGGGTATATTTTTATGCTTTAAATTGTACATATATTTTAGAAAAACAAGAACCTTGTGTTTAAAAGAGAATTAATTATTATATATCCTTTTGTGCCTTCAAAACAAAACAAACAAAAAAGAACCAGTAAAACTGAACACTTATTTGGCAGAAAAGGATGTGAAAGCCCAAGGAACTAAGAAATGGTTTTGTTCCCTTATTAGTGGCAATCCACTGATCCAGGAATCTTCCATAATATCTCATGTTGAGAAGGAGAAGGCTAATATATTAATGAATTTTCTGTTGCTGTGATAGAACCTCCATAACAAAGGGAACTTATAAAATGAAGAGTTTATTTGAGCAGGTCGACAGCTCCAAGGGAATTAGAGTCTGTCATGGCGGGGAGGCATGGTGGCAGGAGGTACCAGAGCAGAAGAAAGCAGGGGTTTACATCTTCAAGCAGGCACAGTTTGCTCCAGCATGGCCACACCTTCTAAGACCTACCAAAACAGCCCCACCAACTGGCAACAAAATGATCAAATACTTGGAGCCTGTGGGGGACATTCTCATTCAAACCACCACAGCTACCATAGCATTATTATTACAGACTGGTGATTTGTAACCTGACTGTGACTTGGAAGCATCCAGATGCCTAAGAAGAAACCGAAGAGCTTCTTATGATAATAATAAACAATAATTTCCATAGTTCTTCTGTCCTTTGGTTTCCTGCACACCCTCAAGACCTCCTCTTGCCTCCCTCCCTAGGGCCAGCCTTTGAAATGTGTCTATTTGATGCTTGGTCTCTTTCATCTCCTAGTACATTCATTTGATGGTCATGTCACACATATCTCCCCTCCCCCAACTCTATTGCTGTAAATCAGTCCCCTATATCCATAACCTCAATGGGGGAGTTAATAATTAAACTACTAATCAAAGTGAGGGGAATCTGTTTATGGAGTAACTGCATCTATATCATATGCTGTCCTAGCTAGTTTCTATTGCTGTGATAAAAACACTGACAGAGGGGCTGTAGAGATAGCCGAGCAGTTAAGAGCACAGACTGCTCTTGCACCCACATGGCGGCTAAGAACAATCTGTAACTCCAATTCCAGGAGAAATCCAGTTCCAGGGGAATCTGACACCCTCTTCTGACCTCTGCAGCATTGCACAACATGGGTGCACAAACCTACATGCAGACAGTACATTCATACACATACAAAAAAAATTAAAAAAAAACAAAACACTGACTGAAACCAAGTTGAGGAGGAGGTAAAGGATTCATTTTATCTTATACTTCCTAGGTCACTTAGGGAAGTCAGGGCAGGAGCCTGGAGACAGGAGCTGAATACCAGACCATAGAGGAATGCTACTTACTGCTTCTCACCTGGCCTGTGTTCAGCCTGCTTTCATATACGACAGCGGACTACCTTCCCAGAGGTTATACCACCCACACTGGGCTGAGCCCTCCTATGTCACTTGGCAGACAATCAAGCAAATGGCTCACAGACATGCTCACAAGGCCAGTCAGACAGAATCAATTCCTGGTTGAGATTTCCTCTTCCCAGGTGTGCCAAGTTGACAATTAAAAATACTGAGCATACCCGCTCTTCCATAAAGACACAGGAACCATGGGGACCTCAGACAGAAAGATTGTAAGAGCAGGAGGTTGGTAAGGACCAAGGTGAAACACTCTTCTGAACATGGCAGGACTGCTGTATGCAGCAACTCTGAGTAGATGTCCTTGCCTAGGTTATACTTAAAGCAGACTGAGCACAGGCCAGGGGCACCAGCCAATAAGCCACATTCTTCCATGCACTGTTACAGTTCTCTGTACAGTCTGATGGACTACCCTCCATGGATGGAGCGTAAGCTGTATGTGAAATGAACCCTTTCCTGTTCTATGTTACTTTAGGTCAGTCTATTTTCATGTCAGTGGAAAGTATCTATGACAACTAAGTTTTATGATTTGGTGAAGATGAAGAGATTTTTATGCAAGAAGGTTTCAAGTGAATCTAAGCAAAAATGAACAAAAGGTTCATTTGCAAGATTCACATAATAAGAAAAATCTGAAGGGATGGTCCTTTATGAACAGAGAGGTAACTTTAAAAAGGGCAAGTCAGGCTGGGAAAATGACTCCCTTTGTAAAATGTTTGCTGTACAATCCTGAGGATGTGCACTGTGATCCCGAGAAACCAGCCGATATGGTGACTCATCCTTGTATCCATGGTGGGCTAGCCAGCCCAGACAGAACTGAGAGCTCTGGACTCAATGAGTGACCCTTTCTCAAAAGAAAAGCCGAAGCAACTGAGGAAGACATCCCAAGTCATCCTCTGGCATCCATATCCATCCACATGTGCAAGACCACCTTAACACACTTACAGGCACAACCACACATGCACAAATACATACGCACATACAGAGGAATATACATGCATACACAGACACACATATACATATATGTACATATATACATGCATACCCAAAGAGACACATACATGCACAGTCATATCCATACACACATACATATATTTATACACATGCATATACATCCATAAACATGAACATACATACATTCACATTTACATATAGATGAATGCACACACTGACACACACATGCACACAGACACACAAAGTCAAGTCGTGAATTACCTTTGACAAATGAGGGCACATATCTTGGAGCCTAGGGTGTTGGTCCTGTGTGATTGTGTGTGCACACAGGAGAGTTCATTTGAAGGCAACAAGAAGCAAGCACTGCTCTCATTAGTCTGTAAGAGAAGCAGCTTAGTTACTCAGAGGGTTAATTTATCATGGGGATAATTAGTGTATATACAGATGCAGTTTCCAAAAGTCAGAAAATAGATCTGTCGTCTCACTCTGTTTTCTCTGTGACTCTAGTCATGCTGAGGAAAGCAGGTGAAACTAATTTAATGTTCTATTTAAATCTAGCAGGTATTTTTATTTGCCCAGAGCAAAATATCTAATCCAATAAAGGTATGCCAGGCCAAGAATAGATGATAGCCAGGTGAAAAGTTTGCCTGAATAGATAATAAAGCTGAAAGTCCTGAGTTCCCTGCTGTTGATTACCAGCAGATTTGAAAAGATTATAGGAAAAGAAAGGACTGGGCTGTGAATCAGTGCATAGGCAATATTCCCTCACTTGACACAGATGGGTCACAGAGCTCCTTAGAAATGAATTCAAAGGGGGACTTTATTTTTGCATCAGAATGATAAAAACTAGGGATGGGGCTTTGAGAGACTGACTTTAGAATATGCCCCATCAAATATATTTGCAACTGAAATATTCCACGACAAAGGGATTTTTTAAGATACTTTGTACCAAATGTTTAGATTTATCAGTTTCAGATGACTCAAAAAGATCTTCCTCACAGGAATTAGTGGAAATGATCAATTATAAATTTATATACGCTGAGATCAATATAGATCTAATGACCTAAGGTCCTTCATCTTAGCATGGTAGGGCTGTCAGAAGACAACTCTGAAGCAGAAGTATTACATTTCAAATGGAAGGCCAGAGTCTGCAGAGGTCAGTTCTCAGCACTCATTTCTGGAGGCTGCCTGTAACCTTGGATTTGTGAATTTGATCCTGACTGCTTCTATGGCACCTACACATGCACATTACCACATGCAGAGACATACACATACAAGTTATTAGAAAAATATAAACAGTCTTAAGCTACAAGGCCAGAGCAGGAACAGAAACAAAAGTCAGGAGCTTAAAGGACAAGTGCACCTGGCAAATCTAGTGCAACATTCTTCTGCCACACCTACCATCAGATGCCCCAGGAAGGCTGACTCAGGCCACAGAGCTTCAGTGCTTATGCAGAGATTGCATTGCCCAGGCCCAGAGCCTGATTAGTTTAGCCTCTTCAGGTTTCTTGCTAGCCATTCAGTGTTCACTTCTGTCTGAGCAAGCATCCTTCTGACAATTAAGTGAAAAATTGAGAATGGCTTCTACCAACCTACTAGGTAAGAATGTTGTCAGAGAACAGCTAAGACCTGCGTCCACATTTCCCTGTAACCCATTTCACTGATGTTACCACCAAGGTATTTGAAAGGTCCTTTGATTTACATCTTCTTTGTTCAGTTACTATAAAAACTTTCCTGAAAAAAACAAAAACAAAACCAAAAAACTTTCCTGATCGGCATGGGGATACAGGCCTTTAATCCCAGCACTGGGGAGGCAGAGGCCAGTGGATCTCTGTGAGTTCAAGGCCCCCGTGGTAGTCTACATAGTGAGTTCCAGGCCAGCTGGGGCT
The DNA here is from genome assembly GCA_009823505.1 of Rhizomys pruinosus. Classification (NCBI taxonomy): domain Eukaryota; kingdom Metazoa; phylum Chordata; class Mammalia; order Rodentia; family Spalacidae; genus Rhizomys; species Rhizomys pruinosus. The sequence continues at coordinate 399,688 of VZQC01005068.1, read as the reverse complement.
ACAGGGAGACCCTGAGAAAAAGTTTTTGTAAAGTTATCATAAAATATAAAATTTGGGTGACCTAAAATCTTGCTCCATAGTCATGATCACACATATTTGGGTCCAGAACAAACTATTTCCTATTTCTTTTGCATGACAGCTGTGTTTTTTATGTTAATAGCTGCATGGCTGAATTTGTCCCAGAAGAGAAAAAAAGGAGAAAAAGCGTCTGGATCATTACTGCAAAGTTAATGAAAACAATCAAGTGCTGTTGGATGGGAACACTGGAAATCAACATGTCACATCAGCAACTTGAGTGGCCAAAAGTAAAGAAGGAATGAGAGGAAGTCCAAAGGGATTCCAAAGTTCATTTCTGGGCATGGATGACTTTACATTTCTTCTGTTGTTTATAACCCTCTGAATTCTCTTCTTTATAAATGTATATAACAACTGTTTCTATGTTTCTTATAACAGAGATTACAGTTCCAGTCTTTCTCACTTGTTTTTCTGATCCTTGAAAAAGAATCTCTGCTTCCAATAGCCTTAATATAGTACCTGGCACATTGTAGAAACTTCATAGTTGTTAGCTGCGAAAAGACTAGTGTCTAGAGACCCACATGAGGATCAAGCCCATGACCTCAGCCTCATTATCACTGAAGCCTGGCCACAAGAAAAATACAGCAAGTGACAAACACTCTGGTTAGGCTTTAATTAATGTACATTTAATTCTCAAGACAAGTTCCAGCTTAGTGGCCCTGAAGAAAAAAAAAAAAATAATTGTCCTCTATTCATTAGCTGAGCAGGAATAAAGGCTAAGAATTTCCATTTTAAAATAGGCAGCACTGGTCCAGAGAAACTGGTGAAAGAAAAAAGTCCTGGGGAGGCACAGGGAGTCCTGAGGCTTTCTGAAGCTCAGTGCGAGTGGTAAAACAATGATACCGCCTATTCCTACATTCTTAGATCTGCTTTAAGAGCAAGCAAAAACTTTTTCTAAAAGCAAAACATGATGTCACTATTCTCAAAGAGCATACGTTTCTCCTCATTGATTTTATATGTGTGTATAGTTTTTATTGTCTACCCAGAAACATTTATAATCAGCTTACTGCTTATTGTTTCTGATTTGCTCATTTTTGTCTCTTTGCCACAAAACTTATATGCTTTTATACTTGGAATAACCTTCAGTTCTATCTATAATAACAGGACAGCAGAAAGCTGCCTTACAAAGAGCACCTAGGAAGTGGCAGGGAGTCAGCATGGCCATAGGAAGGCAGCTATAGAACACACACAAATGAACAAGAAGGTCTGTGCTCAAAACCTTGCCCTAAAAATCAAAGGAAAATCAGCAAAAACTTACCAAACCAACATGTTTGCAAAACCATCAGAACATACACACACACACACACACACACACACACACACAGAAAACAAGGTAGCAGAACAACAACAACAACAACAACAACAACAAAACCCGCAACACAACAGGGAAGGCTGCGGTTTGCTGATCTGGATATACCTGTGCTCCAAAGCTATCCCTCTTCCCTTTTTCCAAGGATTATGCAAGAAAATGATGCAGAAATGCATTCAGAATGAATAAGGCCAAAATATATGCATGTTTGAAAAGATCGTAATGAAATATTACATATTATTATGTAAAATTAATATATACCCAAAATTAAAATAGATCAAAAAGAGCAAATAAATAAAATAAAAAAGTTAGTTCAAAGCATAATGTAAGACTTCAGACATTGAAGAGACAATTGTGGCTGAAGAGTTGAAATCTCCCTCCACCTTTGGGAAGAGAAAGTAAAAAATCAAGAGTTCCTTGCACAATGAGACTTTCTTATTTCTTATAACATAGCCACAGGTATAATGAAAGCCAATTCAGCAAGTGCTGAATTTTTGGCATTAAGTAAAAGCACTCAATACTGTGAAGAAGGTAGGCGCCAGACAAGAATCATTTATAACAAGGAATTCCTTCTCGTTATTTTCAAACTTGCTTCTCCGATTTGGCTAAACCTGTGCACTGACAAGATGAGAAATAAATTAAGAGGGACAAACTTTGGTGACCCCCACAAATCATGAGGAGAAAATGGAGTTTAAGCGAAGATGCAACAACTATACTGTTATCACTAAACATTAGTTGTGATTAAACTCAGAAGTATCAAAAATTGATAACATTTAATATTCATTTAACATTTTTGTAAATTTTTGTTGAATTTTTTTGTATTTCATACTGAAATCTTAATCATCTTTACGCCCCTTCCCCACCTACACTCTCCCACACCCCCCCCACATTGAATTTCACCTAGTCTATCATTTTGTTAAGGCTTATTGAGTCAAGTCACTGTCCCCAGACATCCCTCCAGGCAAGTTCATCTTCTGAGGTTTAATCAACTTTTCTAGAGCTCCCCCCACCCCCTTTAAGAAAACTAGCTCTTCTTTACCCAGCAGTAATCAGCTGCCAATAGTTCTTCAGCTAAGAAAGGTGCCTGCTACCCGTTTCCACAGTTCTACCCTGTTTTTTTGTCTGCTTGAGTTTGCTGTAGAATTATGTGAGCTAGGCCCCAGGAGCCGGTAGGACTCTGTTTCCAAATGGTCAAGCATCTCCTCTCTGGCTCTGAAAATCTTTCTGCCTCCTTTTCTATACTGGTATCTGAGCCTTGGGTGGGTAGCCGGGTTCAATCCCCAGCACCCACATGGCGGCCGAGAACTGTCTGAAACTCCAATTCCAGGAGAACTCCAGTTCCAGGGGAATCTGACACCCTCTTCTGACCTCACACGACATGGGTGAACACACTTGCATGCAGACAGTACATTCATATACATTACAGAAATAAATAAATAAATAAAAAAGAACAAGGTTTAAGAAGTCAAATGGGGGGCAGGAGAGATGGCTCAGCAGTTAAGAGCACTGGGTGCTCTTGCAAAAGACCCAGGTTCAGTTTCCAGCACCCATCGCACGACTAACAACTAACCACCATAACTCCAGTTCCAGGGTATCCAACACCCTCTTCTACTTTCTGTGGGCATTGCACAACACATATATGTGGGCATAACACTCATATGCATAGACTAAAAATCAATTTAAAAAAATTTAAAAGAAATCAAATGGATTGGCCAGGCTACCACAACTGATACATGGCACAGCTGGACTGCAAACTCAAGTCTTCCAACTGTAAATGGTCAGTCACCTTATGCCCTGTCTTATACATACTGCCTCACTGGTCATCATAGATAAAGACAGCAGGAGTGAAAACAAGGGATATTCAACAGAGTAGCTCGATGAGTCCACCCTACAAAGAGAACCTCCCCATATCTAGCTCTCAATTACCACAAAGCCACAGATTCCAGGATTAAGTCCTGTTATACAGTGAAGAACAAGAAAGAACAGATCTGAGGTTGGAGGGGTTTTTTTTTGTTTTTCCTTTTTCTTTTTTGGTCTTTGTCTTGAAGAGTCTCCCTAGCTGTCCTGGAACTCACTCTGTAAACCAGGCTGGCCTTGAATTCACAAAGATCTGCCTGCCTCTGTCTCCTGAGTGCTAGGATTAAAGGTGGGTGCCACCACGCCCGGCGGAGTTCTTCTTTAATTGAGTAGGGGAGACACAGTCTGTACTCAAATCACTAGAGCTCAGAAGCCTATGAACAGGACAAATTCAAAGGCAGTTGGTGGTAGCACCAGTCACTGGAGGCCAGGGAAGTCTTGGTTGTGGGATAGGGCTGTTCTATGCATTGCCCTGTTTAGTAACATCCCAGACCTCTACAATGAGATGTCAATAGCACCCTCCTCCAAAAGCTGGGAACAATCCAAACTGCCTCCAGATAACACTAAATGTTTCTGTGGAGCAAAATCACCAATTGAGAACAACTTCCCTAAGGCTTATAGAGGTTTAAGACAAAGATCAATCAGTGCAGGCTGTGGGTGCTAAGGAGAAAGCTTCATGAAGAAGGCAGTGTTTGAACTATTATTTTCTTTTTTTAAGTTTTTTAAATTTATTTATTTTTGTATGTGTATGAATGTACTGTCTGCATGCATGTTTGTGCACCCATATTGTGCAATGCCGTGGAGGTCAGAAGAGGGCGTCGGATTCCCCTGGAACTGGAGTCAAAGACAGTTCTCAGCCGCCATGTGGGTGCTGGGGATCGAACCCAGGTCCTCTGCAAGAGCAGTCAGCGCTCTTAACCACTAGGCCACTTCTCCAGCCCCTGAACTATTATTTTCAAGGAATGATAAAATTCCTAAAGGTAAGGATGAAAGAATAATAAAAGAAAGAATTCCAGGAAGAGAGAATAAATTAAAGACAAGGAGATAAGAATCAAAGATATGCTGGAAAATGTTCCACTTTGGCAAGTGCAGAGAGTTCTTGTCAGAAACGGGAGGAGATAAGGCTAAAAATGACTCCTGGAAACAGGCCATGAGACCTATCCATCAACTATTACATGATATTTACATGGAATGAGTGTATGTAATAACACGTGTTATGTTTAACATCATGCAAATACACAAGTGGTATTTCCAGGAGTTCCATCCAGAAGAAAGAGCGTGGCTGGCATTGGATCAGTCTTAGAGCTAAAAGCAGCTTACCCAGGGCAGAAGTGAGATAACTAAAGGCTAGGATAGTCAAGAGATTCCCAAAGGAGGTGAGAATGATGGATCCTAAAAGGATCTGCCTTGAATAGCTGGAAGGAAGGAAAGGACAGTCCAAGTGATTATACCCAAGGTAAGAAAGAAATACGGGCACCATGCACAATACAAGAGGCAAAGGAGGCTGAATCAGAAAATGGGGCACCAAAGCAGACTTTACTNCCAAGTGCTAGGATTAATGGTGTGCGCCACCATGCCTGGCTAGACACCTAACTCTTAACTGCTGAGCCATCTCTCCAGCCCCAAGAAGACACCTAACTCATCATGAGGAAGGAACCACTGGCCAACAGTCTTGAAGCTCAGTTGATGCTTATCCTTGAGCCACCAAGATTTAAGCAATTTTTCAAAACCACGTAACTAAAGACTGAGTCACTCTTCATACACAAACTAATCGGTCTGCCAAGGCTGAAGGTTGGACAGGTTTTTACTTAGACAAAGTCCAAAAGGCCTGGCCTTGCTTGCTCTCTACTCTTCAGTTGGCTTACTGGGATTTCATCATGAGTGAACACTGTAAAACTTGTAACTTCTGAAATTCAAACACAAAAATAATACATTGACTTAAAATAACTTGCTAAGCAAGTTACCCTGCTTGCATGTGTGAACCCCATTAAGTCATGAGTTTTGTTGGATGAAATGACACTTGATGTAGTTATGCAATTTGTCTCTCTATTTATAACAAGGATGATAATAATAGCATTTCTTTTCTTTGCAGAGCTCCCCTAAACTCCAGCTTATTCTACCTTTATGAATGCCCCTCATGTTCTCCTATCATGTGAAGTTCAGTGAGGGACCATTAGAGAGTGCGTGTAACACATGTGTGTAAAGTCTGTTAGGGAATTACCTTAATTTATGAGGAATTTAAGGCTCCACAGGATAATTGCTGCTTCAGCACAGGGCCTTTTCCATTTGCCAAGGACTGGTTTTGCCTGAAAGTCACCAAACTCGACTCAGAGTATACCAGACAAGGATTATAACTTTGTCTACTTTACCTTTGCATCATTTTTTTAACTCGGGTTTTGTCTTGCTTTCATAACCCATGTCTCTGTAAGAATCCCAGTTATTTAGCTGAAGTGAAAACTTGACCTATTTAAATGCTTCAGAGGACTTGGGGCTTGTCTCTAAATCAGTCCTGCTAGCTGGGACTGTGACTCTCACCATGGGACTGTGAATCTCACTGTCTATAGGTATTCAAATTTGTTATAGACAGATGGTTTCTGACTGGACATGGAATTTTCAATGATTTTTTTATAGCAACAATAGTATTAGCAAGTTTTTTCCTGTGCCTATGTCTTATAAGTTGCTGCCAACTTTTTCTTCTATCGCCTTCAGAGTTTTGGGTTTCACATTGAGGCCTTTGAATCCATTTGGAATTGATTTTTGTACAGGATGAGAGGTAGGGGTTTAATTTCATTCTTGTACAAGTGGCGATCCAGTTTTGCCAACACCATTTGCTGAAGATGCTGTCTTTCCTCCATTGAGTCTTTTTGGCCTGCTTGTCAAATATGAGGTAGCTGAAATTTTATGTGATCAAGTTTGGATCTTCAGTTTTTTTCCATTGGTCTACAGGTCTGATTTTGGGCCAGGACCAGGCTGTTTTTATGACTATAGCCCTGTAGTGATGTCAGGTATAGAAATCCCCCCTGTATTGCACTTTTCACTCAGGGTTGCTTTGGCTATTCGGGGTTTGATGTTGTTCTATATGAATTCAAGAATTTTTTTTCCAAGCATGTGAAGAATGTCTTTGGGATTTTAATTGGAATTGCTCTGAATCAGTATATTAATTTGGGTAGAATGGACATTTTTACTATATTAATTTTTCCAATCCATGAGCGTGGGAGGGATTTCCATCTTCTGATGTCTTCTTCAATCTCCTTCTTCAGGAGTTTATAATTTTTGTTGTAGGTATCTTTGGTGTTTTTAGTTAGGTTTATTCCTAGGCATTTTATTGTTTTTGAGGCTATTGTGATTGGGAAGGTCTCCTTGTATTCCCTCTTCAGTTGCTTGTTGTTGTTGTAAAGAAAGGCTACTGATTTTTCTTAGTTAATTTTGTATCCCACCACTTTACTGAAACACTTAATCATTTCTAGGAGTTTTCTGGTGGAGTTCTTAGTATCCCTTAGGTAAACTATCATACTGTCTGCCAAAAGGGATAGTTTTACTTCCTCTTTTCCAATTAATATTCCTTTAATTTCCTTTTCTTGCCTTATTGCCCTAGCCAGTGTTTCAAGCACTATACTGAAGAGGAGTGGCAACAAGGGGCAGCCTTGTCGGGTTCTTACCTTTATGGGGAATTCTTCTAACTTTTCTCCATTTAGGATGATGCTGGCTGTGGGTTTCTTATGCATGGCTTTGATTATGTTGAGGAATGATCCTTCCAGTAGAATTCCCTCTAGTACTTTAATCATGAAGGGTTGCTGGATTTTGTCAAAGGCTTTTTCTGCATCAATTGAAACAATCGTGTCATGTTTGTCCTTCAGAATCCATGTATGTGTTTATTGATATTTACTGATTTTCATATGTTGAACCATCCCTGCATCTCTGGTATGAATCCAACTTGATCATGGTTAATGATCTTTTTGATGTGGGTCTGTATACGGTTTTGTTGAGAATTTTTGCATCTGAGTTCATTAATGAGATGGGTCTGTAGTTCTCTTTTTTGGTTGCATCCTTGCCTGGTCTTAGTATTGGAGTGATGCTGGCTTCATATAAGGAATTTGGGAGATTTCCCTCCAGTTGTATACTTCTGAACAGTTTGATTAATAATGGTTGTAAGGCCTCTTTAAATGTTTTAAAGAATTCTGCTGTGAAACCATCTGGACCTGGGCTTTTTTTAGATGAGAGTTCTCTTATTACATTTTCAATTTCTTCATATATTGTGGGTCTGTTTAAGCTGTCAATCTTTTCTTGGTTTAGCTTTGGTGATTCCCCAGATTACAGATATTCATCCATTTATCTTAGGTTTTCAAATTTAGTAGAGTATTGGTTTTTGAAGTATTCCCATATGATTGTCTGGATCTTTTCATGACAGCAGCTGCACAAGAAATAAGGTTGACTATTGACAAGAGGGACCTTATTAAACTCAAAAGTTTCTGTACAGCAAAATAAACCAGAGAAGTGAAGAGAAAACCCACAGAGTGGGAGGAAACCTTCGTTGCTGGTACGTCTGAAAAAGCATTAACTTCCAGAATATATAAACTAGTCAAAAAAACAAAGAAGAAAGAAAACAAATGACTCACTCAAAAGATGGAGTAAAAAGCTGAGCAGAGACTTACCAAGTGAGGAAATAGAGATGGCTGAGAAACATCTTAAAAAGTGTTCAGCATCGCTAATAATTAAGGAAATGCAAATTAAAACCACTTTAAGATGACCTCATGCCAATAAAGCTGGCTAGGTTCAAGAAAACAAATGATACCAAATGCTGGAGAGGGTGTGGGGAAAGGGGAACACTCATCCACTGCTGGTGGGAATGCAAACTTGTACAACCACTATGGAAAGCAGTATGGAGAACACTTGAAAGACTCAAAATGAGCCTACCACCTGACCCAGCCATACCACTTCTGGATATATATCCATCAGACTCTTCCTACTGCAGAAATACAATTATAGCCATGTTTATTGCAGCTCTCTTCACAATAGCAAAGAGATGGAACCAACTCAAGTGAGCCTCAACTGATGAGTGAATAGAGAAAATGTGGTACATCTACACAACAGAGCTCTATGCAGCAGTAAAGAAAGATGACGTCTTGAAATTTGCAGGTAAGCAAGTCCCTAGTTGTAAGACAAAGTGCACAATGTTAATGTTATATTCCTCATGATCTAAAGACAATTGTGCTCTTGCATTGTGAATCCCTAAACAGGTTCTAGAGCTGACCTAACATTTATTTTCAGACCTTGGGTTTTTGGTATATGATGGAGGGTATGTGTGCATCTTTTAGAGTAATAGGGGAATAAAATGGAAAGATGTGAATTAAAAAATATGACATGGAAATAACATACAGTTTGTTTCCAAAAGATACAATTTTAATATAGGTGCAATATAACAGGCTGGTGCAACTTAACCTTTCTGAGTGCTTAAAGACCATACTTAATGTCCTTACCAATTTGGCAAGGGACCTAAGGGATAACTTTGTTCCTTCCCTCAGAGGTCAACCAAGTCTTAGGAGATTATGCATGGGGGCATTTCTTGAAATGTCATGCAAATGTGAGTCACCAGTCTTCTTGTTCAGGGAGGTCTTGGAGATCCACTAATGGGACTTCAGCCAGTGTCCAGTCTAGAAAGAGGAAAGTCTTTTCATGCTTCAGAAAAGGAAGCCTGGTCTAGAAAAACCTGATTCTGTCCTCAAGTGGATGGAACTGGTAAATGAAAAGCAGAAAGGAGCAAGGAGCCCTCACCATCATCCCCCCAAAAAATCTCCAAGAGAAACCTGAGGACCAGATCCTCAACTGACCTTGAGAAAACAAAAAACTTGGTTGATCTGGGCTAACTGTGTGACCTTAAGCATCTAGAAGGAAGGTACAATGAGAAATAAATAATCAAGAAGACCAGAGAAACTCTACTGCAGACATAAAACTTATATATCTTAATAAAAACACAAAAAGAAAAAAGAGAGTGCACTGTTGTTTGGTCGGTCTTCAATTCTTACTGGCGTGTGCACCTACTCTGGCTGCCATTGCTTTTAACACTCCTCAAAGAAATTAGACACAGCTTTTTAACCTTCCAATATGGACTGAAGGCTCATGTCTCTCTAAGAATCCTCTAAACCTTCAATGCCAGATGGAGACTACTGAGATACTCAGCTTGTGGACTAACCAGCTAAGGGGATTTCAGCCTTGTCAGAATATAGACTGCCATTGTTTGTCTACCTGGGCTGTATCATAGAGGCCAGTGCAGGGGGATCAAGACAGGACATGTGCTTACTGGGCTTCATTTGGGGGACCATGGGAGGGAAAGACACCAATGTGGAGCAAAAATGCAGGATTGATGGTTGTTTGGGATTGCCAAGGAGGAATCTCGAGCACTTTCTTAAGGAAAACATGACATCTTTTACAAAAAAAGTCCTCCAATTCAAGTGATATGTGTATGTATGCATATATATATATATATGTATATATTTAATTAGTATATATGTATATACTAGTTGGAGCAATACAAGTTGGAGAGAACAACAACAAAAGAATTGAAAAAAAACACTCTGGAAAGACTCAGAAAAAGATTCAGGACATGTATGGCAGAGTGCAGGAACTTGGGTGCACTTGGGGGGCATGGAAAGGAAAGAGACTCTAGATTCGATTGGGAAATGGGGTATGATTTATGGAAAAAGTTTAATAACAAAAAAACAAATAGTATTAGCAAATATATGGTGTTTGTCATTGTCAAGCTCTTCAAATTTTTCTTCACTGTATAAACACTGCAAAAGATAGAGCATTTATGAAACAATGAGCACAAAATTGTGATAAAATAAATATTTTTGTAAAAATGAGAGATATGAGATCTGAGATCTCCCGAGACCAGCTGAAGCGCAGGTACCAGGGCACGAAAGAGCGCCCAACTCGCCCCCCCCCCACCAACTGGGATTATAAAGGCATCTGAAGGAGAAAAGCAAAGCAAGCCTTCAACACAGTGATGAGGCATTTAGGACTCACATTGGAATACAGGCAAGGAGAAGCCCATATGCCAGGAACACAAAGAAGAGACAACACTGGGAAAGGGGTAGGATAATCCCGCACCAAGCTCTACCAACCCTATGGAATTTTCCTACTGTGGGTTCCCTCTGGGTGTGCCCCAGGACACAGATATCAGAAATACAATTGGGAACATATTTAAAGAACTACAGGATTATAAAGAACAAATCAAGGAACTAAGAAAAGAGAATGAAGAACTCAAGAAGGACCTAGAGAGAGAGAACAACAAACTCTGGAAGGAAGTAGAAACACTGAAAAGATCCCATGCTGAGAAAGATAAGGAAACCAACCAACGAAGCAAAGAGCTACAGGAAGAGATTGAGAAGCTCCAAAAAGAAGTAGAAATACCAAAGAAATCAGAAGAGGAAATGAAAAAGGAAATCAAACACTCATCCAATCAAGAGGAAAGGAATGGAAAAAGCCTCAGAAGCAGAATGGAGGAAGCAGAACAAAGAATATCAGACCTGGAAGATAACACAGAACAACTAAAAACCTCAAGGAAAGATTATGAAAAATT
>VZQC01005068.1:355741-385301 GCA_009823505.1 Rhizomys pruinosus | reverse complement strand
TCCTGCTCCCTCAGGCTGTCATTCCACCTGTCAACCACACGCATCCATTTGCGGCCATCAGAGCTGTTGGTGAACATGGAGTTGGTAGTCAAGTGCTTTGAGTGTTCCAAAGAGTAGAGCGAGAGTGGCGGCCCTCTTTATTCTAAGGCTAGACCCATCCAGCACTGGATAGACTGTATCCTCCTGAGGACAAACAGATAGTGGAAAGTGCTTTTTTTGTGTGTCTTTTGGTCTTTTTGAGATGGGGTCTCCCTGTAGTCCCAGCTGTCCTGGAACTCACTCTGTAGACCAGGCTGGCCTTGAACTCACAAAGATCCGCCTGCCTCTGCCTCCCAAGTGCTAGGATTAAAGGCGTGCGCCACCACGCCTGGCTTATTTCAGCTCTCTTCACAATAGCAAGGAGCTGGAACCAACCCAAATGCCCCTCAACTGATGAGTGGATAGAGAAAATGTGGTACATCTACACATTGGAGTTCTATGCAGCAGTGAAGAAAGATGACATCATGAGCTTTGCAGGAAAATGGCTGGAGCTAGAGGACATCATGCTGAGTGAAGTAACACATTCTCTGAAAAACAAAGGATGAATGGTATCCCTCATCTGTGGATGCTAGTGCCAATTACCTAGTTGTAAGTATTTCTTATGCATGGCCCCTTGAGCTTTTTTTTTTTCCAAAGCACTTGAGATTGATGTATATTGGAAACAACAACAACAATAGAAAGGACTGCATCAAAGAACTGACTGAAACAGTGAATTTCTGCTCAAAACAGTCAACTTCCACATGGAGAATATTGAGAAAGACTGAGAAAGAGATGAAAAGCATGTTTTGCAGAATGCATGAGCTCTGGTGTGATGGGGGAAAAAAAGAGAGATATGCAAGATTTGTTTACTTTAGTTTCTTGGTCCTGTGCTAGGGAACTGGCAAGCTCTGTTCTCCCACTTCCCTGGGCAGACTCATCCAATTTTCAGAACACTTTTGGATCATTCTCTATTGGTCATTACTAGGATACTGCTCCCAGGATGAAGGAGCATCTGCAACCTGAGCTGTCACTGGTGGTTAGAGACCCCACAGAGGTATGGTGTAGTGTATTTGCAGGGCTGCCTTGAATTCGCCTTCCTAGCTGGAAGCAGGTGGGATTCAGGCTTCTCATCAGAGAAAAACAAATGTAATCCTCATTTCAAATTAGAACAGAGTCCCAGAAACACACTTCAAATATGCTGCTGGTATTTCATAGAGAGAGAAGCAGGACTTACCTTGAGATGAAATTCCTGAGTTCTGAGAGGCTCTTTATAAAAGTTAATGACAAAGCAAAGATTTGCATCCCTTTCACTCAAGGGCCTCTCCCCTCAGTGATGACCTGCTCAGTGACCATGCCCTTCTCTTTTCCTCACTAAACCACCTCCTTTCACCTGAATTGTTAGGGTTTTATGACTGTTGTATGTCTGTGTGTCTGCATGTTTGCATGTGTGTGGACACATGTCTGCATGTTTGCATGTGTTGGCACATGTGAGGACTAAAGTTGACACTGTGTCTTCCTCAATTGTTTTCCATCTTATATTTTGAAGAAGGGTCTATTGTTGAACTTGGGTCTCATGGATTCAGGTAGCTAACCAGCTTGATCCAGTGACCCCCATCTCAACTTCCCAAGTGGGATTAAAGGTGGCTGCCCTGCTAAAGTTGCATTTGCATAAATGCTAGTGAGCCAAACTCAGATTTTATACTTGTGTGTGGAGTGCTTTTCCATGACAGCTATCTCACCAGGCCTGAATTATTAATTTTAAAATATTTTGTTTATTATTAATATATATATCGTATTATCTTATATATATATTGCCTGCATGTATTACAATATTCTAAGACATCAGATGAGGACATCTGATCCCCTGAAATTGGAATACCAACTGACCATTGCCACTTGCCATGTGGGTGCTGGGAATGAACCCTGATCCTCTGCCAGAACACCCAGTGCTCTTAACTACTGAGCCAACTCTCCAGCCCAAATTGTGAGTTCTAAACACTCTTAGACCTTCCCAATTTATAGAATAGCAAAGCCAAACAAAGCTGCATATCTTTCGTGCTGGTGTCTTTTCTCTCTCCTGTCTTTTGCTATTCCCTGCTTCTATTTCATGATGCTTACCCTTCTGCCCTTCTAATCTGGTTTCTATCTTCATCCTTCCAGTAAATTAGATCTTGTTAAAGTCGCCAGTAATATCAGGCTGTTAAATTAAATTAATGTTTTTCTCTTTTCAGTTCACTTGATTCTGAGCATTTGTGATTGGTGACCTCTCCCTCTTCTTAAATGATTTTTCCCCTTATGGAAGCAAATGGTTTCAGTTAGTTTTCTATTGCTGTGATAAAAAATATCAAAACCAACTTGGAAACAGTTAATGTGACTTACTGAACAGTCCATCCTCAAGGGAAGCCAAGAGAGGAACTCAGGGCAGGAAACTGGAACACAGACCTTGGGAGGCAGCTGTTCACTGGCTTACTTTGCTTGCATGGAAGTGCACCTGTGTGTTGTAATACCTGGGGTCAGAAGGGGGCATCAGATCCCCTGGAACTGGAGTTACAGACAGTCATTGGCCATCATGTCAGTGCTGGGAACTAAACCAGGTACTCTGCCAGAGGAGCCGTCTCTCTAGAAAACCCCTCCTGCCCCTTACAATAACCTCCACAAAATCTTTGTGAAACATTCACTGTGTTTCTCCAGGAATGCAATGATGAAATAGAAACAAGCAAACAAACAAACAACAACCCATAGCTATGTGCCAAGCAGATGGTGACATTTAAGATACAGGGCAAATGACAATTTTGAAGCAGTTCTTCAAGATTTTCATTTCCCATTAGAGAAATAATGACACCTCTATCTCATTTGCAAGTTTAAAATTGCTAATCCAAGTCTTGGGAGAAAATTGGGTGAATCACATGTGACTCTTGCTTAAGATTCACATTAGTAAATATATTGGCTCGGTTGGTATTATTCAAAACTCAGAGCCACAAAATACATTTTCATATCATTTTATTTGTATAAGAATGACACAATTATTTTAGAATAATTAACTTCTCAGTTTAGTGACAATTATGTTCCATTATAATAATTAAAATCATACCCTGTTATTTGGATGAACTCAATAGAATAATGATTTCTTAGGGGAAGATTTAATCAGATCATTACTTTTTTCTTCAGCATTAAAATGTCTGTAAATTATTTTAGTTCATTGTACTATTTACTGCTAAATGTTGAATTTTGTTGCTGTAGTAGTTGATTGAAAGTGCCACATTGGCTGGATTATTGAATACCTAAGGAAAATGGTGTTTTGGGGTTGTCTGTCAGGACATTCCCACAAAACTTATCATACAACTTTCAGTGGTATAAGGAGTGGTATATCAACTTTCAGTGGGGGAAATATTGTCTAGTTTATTGGGTTCTTAGGATGAAAGTCAAGCCCAGGAGAATGTGTTTGTATTCTTAAGACTGCACCTTAATCATAAGAACGCCATGTCCTATAGCCTTGGGACCCTGAAAGTAGCATTCCCAGGTTGAGAAACACCAGGATGACTGGAATGATGTCAGAGAGCCAGAAAAGAGTTTATTGTGGATCTCTTCTGCTATTGTTATTCTCTCTCTCTCTCTGTCTCTCTGTCTCTCTCTCTCTCTTTCTTTCTCTCTCTCTCTGAAGTTATACATATGTCTGTGTATTTGTGTTCACCGCTTGTGTGAGTTGCAAATATACACATACCATGGCATATGTGGAGGTCAGAGGACAACTTCCTGTGTGGATTCAGCTTCCACCTGTTTGAGATGAGGTACCCGTTGTTGTCCACTGTGTATTCTAGGCCAGTGGCCCATACAATTCCACTTCCAGAGTTTCTCCCATTTTTCCACAGGATTGCCGGGATTCCGGACACATGCTTGGGCTTTGCATGGTCTCTCGGGATCTGAACTCAGGTTATCATGCTTGCACACCAAAAGTTTTACCCATCAAGCCTCTCTGTCTAACCTGTGACGTGGATCTTAAGGTTTTTCTGAGAGTAATGGATATAGGAGTAGATTGTCACTCAGAATACTTTGGAGATAAATTGACCACACAAACAATTAATTTGGTGTAGATGAATACCAGAGAAGAAAAAATACGTGACACACATTCATTATCCACTCAACATTTGATAGACATCTAGGTTGTTTTCAACTCCTGGATATTATGCATGGGTTATGAAAATGGGTTCTGTGTTCATAACACAGAAGAACAGGAATTTATGTAGAAGGGTAGAGTCTTTGTGGTATATGCCCAAGAGTGATATAGTCAGCTCATATAGTGGACTGAAGGTTTTGGGGAATCTCCACATTGATTTCCATGGTGTTCCCACCAGTCTTCACTGTCACTAGCAGTGATAAGCACTTCCTTTGCTCTGCATTCCTCATCAAAGTGGGGTGAGATTAAGTAGTTTTAATTAACATTTATCTGGTAACTAAAGATGCTGAACATTTGAGAGATAACATGGGGACCTTGCTCCTAGTAGACACCATAGGCTAGCAAACTAAAAGCTCAATGCCTTCTCTTGGTGCTATTGATGAGGGATCCCACAAACCCTCAGACAATGCAAGCTACTGCCCTTGCTCTTGACTATCCACCAGAATTTGATTTGCCCATTGCACTGATTCAAATATAAAATGTTATATTGAAGAAGGTAGTAAGCAGAGACATAGTCACCTTCCCAAGCCCATAGGGAAAGCCTCCATTCTTAAGCAAACATAATTTAATCATGGATTGAAGTTATTTTATGTATTTCTGAATTCAATTTGCTGGTATATTTTTGAAGGTTTATTTTTATTTATGTGTATTTATTTTTATTTATGTGTATGTGCCTGTTTGGTATGCACATGTACATGTGCCCAGGAAAGCCAGAAGAAGAGCATTGGATTTCCCAGAGCTGTAGTTACAGGTGGTGTGAGCTGTCCGACGTGACTGTAAAGAAGTATTTCTCCTCTGTTTTCTGGAAGACATGTCAAAAATAAATAAAATGTTATACATTTTTTCAAGTGAGTTCATCTGAGCCTTGGCATTAACTACACTTTTTAGCCCACTGATTAACCACAAGGGAAAGTAGAGAAGACAAGTAATAGTGGGGCTTTTTTATGGATATGAGGGAACACAACAAAGTTAGCTTGGAACACTTTTCTGTGTTAACTTAATAAGTTTATATGACAGATCAGCACATTTCTTGCTCTGCCAAATCTGTCACAATAACCTGTTAAGCCTCCTTGTGTAGAAAGAATATTGTGCTAAGTAGTTGAATTGCAAGGCTTATCTGGTAAAAAAAGCAAAACAGAATTCAGAAAGGAGCACTCACTACTCCTGCAAGGACCTGAGTTTGACTACTCACCTTAGGTGGCTCACAGTCTCCTGTAACCTCAGTCCAGAGTCCATGCCCTCTTCTGACCTCCTTGGACACCACATTCACTTATGCATATACCAAACTAAAGAATAAAAACATATTTTTGAAACAGGGTCTCCTAGTAGCCCCAGCTGGCCTGGAACTCTGTAGACTAGGTTGGTCTCGAATTCACATATATCCACCTCTCTCTCTCTCTCTCTCTCTCTCTCTCTCTCTCTCTCTCTCTCTTGTGCTGGGAGTAAAGGCATGTGCCACCATGCCTGGCAGAAAAACAATTATTTTTTGGTCTTTTCGAGACAGGGTCTCCCTTTAGTCCCAGCTGGCCCAGAGTTCACTATGTAAACCAGGCTGTCCTTAAACTCACAGAGATCTGCCTGCCTCTGCCTCCCAAGTGCTGGGATTAAAGGTGTGCCCCACCATGCCCAGCTAGAAAATATTTTTTATAGCAAGGTATTTTTTTTTGGTCTGTTTGTTTGTGGGCCTACATGTGTTAATGTGGGTATGTGTTTACCATGCACATATATAGAGGTCAGAAATTGTCGATCCTTGGCTTGAGACAGATTTCATTGGGCATCAAGTTATTAGTTAAGTTTTCCTTTGTTGTGATAAATAAAATACCATGACTAAGGCATATTATAGAAGGAAGAATTTATTTGGCTTACAGTTTCAGGGGGCAAGGGGTTATGATAGTGGGACAGGCATGGTAAGAAGCAGTAGAAAACACCAGGAACAGAAACCTGTGTACTTATATCTCCAAGCAGGTATAGGAAGTAGAGAAACTAAACCAGAAAGAGGCAAGCTCAAAGCCCACCCCATCCTTCCTTCAGCAAGCTGCCTCAGCAAACAGTACCAGCAACTTAGGGCAAAGTGTCATTGACTTGGAGCCTAAACCAACAAAATTCTTGTGTATGCCAGCCTAACCACCCCGTGAGCTTCTGGGGAGACTCAGGTTTCGATAAACACACTGGGATTACAGAATTGTGCTACACTGTCCAACATTATGTGGGTCAAACATTTGCATAACAGGCACTTAGGTATTCTAAAAAGCTAAATACCTTAAACGGAAGAGATGTGTTATAGATTCCAGGATGTGGGGGAAGCTGAATGATGATGAAAAAAGTGGCTGGCTCTGAAAGTT
The DNA here is from genome assembly GCA_009823505.1 of Rhizomys pruinosus. NCBI lineage: Eukaryota > Metazoa > Chordata > Mammalia > Rodentia > Spalacidae > Rhizomys > Rhizomys pruinosus. The sequence continues at coordinate 378,767 of VZQC01005068.1, read as the reverse complement.
GGGACGAATCGAAAGGCTTGTTCTCTTTAACTCTGTATTAGTCACGTTTCTGTTGCTGTGATAAAACACCATGACCAAGGAACTTATAAAAGGAAGAGTTTATTTGATCTTACGATTGACGGTTCCAGGGAATTAGAGTGAATTGTGGTGGGAGGCATGGCGGCTGGATCTGGAGCAGCAAGCCGAGGGTCACATCTCGCAAAGAGCACAGAAAGCAGAGAGAGGGCAACTGGAGACTACAAGGCTTGTTAAACTCACTAAGCCTGCCCCCAATAACGTACTTCCTCTAGCATGGCCACACCTTCTGAGACCTCCAAAAACAGTGCCACTAACTGGAGACAAATGTCTGAATACTTAAAGCCTATGGGGGACACTCATTCAAACCACCACATTCCACTCCCTGGCCCTCATAGGCTCCTGACCATACAAAATGTAAAATGCATTTGGTCCAACCTAAAAAGTCCCCATAGTCTTTACCAGTTTCAATGCCATTCAAAAGTCTACAGTCCAAAGTCTCTTTTGAGACTTAGGCCAATCTCCTAAACTGTAAGCTCCTGTAAAACCAAAAGACAAATTACATACTCCCAACATACAGTGGAACTGAATACACATTCCCATCCCAAAAGGGAGGAATCGAGGCATAGTGAGGAAATACTGGACCAAAACAAGACCGAAAACCAGCAGGGCAAACACCAAGTCCAGTAGCTCCACGTGCAACTTCTGGGACTTGACTTCCAAAGGGCTTAGATGGCTCAGCTCTTCCAGCTTTGCTTGCAACATACATCTCTCTCTTAGGCTGGTACCACTCCCTGTATGCAACTCTCCTTGGCAAATATCTCACAGGTCTGGCATCTTGAATGTCTTCTTGGGGTCTCCGCTGCCAACCAGGCTTCACATTCACAACTTCACGAAATGGCCTATCAGGGGCTTCTTTATTCAGAGACGCCCTTGCTGCACTCTGCCTGGCCTCTTTGGCTCTCTGAAACCGTGGAGGAAGAACTGATGACCCCTTCACTCTTGCAAACTTCATGCCTCTAAAGCCAGCACCACATGAATGAAATTGCCCAATCTGGCTGCAAGTTCAGGATGGACTCTCTCCTACTTTAACCACATTTGCAATTTTTCTCTGCCCTGGACTTGTTGGAGGATTAGCTGGGTGTGGTCTTGCCCTGAAGGTACTGATTCTGTTGTTTACTTGTAAATCTCCAGGCCTCTCCTTAATCACTTTAGTCTCCTTATGAAAAGGAGCCTCTCCTTAACATGCCTTGTCCCCACCTTTAATCTTCCTAGTGTACTTTTCAGATCCAAACTGTACATTCTGCATTTCCTTCTGCCCCATTTGCTCTTTTTCACTGTAGATCTATATAATATCCACCATTAGATTCCACGCCATCATTTCTACATTAGGCTGTTTTGAAATATCCTCCGCCAACTACATTAGTCCATTGCTTTTCAACTTAGCATCAGGCAAGCATTTGGGCTGAGGGCAAACTGCTGCCAGACTCTTTATCAAAATATTCCAGTTGCTGCCTAAGGCTTTATTTTCCTCTGGAACTACATTTTTTTCAGCCATGCTTTTTCCAGGCTTCTATTAGAACAGTCTGTTAAGCTCTGCTTACAGTAGTCAACAGCTTTTCTAGCCCAAAGTTCCAAAGTCTTCCACATTTCTCCAAACATCCACATGTTCAGGTTCTTCACAGCCAACACCCCACTCCTGGTACCAAATAACTGTATTAGTCACTTTTCTGTTGCTGAGATAAAACACCATGACCAAGGAACTTATAAAAGGAAGAGTTTATTTGAGCTTACGATTGATGGTTCCAGGGAATTAGAGTCCATTTTGGCGGGAAGCATGGCAGCTGGATCTGGAGCAGCAAGCTGAGGGTCACATCTCACAAAGAGCACAGGAAGCAGAGAGAGGGCGACTGGAGACCACGAGGCTTGTTAAACTCACTAAGCCTGCCCCCAATAACGTATTTCCTCTAGCATGGCCACACCTTCTAAGACCTCCAAAAACAGTGCCACCAACTGGAGACAAATGTCTGAATACTTAAAGCCTATGGGAGACACTCATTCAAACCACCACAAACTCTGAGTTTTACAACTGAGGTTTAACAGGAAGTCATGATTTATCTCTTGAATTGATCCCTGCTTTTATCTTGAAAATTGTATATAAAGTTCTCCTGTAATTTAAAAAAATTTTTAAACTTTAGAAGAATTCAAAGACCATTATCTTTCTTCAGTTGATAAAATCATTTATGTTTTTAACTAAAACCTTTTAATTTTCTCACCACTTGTAAAAGCATTTGAGTAAGAAACGGATACTAGGACATGATAGGACATATATGGTCTATTCATAGACAATACAGAAATAAATAGTACTTCTCCCTAGGTTTCTGTTTGTGTCTCTCTTCATATTGGGTTTTTATTGCTTCTATATTGTCTTGGAGAATTTGGTCTATTCATTCTATGCTGGCTAAATGGAATATGCAAAATTGGGGTCAATGCTTTTTGCCTAGCCATGTGGAATACTGTCAGAGCAAACTCTAGAGTGCCTTAGTCCTTCCCTTTCATCCTCACATGCTCCTACTCTGCTCAGAAAAAAGGTTAAATAACCATAGAAAAAATTCTCTGCAAAGTGCTAGAAAATTATTGTTTAGCCTAGTAAATTGTTATGATCTAGTGTAGGATGTGATTTTCAGATTGCTTAACCTCTTGATCTCACTCACTTGAAAAATCTTCCCTATTAAAAAGAGAGCACCAAAAAATGAAACACAATTATCTGGGTATGGTTTTGACTGCAGCGAATATAACAGTAGTGACATTTTCCTGATAGTGGATATTTCATTCCAGTGGGTTAACTCATGGACTGCTTTACCTTTTGGACAATCACATCCATTGTGAACTATATTTAGTTTGCTGTGAACTCTATTATTAAATTATTTTTCAGTTGTCTCTGGTTCATTTTTGCCAAATATTTACTTAGGTGATTTGTTTGGAAGTTCCATAATGGGTCATTGTACGTAAAAGTTTATAATTTTGAGGTTTGGGAAATGATTTCATTGGCAATCTTGAGGATCTGAATTTCATTTCCAGAAGTTTATGATAAAAGCCAGGCATGGTGTGCATACTTGAACTCCCAAGAGTTAGGAGGCAGAGACAGGCAGGTTGGTGGGAATTACTAACTAGCTAGCCTAACTTAGTGGACAAGTTCCAGATCAATGAGAGAAATGGGCAGAAATAATGTAAGCACTACAGAGAGAGGGAAAGGACATGAAGTGTTGTCTTCTGGACATAATGTGGCTGATGCACACTTCAACGTATAGCAGCTCTGATTACTGTTACAAGATCTGTCCAAGATCAAGTCAGTCAAAGCTCCATAGTAGGAGGTGAAGAGGCTCTACCATACTTGAGATGCTTTTGGCATAGTCAGGTTTGGGCATGTGGCCGCTGGGAGATTGTCCATGTTCCATAGATGCCCCGTTCCCAGTGGCTGTGGTCAGCACCAATGGAACCCCCGAGGAGCCAGAGGAAAGTAATGGGGGTGAATAAAAGCAAAATACATAGGATATTTTTATTTCATGTGTTCAAGTGTATTGCCTGCAAGCATGTTGACCTGTGTTGTGCAATGCCCACAGAGGTCAGAAGAAGATGCTTTATTTGCTGTGCCCCTTTCTGCAAGTCTTCCCAGTCAAGCAAATCAAAAGCACAGAACTAATTAACTACTGAACAAGGATGATGAATCCTGTAGCCAGTGTTGCAAAACTCACAGGAATTTCTGTGCTCACCTACTCCCCTCTTTCTCAGTTAATCACGTAATTTCTTCATTTCCATCCAAGGCTGTACAGAGGCTTTAAGTCAGAAGCCTGCTAAAGTTAAAACAAATGAACAACAAACAAAACAACTTTTCTCTTGGAGATCCCAGAAATTGTCTTCTCTTTCACTGGAGAGTTTATCAATCTTGTTGCTGGCTGTGACATTCGTTTGCCATTATTAGAAGCAACATTTTTAGGTTCTAATCATTCCTGAAAACCAGCAAATCTCCAGGAAAACTCCAGGTCATCAGTGCCAGATTGGGACTCATCAAATGAATTTTGGTGACTAATGTTCCAAAATCACGAGACAGAATTTGTTACCAAGAATCTCACACTAATAAAGTGACTGATATTTCCCCTCCCTCCCCCTACTTGACAGGACATGTTAGTTAGTGAAAACTCAGATCCTGACAAAGAAAGAAAAAAATAATATTAATACACACAAATAAATAAAAATGTAAAAAACAAACAAAAAAAGAAAAGTATCACAAGCGTAAACAAAAGCACAGTAATAATTGCATCAAATCCCTCTCCAGGAAATGACCGATGCAAAACATAAGGAAATCCATTTTTATAGGTATTTATTTATTTATTTTTCATAAATTTATTTTTCTTTTTTTTAACAAATCTAGACCCGTGCCCCCACCCCCACCCCCCATTCACCCACCCTACCAGAGCTCATGCATTCTGAGGAAATCCATTTTAAATAAAGTTACTTCCAGGGGAAATATTTTAAAAGACTTAAATATTTTTAAAAATACTTTTATCACTTTTACTTCATGGGTATTAATGTCTTGCCTACATATGTTTAAGTGTGCCTGTGTTTTCCAGTGGTCATGGAACAGCAGAAGGTGGTGGATCCCCTGGAACTGGAGTTACAGAGAGATATTAGCCACCATGTAGGTGCTGGGAAATGAACCAGGGCTCTTATCTTCTCAGTAGTCTCTCCAGCCCCTAAAGGATTTTTGCCATGTAAACTTAACAACAACAACAAAAAGCCATTGGGCTTTATTAATATATTGGAAAAATAAATTTAAGGATGAAGTATATAGCAGGGATTTTATAAAAGGAGCAGATCCCAGTGTGGTCATACAACCCTTTAATTCCAGCACTTAGGAAGCAGAGGCAGGCATATCTCAGCAAGATCAAGGTCATAAGACTGAAATTGCAGAAATCATAAACACGTTTCCTCTACAAAACCAAATGAATCTGGAAATAAAGTTTTCTGAAAAAAAAAATCACCAAATATTTGGAAATGGAATAAGCTTAGCAATAATGTATGATCTGGAGCAAATGCAAGGAAAAGTAGTTTTCTACAAAATTCTAATGATATATTGATTGTAAAACTTCGTGGGATGCAATTAAAATAGGACATAGCAGATAATTTATATTTTCAAAATTTTTTCATTTACAACAAAGAATCTCTCTAGCCCCTTGAAAATCATTTTGTTTCTAGAAGTTCAGCATTGGCTACTGTGATGTATGGTGAAACTGAAAATGGCTATATATTATACTGTTTAAATACCTAAATATCTAATTGCATGTGCTTCATTAGTAGGATCGAAAGGTTATGCCTGGACAAGCTGGCAGCCCATGAAAGAAAACAGCCAGAACTGACTAGAGACCAAGACATCAGCTCCAGAGAAAGTAGAGTGTTTTGCTTCTCATCCACCTGTGCCCCTATTCTAAGCCTAGGAAACAATCTGCGGAAGAGGGGGCGTGGTAGAATGTAAGGGCTGCGATTGGGGTGAATGGTGAAACTACAACAATATAGACTGGACACTCATTTGATCAACTTGATTGAACATACAAGCCCCCCCTGCTGGATGGTGGGACCCATGAGCTGTGTGGGTTTGGGCACAACTGCTTGCAAATTGGTTTTACATGAAGGATGCTTGTACTCACAAATTATCACTTATTGTTAAAAAAAATGAAAACAAAACAAAACAAAAAAGCAGAGAAAGATGCAGAAAACTTACAGCAGAATGCATGATCTGGGATGGGTAGGGGTGGGGTGGGAGGAAGGTAAGGGGATATATGCCTGAACTGAATTGGAAAATGATGTATGAAATACACAAAGCATCAATAAAAAATTTTTTAACATGTAAAAAAAAAAACCTATAAAAATAAAATAAATAAAAAAATAAATATAATATTGTTCAAGAAATTTGAAATAAAAAAAGAAAAAAAAACAAATATTCTTCAACAGGGCCATAGAAAGATTTTTTTCCATCCAAATCAGTAAACTCGTCAGTAATTAAAGCCAAAGTAAACTGAAGCCTAGAGAGGTGGCTCAGCAGTTAAGAACACGCACTGCCCTTGCACATGGAGTTCAGTTCCCAGCATCCACAGGATGTGGTTTGAAACTACCTGTGGCTAGGGTTCCAAGAATGTGAGGCCCTTCTCTTCCTTCCTTAGGTGATAGTCTTTACGTGAAAGGACCCAGCCACACACCTACACAGAATTTAAAATAAAAAGGAATCTTAAGGGGGCTGGAGAGATGGCCTAGCTGTTAAGAGCGCCAGCTGCTCTTACAGAGGATCCGGGTTCGATCCCCAGCACCCATATGGCGGCTGAGAACCGTCTGAAACTCCAATTCCAGGAGAACTCCAGTTCCAGGGGAGTCCGACCCTCTTCTGACCTCCACGGCATTGCACGACACGGGTGCAAAAAGACAGTACATTCATACACATACAGAAATAAATAAAATTAAAAAAAAATGAATCTTAAAATGAAAGTTGACTGGCAAACAAGGTGCCAGCTGAGAAAAGTCCCACTGATCCCCTTATTTTCAGAGCCAAGGTGAACTCCGAACCCTGTGCACCTAGAATTAGCCTGCTCTTCTCCCAGACGTTGACCTTGAAGAAATCAGGCAGTGTCTAGACAGAACTGTCACTGCGATTATTTTGTCTGAAAGGATGGTTAGGTCAGGTAATTAACTGATTAATTAGACATTAAATCACTCTTTAAGTGACATAATTAAATGCCTTGATACTTAAAATGTTGAACATGGATGCTGGTAAGCTTAAGGCATTGCTCAAAACATTGAATTGTTTTATATTATATCTTTATGCAAGGCAAAATAACCAAAGGTTAACACACTGTCTTTAGTTATTTTGTAAAGCAAACCACTTTTTGAATCACCTATGCCTTCTAAAAGAATTACAATTCTTTTAAGGCCAGGTACTTTTCATGTTCTTGCTAATGTAACCATTTTGACCTTTCTTTCAGAAACTTAACTGAAACATTCTGTGAATTTTCTATCTTGTTCTTTTCTCTTTGTTTTACTGATGACTACCAGAGAGGTATATGCTTAAAAGTTAATAAATTTTGCCATACACAAATTCCTCTAGGGATGTAACAAGATAAATCTCAAAAAAAAAAAAAAAAAAAAAACAGGAACTGCTAAGCCATTATTTTCTTTTATTTTAAAAATTTTTATTGAGCTTTTGTGCATTTCATACAACCTTTCCCAGTCAGATTTAGACCCTTTTCTCTTTCCATGCTCCCCTCCACCAGAGCACATGCATTTTGCCTGTATGTTAAGTCCTCTCTTGAATCTTTTTTAAAAATCTTTTTAACTTTTTCATTGTAGAAGTTTACTGTTTTGGTCAATTCTTTGAACAAGTCTTTTGTTTTGTTGTTCCTTTTAATTTTATATTATTCCAAAATATGCATATATACACTACACACATATACCAAAATGACAAAGTCTGAAAATAAGCTATAGGTTAATTCCAAATTATATTGGGAAACAAACTCTCTTAAATACCCATATGTTGACTCCAGGTCTGAGAGAGAAGGTTGTCAGGCCCAGGGAATCTAACACCTCCAGGGACAGCTATGACAGTAGCAGAGCATGGGAATCAGTACCCAACTGCCCTGTCTCATGTGAAAATACTAATACACCTTACAGTGATTAGAGGATCCTGCAGAGTTGAATCTTGATTTCCCTTGGTGAGTCATCAACACATTCTTGATTGATTTTTCTCTTATCCTTTCCCATTCCTTTACTGGTCCTTCCTAGGAACACATTCCATATATAAGCTGCTTCATGTGCCATTCAGCATCTCATCATAGGCTTGAGAAAGTCTTGCCTAAGATACATCCTTTGTGGTAAAAACATACAGTGGTTATGGTGGTCACCTGATCTGCTGCATACTCTAATACTGAAGAGCTTAGTGAGTGATGAATGGAGGGCTTTGGTTCAGAATTGTTTTCTCCTCATACTTACAAGGGGGACTTTTAGTTTCTGAGACTGATTAGAAACTAGCTAGTGGTGTGGTATTGGATACCAGGCAAAAGTCATTAGTATTTGTCTTCAGAAACTTTCAAAGGCCCAGTTCATTAGCCCTATTTCTGAGTAGAGAAATTGAAGCATGGATTAAAGGACTATGAAGATAAGATCATGGCATGGACTATAAAATCACCTCAGTGGATATTACTAATTCAATTACGATTCAAGGATAAAAGAGATGTCCTAGAAATCTGAACAGCTCACAGAACATCTTAATTTCATTAATATGACCACCATTGTGACATCACATAAAGAAAGAAAATTTTCTTCAAATTAAATTCAATGGTGACAACACAATACCCCTTGCCTTCAATGTAAAAATGTAGAAAGGAGGCTGAGGAGCTAGTGCAGTGGATAAAGCTCTTATTGTGCAAGCGATAGTACCCGGAGTGCAGATCCTCAGAACTCCTGTGAGAGCTATCAGGTGTGGCAGCCAGTACCCCACCACTCAGGAGGCAGCATTGAGCATCCAAAGCAAGCTGGCTAGGTTTAAACCCCCTGCAACTGGCAAGCCCTGGTTCAGTAAGAGACCTGCCTCAGTAATGCAGAGTGATTCGACATCAACACACACCGCAGCATACATATGTTCATACATGTGGACATGAGTGTGCACATAATACACATGCAAATAAAGTGGGAAGAGAGTTTGGTTCATGTTTCCTGTAACATCAATGGACTCTTTCTCTGTTGTAAGCAATTATAAACTTGCTGTTGTCTTGGGATACTTTATCAGTCTTGGTTGCATCAGATCTTAATTTTTCTGGCTGTTCTTTTACATAACCCAAACATATTAAGCACATTTCCTTGGATCACTTAGGACTTAATTGCATTTTTCTTTGGCCTCAATTACATTCCCTTCAAGACAGATTGTCTATCAAAACAAAGTCCCTTCTTTATGCCTTACTACTTGTGCTTTCTGCCTATGCTCATGTATTCAATCCTAACCCTAATGTGATAGTTTGGATGTATTTTAAGGTGAAGATTTGGAGAGGCAGAGTTTAGTTGAAGTCATAAAGCTGAGTCCCTCACAATGAGATTATTGCCTTTATATGTTGTGATAGTTTGCTTTCCTTTCTGATTTCTGCCATTACTAGCAACCATGCCATCCTGCAAAGCAGGAAGTAGGCTTTCACTAGACACTTCATCTGCCCACACCTCCCCTTATTCTAGGATTTATCCCTTGGAACTTTTAAATACCAGTTACTCTAGTTTCAGTTGCCCAAATAATGCCAGTATTGGTTTTCACTTAATCTCCAGGAAGAAAACCAACAATGCTGTTCCCAGGATTTCTGCAAAGGCACATGCTAAACACAACAGGATTGGGCAAACCACACCTCAGTTAATTATAGGCAGAGACACCTGCAGGTGTAGAGAATAATTATTTACAAACAGTGAAAGTTAAGCCAGGTGTGGTGGTGGTCATGTCTTTAATCCCAGCCCTGAGGAGGGAGAGCAGGTGAATCTCTGTGAGTTCAAGGCCAGTCTGGTCTACATAGAGAGTTTTAGGACAGCTGGGGCTCCAGGAAGACCCTGTCTCAAAAAGACCAAAAAAAAAAAATGAAAAAGAAAAGAAAGAAAGGAAAAGAAAAGAAAAAGGCCTGATTTTGTTACTAAAAACATACAGAACTAGAAATATGTTATATGTGTGGCATGCATGTATGTTAAGTGCACTTATGTGTTCAATGCCTGTAGATACTAGAAGAAAGCATTGGATCACCTGAGACAGGAGTTATGGGACAGTTTAATAAAAGAAAGAATGAATTAATACTGAGTTGGTGTTTTGGCTTAATGGTAGGGTGAATGCAAGAAGAACTGTCAAAGGGAATAATCTAAAAACAACAAGACAGTGTTAAGTTATGGACTAGGGAGACTGGCTGGACAACTCAGGAAACTAGGATTGCATCCTCTGGGTCTCAGACACTTTGTCAAGTGGTTGGGTTAGTACTGTTACCAGGTCTTGTTCTGGCCACTTCTCTGGCTCTCTGGTCGTTGTGATTTCCCTGTAATTATTTAGGATGACAGATAGATGCAAAGGGCAGTGCAGAAGACAGGTTGAGTATTTCCCAGAATCACATGATGCACTATTGAGGGTGAAAATGTGCAGTGCCCAAAGGGATCACTGCAGAGGAAAAGACTCTCACAAGAGTAGACCATGATCAGGAAGACCGTCATGTCAAGCTCTTCTTTCAGATAGGTTTTATACTTATGGTTTCTGGACCAGAGAGCTTCATGGTGGATATTTTCTTATCCAGGTATTTGGAAGATAATGTGGATTAACAATTAAGGGAAGTCTTTGCTCTTTACCTAAAAGCTAGACAGCAAATTTACAATCTTTGGAGCAGTTTAGAATGTCATATCCCTACCCAGGACCTGGCTTAGTTTTGAGCAGTCATCAACCAGCTTCGGTTCTGGTCCATTGAGGTTGCTTATCTTTGTGTACATATCTTAAAACAGGGTTAGCTGCTCAAGCGATGGCATTCAGACCTCCTGAGATTCATGTTCAAAGAGAACTTCAAGCAATAAGGGATTTAGAAACTAGTCTAGAAGCCAGTCCTGTAGGCTTAAAGTCCTGTAGTGTTTCTAAAACCTGAATTGTAAGGCTAACCATACTGTGTTTTATATGTCTTGAATTGTCTGAAGACATTTGTGGCTTTGATGAGTCTTCACTTCTAAGTCCTGCAACATCCCTTCCATAGACAAAATACAGAGGGGTTATAAGAGACTAATGGTTTACTTCTTTCCCTCACTGTAATCCTGAGCAGACTGCAGTTCTGGATGACCCAGACCTCTTTCCCAGCACACCCACACTGGAACTCAATATACCATGAATGTAACTGAGTCACACGGAAGCCTCTGGGGTTATTGAGAGTGCAGGCACAACTTCAGTTCATTTCCTTGGTCACCTGATGTCTCTAAACATTTTGACCATTTTGTTCCTCTTCCTAGACTAGGAGATGATGGCTCCATCTCAAACGGGCTCCAGGATGTTTGATGCAATTAGACAGATAGCTCCAGAAACCAATGGCTGAGGGCCACTGGAGACAAAGCATGGGAAGACTCATCTGCTCATGTGTTCCTCGTCCTAACCTCTATGCCTCTCCCACCACTCCGCAGGCTTACTTCACACCCTCCATGCTGAATCCCTTGCCTTGGCCTCTCCCACCACACCACCGTTCCTTAGCTTTTGCAACTGAGTTTGAGTTTGACATGGATTCCAGTCACCATTTCCCAATACCATCCCCCAGCAACGGTTGGTTTGTAATGAATGTTAGTTGCAACTGAGCAGGATGCAAGTATTGTTTTAATTGCTATTGGGCAACAGAGAAGATAGGTGAAGGGGAAGGGAACTGTGCTTTTTTCAGGTGCATAAATCTAGGCCTACTGCAGTTATAGTGTAATTTAAAAGAGTGAGAATTTATGATATCTTTATATACTGAGAAAACTTGTAGAGTAGATTTCATTTTATTTCTTAGAAGGTTTAGTTTTTTTTCTACATAGAAATATGACAGGACAATAAAAGAGGTCCTTTTTTATGGCACCACGATATTTTAGATAAAACTCAGTATTGAATCTTAATTGGATGCTGGTGGAGAGAAACAGCAGAGCAGAGAACAGACATGGAATGAGGCTGCTACAGCACCTGCCAGCTGAGTGTGAGAGAGACAGAAAACTCTCAAGTTCTGGGTTAGAAAATCAGCAAAACTTTAATCCTTTGTGCCCTTCCTTGACCTGGACACTTGATGACATTAAATATTCAAGAGGTATGGTGAGATGGATCAGTCAGTAAAGGCAACTGCCATCAGGCCTAAAGATCTGTGTTCAATCCCTGGGACCCACATAGTAAAAAGAGAGAACTGACTCCTTCCTAAAAGTTGTCTTCTGACTTCTACATGTATGCTGTGGCACAGAAACACACAGAAAATTAAATAAAAATATTAAAATAATAAATTAAAAGAATGTGAGAGTCGAAAAAGCTCTGTCAAGTAGTGTGTCTCAATATTTGGAATAACATGCATAAATTTCATGTTCTTAATCATTAGTCATAAATTGCATAAGCAAGTAACGATTGGATAAAACCAAAATGTTTAAAATAAATAGTTGGACTGTATCATTCAATGAAATGATGTGATTCTTAAAAAGGAAAACCCAGTGTAAACTAGAGAAATCTAGCAGTTTCCTTTACAGGGTAGGTTCTAGATAACCCCAGGGTATAAAATGAGGCCAGGAAGGGAGGGAGGGACTCATTGAGGCTGATGGGATATGGGTTTAGCCAGGAGACTGGAAGTGTGCAGAGATGTACAATTTATTGTAAAGCAGAGCCTGTGCACGTTGCTTGCAGATCAGATGTGGCACTGGAGGAGAGAGCTGCTACTGTGGGCTCCTGAGACCTTCCTCCCCACTCAACAACAGTGGCAGACTGCCTCTCCTGACAGTAGGAAGTAGGAAGTAGGAGGTAGGAATACATGTGGAAAGATTGCAATGCACTAGGTCCAAAATCTGTCATTTGTTTTTCCTGCTTGGTTGGGTCCAAGAGCATGGGCAAGAAGCAGAGTAAAGCAGGAGAGGTGGCTGTGAGGGAAGGCCTGCAGCACACAGGCCTTAATTAAGTGATAACTGCAGCTTGTGGGATGGCCAGCTCTAAAGAAAAGCAAGTAAAACAAAGCACCCACTCAGTGCCTGAGTGGGAGCATCACAAAGAAAATTTCTAGTTCAATGGTAACTTTAGTTTTAGTGAAAAAGCATCTCAGGCTTCATGGAGAAATTATTAAAAGTGGATGATCTTTCACCCAGCACTTCCTAACCAGAATGAAGTCCTGTCAGGTCTGTCTTCCTTTGTTTTTATTTGATCTAGAATTCATCTTCGTTTTTACTTGAAATTGTAGCTTAATCTTCCTTAGAGAGAGCATCCATCCTCTCCTTCCTCCAAGTTGAGTGTAATGAAGTCTAGCTCTGCTGCAGGGAGGACATTCGAAGTGTCCCAAGAGTTTCAATGTAACTTATAAACTGATTGTAATCAGAACATCTTGAAGGGATGTTGCCAGCTTAGGATGGGGTTACAGGGTTATGTCTGCTAAATAGTAAATTATCAGCTAGAGATGCTTTAATACAACTTAAATTACAGCCAATTAGCATAGCAATTAATCATGTTGAGACTGTTGATTGTTCCCTAGGTGCTGTCAGGCTTCAGGAAGCTGTGCTAACCTGCATCGGGAGACGGAAACTTATGGTATATCACCAATCCAGGGAAAGTTTATTATGCAATGCTACTTTATGATGGTGCTTTGATAAAATCAGCCTGACTGGACCCCAATTGGTAAGCACACCTGATCCTTTCAATTCCATATGAACAAGGGCCCACTCCTTGCTTTTTTGAAACAGTATATCCAGAGAAATTTTCTGATCCCTACACCTAGAAAAATAGACAGATATCTAAAACAGACATCATCAATTTAATTAAGTTTTATGTTTTCTTTGTTTTCAATGAATAATCACTGCTTTTGGATATCACTCAATCTACAGCTGAGCTAATCAATTACATTGAGTATTTTGACACCTGTGAATTCATCCTGAGTCATATTGCCAGAACACAAGTCTGGAGTAATATTGATTACTAAAAAGACCGATGCAGGGTTTCTCTATCATAATTTAGAATTAAAAACAATCAGCTAGGGAGCCGGTGCTGGCTTCTAGTTGCCCCTCTGCCAAAGCCTCAGTGCTCCTTACTAGCACTGAAGTAGAATAGTGCTGATGCATCACTCAAGGTTAGCATATCTCCTTGGCAACCATCCCCTCTCACTTTGAAAGTACATATCCTTTCTGCCACTTTCCATCAATTCTGTTAAACATAAAAAATGTGTTATGCACTATATGGTACACATACATGCATGTGTGTTTATGAAAAATATCCATTGGCATCCATTTTCCCAGTGGGGACACAGAAACACAACTCTCACCTCAGACTGGATAAGAGAAAATTTACTTGGGGTCTGAAGACAGGGCTAAGTGGTTAAGAGCATTGACTGCTCTTGTACAGGACCTGGGTTCGATTCCCAGCACTCACATGGTGACTAACAACACTCAGTAACTCCAGCTTCAGGAGATCTGACGCCTTCCTCTGACCCCCCCCCTGGGCATTTATGGCATGGGTTTGCTTACGAATGCAGGGAATACACTCATACACATAAAATAATAAATAAAAGTTTAAAACAAGATAATTTATTCTGTAACTAAATATGAGTGAACATGGCGTTGGAGAGAACAAAGACCGAGGTTACCCAAATTCCATGTTTCAATGAGGTAAGTTGATAGTAACACAGCAAAGCCATGGTATTTTGAAAAACACATTAGTAGAAACATTTGGCAAACATAGGCTAAAGCAAAGCAGGGAAACCTCTGCTTTATGCCCCAGATGCTAGCTGGTGGCATTCTTAGCCATTTGATTGGTTGAAACTAGCAGTGGTCTGATAAGGTTTCACCTATTAATATAGAGATGTTAAGAAAGACACAGAGGTGAGCAGGGGATAGTAATTAAGGGGGCTGAAGACAGCCCAAGATAAATTGTAGTTGGATTCTGGACCCGTAACATTTCAACCTTTTCATAATTACTGAAGTTCTAAGCATTTAATCAGCCTTGCTGATAGTTCGGTATAAGCTGCAGTTCTTTCCAAGGACTTGTGTTCACACTGGCTTCTTTAGTGTCTCTTCGAAATCCTCTATCTACTTAATACATTTAGTTATGCGCCCAGCCATGTGATGTAATGTGCAGTACAAGCATGAGACAATGATTGGTTAAGGCAAAGGACTATTTTTATATGTGACAGGAAATGATAGAATTTTCTAATTGAAATCTCCAGAACAAAGACAGACTCCTTGAGAATGTTCATGGCATTCCACCTGGCAGGATAGGTTTATTCCAGACTGCCCTCCCTGAAAGGAAATGAGAATAATCTGTTAACAGCCGGTTCATGAGTTGCCTTTTACACCCTATGTGGTCTACATTAACCCCAGAATTGCTGGAATAGGCAACACTTTTCTCCAAGGATACTGGTTCTATCCACTGCCTGTATCTCAGGCTGTAGTCACAGACTCCCCCCTTTACTAAATCCTATTATCTAATTTTCCTAGCAAACTTTTCTGCAAAAGTTCAAGCTCAAATGAGTTGCAACTTGCACAGAAGGAACAATAGGCAGAGACAATGTGCAACAGTGGCCTCATAACTCTGGGCGTTTGGAGCTAAGTTCTGTCTTTACACCCTTCCTCCAAAGGAAAACAGATGTGACCTCAGATAACAGAGGAGAAAGAGTTTAACATGTGCTGAAATTTCTCCCAGAAATCTTATGATGGGAAGAGGATATAGAAGAAGGCTATAGGATCTGCAGAGATAGGTTAATAGTTAATCAAACTGTCTGCTCTTCCTGAACCTGGGATACAGTTCCCAGCACCTACATGGTTAATATCCCTCCATAACTCCAGTTCCAGTATATTCAGCAGCATCTTCTGGTCTCCACAGGGATTGCATGCACGGGTCCCATTACATATATTCATGCAGGCACATTCTTATTCCACTTCTCAGTTGATTGGTCCAGAGAGGCATCCAGAACATGGTGCCAGTCTCAGAGCATAGAGTCCCATAAATGAATGTGAAGCATGGGCTTAGAGACTCCTTTCATGCAAGGAAAGGAGTCTCTAAGTTGTAACTTCTTTGACACAGTATCTTATTTCTTACATACCTATGATGTGCTAATTAATCTTACATTCGCAGTATCAGTAATTAATCACAGGACGTCTATTTTGTTCTCCAAGGAATGAAGAGTATCAACTAGCTCTACCTGAAGATTATGTCATTAATTAACGAAATGATGCTTATTGGAAGCACCTTATCAAGGGTCATGTTCTTCTTTTCCACTCTACAGTTGAACTCTATGAAAGAATTTTAAATAGAAAGAAATATGCTATGATTACTGATTTTAAATAGGTGCTGTGATTAGATAATTGAAATAGCAGTTTTTCAGGCATCTGAAAAGTATAAGAAATTGTACTAACTGTATTAACAGTTTTATCTCTATTAACTCAATTTGTTGCTATCAGAAGGTAGATAAGGAAGAGGAAAAATGTTACTTGGGCATGAAATGAACAAATATGTAATATGAATCAGTGGTATTAATACTATGGAAAAGAAGGCGAGGGGCTGGAGAGATGGATCAGTGGTTAAGAGTACTGGCTATTCTCGATGAAGACCCAATTGAATCCTAGCCCCCACATGGCAGCTGACAACTGTCTGTAACTCCAGTTCTGGGGGATCTGACACCCGCTGCCCTCTGTGGACACTGAACAGCATGGATGTTTTCAGTACCATGCATGAATTTCCTATCAGTGAACTGTATTTAATGCAACTAGATAGCTAGTTGTTCATTACCTCCAAGGTAAAATTTCACCAAGAAAGATAATTTGTAGGGTTGGTCATTACTACAATTTTTAGGTGTTGTAACTAGGTAGAATCATTGCAACTGGATAGGAATTCTCTAGCGACAGCTTGCATAGCATCTTCTGATACTATGGGCACACGTCTTTGGTGGGGGAGGCTTCGGTTATAACTCCATTGCTCCAAGTCCTGTGTCTGAAGTATATCATGTCTTCAGCATGATTCTTGTTCTATTGGGTCCTTCCCTGTCCTGTTAGTTCAAGTGTAGTCCCAATCATTTTCTCTATTAGATTTGGGGTATCAGGGCTTATTTTGAGGTCTCTGAATTTACTTGAATTGTCCAAAGTGATAGATTATAGATCTAACTTTGTTCTCCTTCAAGTAATTATCCTGTTTTACCATTTATTTGTTGAAGATGCTGTCTTCTTGACTCAGAGACCTTGAGAATAGCAACCCCACAACTGGGAGCTTTGAAAACTACTATTTATATATTACTGTTTGATATAGGTCTGTTTGTTATTTATTTTATTTAACTTTGTAGATCATATATATCTAGAAATGTATCCATTTCATTTAGATTTTACACTTTAGTGGAATATAGATGTTTAAATGTGTCCTTACAGTCCTTTGAAATTCCTTAACTTCTGTCACAATGTCTGTCTTTTTACCTCTGAGTTTATTAATGTGGATCCTCTCTTTTTTTGGTTAAACTGGCTAACGTTTTGTCAGTTTTGTCAGACTTTTCAGAGAATCAATGCTTCATTTAATTGTTTGTTTTTATTTCATTAATTTCAGCTCTGACCTTATCTCTTCCATCTACCTTTTTGGATGATGTTTGTGCTTGATTGTCCAAGGTCTTCAGGGGCGTGATTAAGGTATTAAAATGAGATGTCTAGGGGCTGGAGAGATGGCTTAGTGGTTAAGAGCGCTGACCGCTCTTGCAGAGGACCCTGGTTCGATCCCCAGCACCCACATGGCAGCTGAGAACCATCTTTAACTTCAGTTCCAGGGTAATCCTCTTCTGACCTCCTCAGCATTGTACTACATGGGTGCACAAACCTACATACAGACAGTACATTCATACACATACAAAAAATAAGTTAAATTAAAAAATTAAAATGAGATGTCTAATTTTATGATGTGAGCACTTAGTACTATAAACTTTCAGCTTAAGGACT
The DNA here is from genome assembly GCA_009823505.1 of Rhizomys pruinosus. NCBI lineage: Eukaryota > Metazoa > Chordata > Mammalia > Rodentia > Spalacidae > Rhizomys > Rhizomys pruinosus. The sequence goes on along the minus strand of VZQC01005068.1, from coordinate 361,055 downwards.
TCCTTCCCTGTGTTCCACAGATTTTGATATCTTGTGTTTCCTTTAATTCTAAGGATTTCTTTTTCCTTTTTAAATTTTTCCCTTGATGTGAGAAGTTTTTTTTGTTGTTGTTGTTGTTGTTGTTTTTTTTTTTTTTTTTTTTTTTTTTTTTTTTTTTTTTTTTTTTTTTTTTTTCTGGTGCTATGTCTGTAGGCATCTCTTTCTTTGGATTTAGTGAAATAATTTGTATTATTTTTGTTGAAAATATTTTCCCTGCCTGGGTTTCTTCTTCTGATCCCTTGATTTGCAGGCATAGTCTTTTCATATAGTCCCCAAATTCTTGCACATTCCTTTTCAGATTTTATTTTATGTGTATGAGTATATTGTCTGTATGTGTGTAAATGCACCTGTGCCCACTGAGGTCAGAAGAGGTCATTGGATCCCCTGGCACTGAAGTTACAGATTGTTGTTAGCTACTATGTGGGTGCTGGGAATCAAATCCGGGTCATCTGGAACAGTAGCTGCTGCTCTTACTTGCTCCAGCCTGCCTGATTTTTGTTGGTTTGTTTTCTTTGACACACACACACACACACACACACACACACACACTTCTTCGAGTAAGTGATCCCATTCCTCTACCAAAGCTTGTCTTCAAGTCTTGATAGTCTTTCTTCCACTTGATCTATTCTATTGTTAAGGCTTTCCACTGAGTTAATTTTACTGCCTTTCTCATTTCAAGTTTTATTTCGGTTTGCCTTAACTTCAGAAATTCTGTTTCTTTATTAAATTTTATTTTGATATTTTGTATTATATTCTATATTTCATTAAACTTGTGATAGGTATAGTAAATTCTAGAGGAGATGTATTGTCTTGATTATTCATGGTGTTTGCATTTTTCTGACAGTATTTGAAGTTAGATTGTTGTTGGTATCTTGGTATTAACACCTGTTCTCACCATTTTTGATTTGGTGTTTGAGTATTTCTTTGCTGTCACCTCCACTTGTCAAGTGTGTACCGGCTGGGTGGTGGTTAGGTTTTAGTCTGGAGTTAACTCTCTGTTGATGGGAATCAGATAGATTGCCAGTACGCTTGGGGTAGGTACACTTCTGAACCCAGAAGCAAACCTATGGAGTTAGATTCTCACTGCCCATGTTCAAAATCCTGTATAAGGCTCACTGTGGTCTTTGGGTATTGAGAGCTAGGGTCACACTGGTTGTGAGCAGCATTTACTGGGTGGTGATTATAAGAACCCTGTGGACCTAGTCCCTGGTACTCTTGTGGACTGACTCTGGGGATGCCTACCTTGTGGTCAGGAGTCATGGGAGCCACAGGGTCACAGTAGAAGTAGAAGTGAGATTAACTGGCCATGTGCCTCTTGGAGAGGCCTAGGGTGTTGACTTGAAGGTCAAGCATTCCACAGGGCTCACTTTGTTATTTTTTAATAATGAATCCTAGTTGAATATTTAATGATATAATATGTGAAAATGTTCTGTCATGTTAGGTATTTCTCCAGAGAAGACTGTTATTGGAGCCTGGTTTCCAAGTTTATTATATCATTAACATCATTATCATCATTAATTAACATTGCCTTTCTAGTTCTAAGACACAGTAAGTATCTTTGTTGTAATACTCAGACATTTTCTTCTTAGCTTCATATCCTCTTGCTCTGTAAAAAACTACAAGCAAATGACTTGAGGGAAAAACTTATGGCTGTTTCTTGTCTCTGACACCTCCTACCCCCCTTGATACTTCTGTCCTTCCAACAGCAACAACTTTAAAACCCAATATTTACAGCTGGAGAGATGGCTCTGCAATTATGAGTACATAGTGCTAAGGTTCCCAGCACCCATGTGGAGTAGCTCACAACTGCGTGCAACTCCAGATCTATAGTGATCTAATACTTCCAGCATCTGACACCTGCATGCACATGTACAGATTCATAAGAAGACAAACTTCTTAAAATAATGAAAATAAATCTAAAGAGCAACAAATTCCAGCATTCACTCCCCATCTCTGTGACTTGTTTCAAATGTTGATGTTTTATAGTATAAAAGATGCTTTCAGACCATTTTCTCGCCTCTTGTATCATGCTAAGATAGAATGAAGGTCCCCAGAAAGAGAGTATCTGAAGCCCATTTAGCTGCTATCTCCTTTCGCCTGAGTCCTGGCTGCCTCCAACATCTCAGCTTTCATTTTGAATGTAATCTGGATGCTCTGGTTGTGTTTGCATGGATACATTGGCCTCTTGCAAGCATTTCCAGTCTGATCAGAACAGGGAAATTCTCTTCACACAACTCAGAAATGCAGTTTTCAAGAGGTGTGAAGTAACATATATTCAATTCCCAGATGTTCGATTATTTTGACCAAGACAATAATTTTCAATTATAGGCTAAAATACTCTGGCCTCTTTACCATATTTAGAGACTTCTCTGCATATTTTTATCCCTTAAAAGAGGAATTTCTTCTCCTGGGCAGGGAGTGACATTTTGTGCCTTTGCATTTCCAAGCCTCATGTGCCCATCAATGTATGCCAGTGAGTTCAGTTAATAAATTGGAAGAGATTTGTTCCTAGGTATTTTATTGTTTTTGAGGCTATTGTGAGTAGGAAGTTCTCCTTGTATTCCTTCTTCAGCTGCCTACTGTTGGTGTAGAGAAAGGCTACTGATTTTTCTAGGTTTATTTTGTATCCTGCCACCTTACTGAAGCTCCTAATCATTTCTAGGAGTTTCCTGGTGGAGTTCTTAGCATCCCTTAAGTAGACAATCATATCATCAGCAAAAAGGGATAGCTTGACTTCCTCTTTTCCTATTAGAACTCCTTTAATTTCCTTTTCTTGCCTTATTGCCCTAGCAAGGGATTCAAGCACTATGTTGAAAAGGAGTGTGGGTCTATAGTTCTCCTTTTAGTTGCATCTTTGACCTATTTTGGTAATAGAGTTGATGCTGCTTCATGGGAATCTGGGAGAACTCCCTCCGTTTGTTCTTCTAAACAACTTGACTATTAATGGTTGTAGTCTTTTTGAAATATTTTATAGAATTCTGATGAAACCATCTGGGCCTGGGCATTTTTTGTTGGGAGGTTGCTTATTACATCTTCATTTCTTCACATATTATTGGATCTGTTTAAGTGTTGATCTCTTCTGGTTGAGCCTTGGTGATTCCCAAGAATTCAGATTATTCATCCTTTCTTCTAGGTTTTCAAACTATTAGTAGAGTATAGGTTTTTTAAAGTAATTCCGTATGATTGTCTGGATCTTTTCATTATCTTGTGGTATTTTCCCCTTTCATAATTATTTGATTTGGAGTTGTTCCTTCTTTCTTTGGTTAACTGGGCTAGAGGCTGTCTATCTTGTTTATTCCTCAAAGAACCAACATTTGGATCTCATTGATTTTTTGCATGGTTTTTCTTGTTTCGATTTCATTGATTTCTGCTCTGATTTTTTGTTAATTTCTTTTGTCTGTTCGCTTTAGGGTTCATTTTTGTTGTTCTCTCAAGTATTTTAGTGCAGGTGTTAGATATTCACTTGTGACTCTTTCTGGTTTTTTTAATGTAGGCACTTAGACTATAACTTCCTCTTAGGACTGCTTTTAAGTGTCCTATAGGTTTTTGCTGCATTGATTATTCATTTTCATTCGTTCCAGGAATGTTTTTTTTATTTCTTTATTTCTTCCTTGACCCATTCATTATTCAGAGAGTGTGTTTAGTCTCCACTGTGTTCTTGTATGGTGTAGGGGTTTATCCTGGTGTTTGTTTCCCAAGTTAATCAAATACAGTAACCCAAAACAGCATGGGTGAACTTGATGAAATCTATGCCTTGATTTCCACCCTATAGGTATATATATATACAACTGCTTTTTTGAGACTCATGGGTCCAAAATATAAAACCTAAAATAAAAAAGGGGGATGGGATATAGATGATATGAAAAACTTTTTTTGTCAAAAAACCTTTGCAATCCAAATCTTAAAACCAACTATGGGAAAGGATTTGTATGTTCCAACAGGCCAGAGTATCACCAACTTAATGGCTGAGAAAGAAAATACAGCTTTTCATGTGAGTAGGATTGTAACAGAAAGTGCCAGCAGAAGGATTGACTCCTCTGGGCATTGAAGGGAAGAAATGCCTCAGATTGTTGCAGACATCAGGCCCTCTCTGGATCCTACTACAGAACAACCTTTTTTTTCTAATGAGTCCTAACGAAGCTTATCTTTCTAGGTGCTGCAAAGGTTTTTAATACAAGAGACTTCTTAACTCCCCTCCATAGAATAGGAAAAAAATTTATGATGATGAGGTCGTTCTCCAGCTGTAGATTGGAGCCAGCTGTTATAGGGTATTCTCTTGTAAAATGGTAAAACTGCCTTCTTTAATTGTAATAGACATAGAAACTGTGAAAGAATTATTTCTCTATTTCAGAACCAAATATAATGCTAAAGTCTTCTTAGCTACGCACTTAAGCAAAATATATTAAACAGGAGCTCTGACCAAAAACATGGATTATTCTACCAAGGAGATGTTGCACAGGGGATCCAAACCCCCACAAAGGTAAAGGCTCCTTGTCTCCAAACTGGGGAAATCTGCAGGAAGAGAGGCGATAAGGCCCTGCTGTTGAAGACCTGATATAAAACATGGGAAAGATGTATGGAGACCACACTTGCACAGCATACGGATGGTTCTCTGGAATGCCAGAGAGTGTGTTACCAAAAGGCCATACAACCAAATTAAAGCAAATATAGGTCTCCTTGAGTCAAGCAAAAATCCCTCCAGTCAGCACCAAGCTACACACTCATCTGCCTGGAAATATCTGTGCAGCAGGGCAGCCATATGTCTGTATACCCAATTTAATTGTATTAGCTCTGTCCTTGGAGGAAAACCCACGGGCTGATGCCACAACTTACATCCTCTAATGTAGAAGATGTTATAAACCACACGAAGACCCTGTCATACTTAGAAAAAATGTAATTCATGGATTAACATACCATCCAAACATCTGTGTCTATACCACAAGTAACCTACCATAACAATTAGTATGTTTAAATACATATATATCTAATTCCGTGTGCTTATTTAGTAGGATCGAAAGGCATATATATATACTGTTTAAATACCTATATCTAATTGCACTGTGCTCATTGGTAGGATTGAAAGGTTATGCCTGGACAAGTGCCAGCATGAAAGAAAACACCAGAATGACTAGAGCCAAGACAACAGCTCAGATAAAGTAGACTGTTTTGCTTCTCATCCACCTGTGCCCCTTTTCTAAACCTAGGAAACAATCTGGGAAAAATGGGGTGCAGTAGAATGTAAGGGCTGCGATTTGGGGTGAATGGTGATGATGAA